>CM059207.1:23827189-24252189 GCA_030347435.1 Clarias fuscus | reverse complement strand
TTTCACTCGCTGAACGTTCATGGGAATGACTGCAGTGGGCATCTCACGAACTTCTGAAAGTTCACCTTAGCGTGCTTTAAGTCTTCTCTTATTGTCTATATTGGAACATGGCTCATATGCCAATCAAAAACTTAGAATTTATTTGCTAAATAAAAAAAAAAAAAAAAAAATTATTTTGTTCTTATCTTAAATGTTTTTCTATAGATTTTTCTATATTTTATTCTTATTTTCTTTCATAATTTATTTCTTATTGATAATCTTTCACTGCATATCGTACTGTGTATGACTGTGTATTTGACAACCATGAAATAACACATATGGAATTAGGTAATTACGTAACACCAATAACAACAAAAACAACGAGAACAACAACAACTACAATAGTCAATTTGCATTTGCAAAACACATTGAGCATCATGATGAAACTGGCTCCCAGGAAAGCAAGACCAAAATGTTTCTTTGCTGCAGAGGAAAAGTCAATTTAGAGTTACCATCCTCAAAAATCACCAATTAACAGCACCTGAGATTAGAGCTGTTATGAGGGCTTTGCAGAGTTTACTGTACTGTAAGTAGCAAACTATCCAGATTATTGTATATTTTGGATGTTCATGTCCTTTCATTTTAAGAAAAGAAAGGTAGGCTACAGTTACTGTAAGTTAATACAAACATTAGTTTTGGTAAGTATCCTGTTTCTGTTAGATAATGTTAAGCTACCCTATGCTAAGCTAACATTATTTGAAATTCAAGGTCACTACAGAGTACTCAGTGACTACTTAGTGACTACTTAGTGACTACTCAGTTGCTTGTTGAAGTGTACTGCTTCATACTCATTCTCATTTGAACACATGTGCCATGCAGTAGTGATTCTGAATTACACAAATCAGACGATAGTAGCAAAATAAACACGTGAGTCATCACATTGAAAATGGTTGTGAAAAGGATAAACAGTGAGCTACCAATCCATTTTTGCTATACTTTTCCTTTTGAACATTTCTGAGTGGTTATACAGATGAAAAGATTGTGTGCTCATACCAGCAACTAAATACAGAAATAAATACAGCCCACCCTATCACTTATTAGTTAATGTGAACACAATCACAGCAAATTGCCTAACCCTGTAAACCCCGCCTGTGGGCATGAGTGTTTTAAACAGAAAACAATTGTGGAAAAAAAAAAAAAAAAACTTTGTCCAAATCAAACAAAATATTTAGCAGTTTCTTGATCATTTTACTTGCTACATCACTCACTCATCGACTATACCGGTTTATCCATATACTGTACAGGGTTGTGGTGGGGGAATGTAGCTTATCCCAGGAGACTTACTGTTCATGCTTGTTCATACACTACGGGCAATTAGGGAACACCAATTAGCCTAATCTGCATGTCTTTGGACTGTGGAAGGAAACCAGAGCAAACACACCAAGCACAGGGCGAACATGCAAACTCCACGCGCAAAGACCCCTGGTGGGAATCGAACCTGGACCCTGGAGGTGTAAAGCGACAGTATGACTGTAACCACTAAGCCACCTTGCCGACCACTTGCTATGTTAACAAATTAGTAATTTTTTTACTTGATGACTGGCTGGTGAAACAGAAACTCATGGGTTTGTTTGAACAGCTCATGCCTTTGGACGTAAAGCAGGTAGCGAGTGCTTTCACATTGTCAATTTGAACTCAGTGGGAAGAACTGGAGTCATACAGAATGCTACAAAATCCGCTCAATCAACATGTTCGTGATTGTGTCTCTTGTTCTTGGCATGCTAGGATTAAATGTATCTGTGGTGGGAATTTCTTCACTAATGACCATTAAATGGTCATTCTTAAGGAGTACAGTATGTGCAGCACAGAGCTCATCAAAGTAGAGGGTTTAAGTCTCTTTGGAAGGATTTCTGTCTTGATGTGGGGAAGAAGAAACGCATTGCTGGAATCACAAGCAGCCAGACATGGCAATGTTCAGGTGAGTCCAATGCCTTTAACTCCAGTGCATTTAAAATTGGATCATTCTTTGCATCTTACATCTTTGCAATGTTAGCATGTCAGAGTTCCTTTGCTGTTTTCTATTTTATGAACCATTCATTGTTATGGAACGGACAGCAACAATTGTTTCCTGAGCACTGTTCAACTGTTGTCTGAATTCACTCTATTACTGTATCTGTTTAATGTATAGTGCTCTATAGAAGAGTTTATATAGTTTATATATAAAATATAGAATAAAATATAAAAAGAAAATATAGTGAATTGATGTGTGATGGAGCACTTTCAAACAGAGTACACATTCAATGTTTTCCCTACTCTTAATGCACCAGCATATGGATGCCTTTATAATTACCTCATGAGTTGGATCAGGTGTGTTGGCAGTTTGAAAACATAAATCTCTGCAGGGTAATGAAGTGGAGTTGACCACCTCATAGTTGCATGATAGAAACTGGCAAGCCTAAAGGGGTTGGAAATGCAGGTTGTGCTGCCAACTACATAAGCAATGCCTATGGATGCTTTTTCATGCCATACAGACTTTCTGGCAGATTGCTTTAGTCCTTTTAGGCTTTTCGGTTAATGCTTAATACACAACTAATGACATAAAGGAAAAATCCACTCTGAATATCTTATTTAATAATGTTTTTTAAAGTAACATGTAATCTTTACTGGCATACAGGATTTATTGTATAATAAATTTCTCAGATGATTTTTTTAAGGTTATTGCATCAATATGTTAGTCTGTTTTCACTTTGCTTAATGGTTTCCCACATTGCCTTTTTTTTTACCTGCTCACAGTGGTGGCAGTGGGAATTTGCATCAGCGCTTTAGTGCTTTAGTCCGTCCAGGTCTCCCGAGCCTTCATCTGTCAACTGTGCTCAACCAGAAGTTCCAAACGTTCATGCTAATACTGCTGCTGACACCATCATGCTTGTCATCTCATAGATTTCTGACCATTCAAGCAGTGCATTCCATTCTTTCAGTCCAACATTTGCTAACGCCAAATATAAATCATCAGCCAACAAATTACCACCAGCATCTCTAAGCATTTCACAAACATTTCCATAAACACTCACTGAAAGTCTGTCAGGGTGAGGTTTTCCCCTAATTGCGTACTTAAAAAAAAAAAAAATTACATTAAGAGATTCTCTGGCACCCAGATGTGTACACCTTTCTTATGATTCTCAACTAACCACTCTAGCCGTCTGTGTGTACTACGATGAGTGCCAAGACCTTCTGGGTATTTTGGGGTGAGGGTGAAATTTAGTGTAGCGATAGTATAGACACCATGAAGTGTCAGAGCCGTATGAGAGATCACGGATGACAGGACCACTATGAGCTGAGACTTAAATATGAGAGTGAGGGTGAAATGACATGGTGAAGATGACGAGATGAGTCACAGCAACTCTCTCACTATCTCTCCCTTTCATATTTGAAATGTGATATTCGTGATATTGGATTCTCCTGCTAACAGTTGGATGGAAATATATGGCAGTCTGCTCAGTGGTGCAGCGCTCTTGATTAAGTTCTAGGAAAAGGCTCAGATGATGACTCCCACACCTTTTCCTGCATTGCGTCCCCTGTCTGTTCAGCCTATCTCTGTAGGCAACCTCCACCCCAACATATACTGTATCCATACACACACACACACACACACACACACACACACACACACACACACACACACACACACGCACACACACACACACACACACACACGCAGACACGCACACACACGCAGACACGCACACATGCACACACACACACACAGGCACACTCATCAACATCCACAACATTCTCCTTTACCCGTCGGCTCTTAGGCGTCCAGCTCCCCCACATTTCCTGAGTGCGTCCACTAAAAGCCCTTCCTTCCCCACACAGCTGCTAATGGACAGCTAATGAGATTGGTGAGAGGCTGACAGAGGCTTGGAGATACTCCCGTTCAGACTATATCACCCATAATTCAATTGAAGCTCTTCCTATTGTTTGGGAACCATTGGTAAGAGCATACCATCCAAGATACGACACCCTTCCTCTTAACCTCACATATCTTCGGAGATCCTCAAGGTCCGACTGTCAGTCTTATGATAAAAAGAAAACACCCTTGACCAGCCCATGATTGTGCAAAGATTATATTTCATTATTACATGCCTGACTGGGTGAGTTTAGTTTGTCAGTGCATAACAATGAGCCAAAGTAAATGAAGAAAAATGCCGCTCAACAGAAAAAACAAAAACAAAGGAGTCTAAAGTTCCCTCGCAAACAGAAATAAACAACGGCAGATTTGAATTACAAAACCGCAAGAGAAACATGACGGCAATAGGTTTGCAGGATTCCATTTCATATTAAATTCTGTCGTGGCGTGATTGGGGTTTGGTTGAGGCATCATGGACCAAGGAAGCCGCATTGTGTTATACAAACCATCAGAGAGAGGAGAGGCGAGAGAGAGAGAGGCCACCATTTTACACAACCAAAATGCGTCTGGTGCTTATTGCTTCCCGGACTCATTTCATTGTGTCGCAATAGATCTCCTTTATGTTTTCCTTGTCCTGTTTTCTGTTTTCTCCATTACTTCTTGCTGCTAGACAAGTACAAAAGACAAGGCATCTGTTTTCAATCACCGAGAGCCCCCAACAAACCAAAACACCACAACATACACCCACACAAAAACGAAGAGCAAACGCAGGAAGGGGGAAATACCCTTCACTGGATATTTAGGGAACAGGAATTTGATGTCAATGTGTGGAGAAGGTTATCACGCTCTTCCCATTTGTTCTTTTTTTTTTCATTCCCTCCCTCCTTCGAACCTTTTTGTGGGAAGAACGATTTAGCTGCAGTAGTGGTTAGATTGCAAAACACTGCATGGGTTTAGATTTCACTGCTTTTCAGCTCTTATACATGTAGCACACCCAGGTTGGGGAGACACACTAGTTTGTTGGCTCGTGAATCTTGTGAACATGCCCTTAATAAGTGGTAATAAGAGAAATCCCTGGTCCTGAGTGTGTTACTGTGTATTCTGGGTAATCGTCTTTTAACCAAAGATCAAAGGTAATTCTGACTCCAGGAAGCATTTAGACTCATCTGTTTGCCTTTGACTGAATGCTCCAGGCCTTCTGGAAAAGCTTGCTTTTCCCAAACGTATCGAGCCTCTCTGAGCAAGAGCGAGTACTGATCTTGGCTTAGCTCCTTCCTGTCCCTGTTACAGGGCTGACTGATTATTAGAAGTTGTGTTTGGAGAATTGCAAAAGGCAGCAATTAATTTGTTCCATTCTCTGGCATGTGTGTTGTGTTACACATAATTTGTAGTTAAATACACTGCTTTCATAGCAGATGACTGGTCCGCCGCACTCCCTGTCACAGCCATGCCTGAACTCATCTGTTCCTGATGAATGCACTATGAACTTTGACAGATCACTGGACCGTGAAAAGGCACGGTTGTAATCTAGCAGCTACTTGCAATTATAATGAATTATAATTCAAAATAAACTAACATAATCAATGTTTAAACTATGCTGTATAAACCCCACCAGTGTGTTACAGTATATAGCTGTAAAGAATATACAGTACTGTGCAAAAGTCTTGAGCCACCCATCATTTCTTCATATTTTGCTTTCAATGAGACAGACTTTCTTGTATTTAAGTCTTTTTCACTTTCATTTTTGGCAAGTTTTTCTCTCATTCCAGTATTCCCTGTACCTGACCAGGGATATTTTATTTTTGCATATCAAGCCACACAGTGACCTGTGAATCATTTACTGTAACTAATAAACATTAAACATTTTCTGTTGAAACAGACGAGAGGGGAAACGAGGATGCTGCTAAGGTTGTTACATAAACCGATTTTTAAATCTATAATCTATAAAACCCTGTCACAGTAAAACATTTGTTCCTATATTTTAAATTTATTCTGCAAGAAGATTTGTCTTACTTTAAACATACAATAGTCTAGTTTATGAGGATGTTTGATGTCTAATCAGGATCGGTCTCTTTTATAAAATTATCATTAATGTGCATAAAATATTCATGTCGGTGTCATGAATCGCCTTTGTTGAAAATAAATTGTTGTCAGTTACTTTTCCAGTTGTTAGTGTGAACGAAGGTGAACTGTGGTCTAAAGGGAGCCATTTCTGATGGTGATTGCCAAAAATTGCGCAATTTGGAACAGTCACGCTTGCGATGTCTGCAAGATACTGGATTCCCTGAATTTCTCCCAAATTCACTGTTCTCTTTAAATATACTCTCTGGTCACAGACCATCTCCAAGAACAATGTGCTAAGGTTGTAAAGAATGTGGGTATGTGCCTCTATTTATTTCACCATTCCTATGTTATGTTTGCGGTGTGTGTGCGTTTTTATGTGTATGTATGCATGTTTTAGCAGCCTTGCCAATCACCCAGCAGCAGAAGTCTCTGCGACAGGTGCAGCTCTGACTCCCACAGTGTATTTCACTTCTGGGCTAGTGGTTTTAGAACGCACACACACAGACACACACACACATACACACACCTAGACAGATTTTTGGTCTCTCGCTTCTTGCTGGCACTGACCTTGGCTTTGTTATTATAAATGCCTTTAACCGCACAGACCTGCTTTCCCTTAATTTTCCTTTAGGTCATCTAAATCCACAGCATTGAAAGAATACACACACACACACACACACACACACACACACACACACACACACACACACACACACACACACACACACACACACACACAAAGAAATTTGAAAAACTATCGCTTGCTTAGATTTACTTACAGTACATTAGGTATTAAGGCACATACAGTACTGTACAGAGCTTTTGTATAAGAATAGGGCATTTTTAAAACCTAATCTCAATCCATTGTAATTGTAAGATTTTTTTGTCACAATTACGTTTATTTGGAAGGCTGCAGATAAATGCTTGAAATTTCAGACTATATATAAATAACAAGTGTTAAGCCTGTGTTAAATAAAAAAAAAAAAAAAAAAACGTTTCCAATACAGTTAACAGCAGTCAAGGTTCCTGGCAGTTTACTTAAAAGTTTTGCCTCTGATTTGTTACACAAAGCAAAAGTCTTATGAAAAACCACAAAAAACAACCACATCAACATAATGGCAAATTCTGCACTCTAAAACGGTAGGTGCATTTCTCACAGGACAAATTATGTAGAACAACCTTTCTCACTGAAAAAAAAAAAAAAAACATTTCTACAAAATATTTCTTTTGCATACATGTCTACTGACTGAACAAACTGCCCTTATTTATAAGTGTGTTTCGAGTAGGCCTAAATGGGTATACCATACTTTACTCAGCATTCTTTAGGCTTGCAGACTATTTCAAATAAATGCATAATAGCACAACATTGCAGCATTTCAGAATCATAAAAAAGACAGAACGTGATTTTAGTACTCCATTATATTTCAGTACACCACATCCTCACAGCAAACAGCTGAGCACGACACACAATTTGCACATCGTAACAGACTTGAACACCTGACAGGACCTGCTGAGGGTAGATAAGATGAGTGCACTAAAACATGCACTTAACAATGCTTCCCATTAAAAAAAAAAAAAAAACATGGCACATTGGGTATCTAAATGAATGGTATTTTATGGTAATAGTTGTGGGACATTGGTGGTAATAAATAATTGAGTGGGATCAATGTAACACTTGGAGGGCATCTCCTGCACCGACGGTGATGAGGCATGTGAAACTTCCACATGAAAGACTACCTATAGAACCGATGCAACCAGAGCTTCAAATTGCAAGGCCGCTTTATCCACGGGCTTAGGAGATCGGCGTTGGAATGGATTCCTATTTTAAAGAGCAATTCTTCACCCCCAATTGCCCTTCTATAAGACTGTGACATGTGGAGAATGAACAAGAGTAGTTTCCACACTCCTGTATCGGGCTGAGGGAATGTTCTTTTTTGTAGCAGGAACCAAAGACATCATGGCGCACTAGCGTATGCTGAAGTCAGCTGCACTGATTAACAGGCATGATATGTGTTTCACGGTAAACATCCGTGCACACACACACACACACACACACACACACACACACACACACACACACACACACACACACACACACACACACACACACACACACACACACACACGCACAAACGTGCACACAATCAGTTATACATATTTATGCACATGTGCTTGGATTAACACACACAAGCACTCATAAACATACATGCGCACACGCACACACACACACACACACACACACACACACACACACACACACACACACACACACACACACACACACACACACACACACGTCATAGAGACTCGCTCTGAATCCACCCGGCAATTTCTGCGCCTGTGGGAACAACTCATAATGAAAGCCAAAGATACAGCTCTACCTGTCAAATTATCTTTCTGTTGCTCAGAGGGGGAAACAAAGGATGGGTGGACACACTGGCGCAGAAACAGACATCCACACACACATTTACAGAGAGCAGCATAATCCTTCCATACCAAGTTAATTGGTATGACTGATGAGGACAAATTGAAGCAGGATAAGGAAGCAGCAGCAATACCATACAATAAAAGTAATGTCTGCAGTACAGAAAAAAAAATTTCAATTTTAAATGTGTTCTTTGGTTTATGAAAAAGAGGAAACCTTTTTTTTTTTTTTAATACTTTGACTGCATACCGGAACGTTCCCATACGCACAGTAATAATGAAATAATATCCATTGTGCATGGGTAAAAGTTATGCTATCAAGGGCATCAAGCAAGACCTGACTACCTGACCTGTGCGCTGAGCAAGCATAACCTTCTTTGTCTCTGACAACCTTCTCTCACAGCTCTGATGGGGCGTCTTCGCCCTCCTCTGTGCTCTTGCTGTTTATACAGCAGGAGCTTTGCTGTGGATGACGGATTGTTTGGAGCACCTGAGCAGTTTAGTTTAAGGGTATACACCGACATATACACCTGTGTGTGTGTACGTCATATAGGCAATGAACACACACACACACACACGCACACACACGCACACACACACACACACACGCACACACACACACACACACACACACACACACACACACACACACACACACACACACACACACACACACACACACACGGACACACACGGACACACACAGACACACACAGATGTAGAAAGGCACTTGCACAAAGAGCTGCTGGATATCAAAGTGTGGAGACCAGGTGCTGGCCACCCAAATGGCTTTGTTGATTTTTGTTAGTAAAGACAAAAGAAAGTCAAAACAGACAAACCATTTTACTACTGCTTCATATGTCCCCCATTTATTCTCTCTCTCTCTCTCTCTCTCTCTCTCTCTCTCTCTCCGTCTCTCTTGTCCCTCTATGCCTGACTATAAAGAAGCGAACAGTTGATAGATTCTATAAAAGATAGGGAACACAGTGGTTTAACAATCTGAGAACAAAACCCCACCAGCGAGAAAAATTATACCTTACTCAATATCTATGGACAAAGTGCCGATACTGGAGCCGACACTGGTGCTGCTTCAGGAAATTTTTACACTGTTCCTCTTTCCACCAGGGGTGTTCAAGTCAACCCAGGAATTTTGATTGTACGATAAGAAAACAGGTAAGACAGTACAAATTATCTTGCTTATCCAAGTGTTTCACTAGTGCTTGGCTTCCATCAAGGTAGTAAGATTTCTCACTAGACCAGCACCATGATCAGACTGCCTGCTGGTCTCACAGGAACTCCTTCAATGGCCCAAACATGTGGAAAGTCAGGACTGTATGGGGGATGTGGCAATAACTCCTAGCCGAGTTCCTGTAATGTGCAAGTGGTGCTGGTGAACGATTGTGTGTACAGTTCCCACAGAGAGAGGCATCTCTCCCACAAGTTGGCTACAAGTCATCCTTTGATTTACAAGAATCAGGTGTGAATGAATGCAGTAGATGAATCTCAGACGGGATCCTCATTTACAGATGTACTTTCAAACTTTTGCACCGTTCAGACGTTTCACTGCAGCAAAGAGTCTCATCTCGTTCTGTGCTTGAAGTCTTCTGTAAATGTCAATTGGTTTTACGCATTCATACACAAGAAATTACATCATAGGTCATCACGGTTTAACTGCAATGCTCCTCATATTTTACATTTTACTCTTACTTACAGGGTCCTTCATTGCAGCATAGCGATAATGCCTCTACGTTTTATGTCTTATATTTAGTCATAGAGGTCTTACTTGTTTTTAGATGCTAAAGACCCTTCAGGATGGATACTGTGCTTTCTGGGTGACATGACAAGATGCATTTACAGTCATGTTCAAAAATGAGTATCCCCTTTTTTCCAGAAGACTTGTGCTTTGTTCGAATACAGTTCAGATGACACCTGTCATGCTTCTATGTTCTTTTTAGACAGAAGAGGTAGAAGAAGAGACAGAAGACACCTCCAGATGACATACCTGTTCAGTCTTCTTCTAATTGTAGTGTCATTGCATAACATGCTCAGTGAGGCCTGTAGGGTCTGTGAAGTAACTCTTTTTGTATGTCTCAGTTTGACCTTGGGGTGAATGTGCTTTCCACTTGCAAATAATCTTTCTCACTGTATAACACTCATTTACTCACTCACTCATCATCTACACCACTTAATCCTGTATTCATGGTCACGGGGGCCTGGAGCCTATCCCAGGACACAAGGCAGGATACACCCTGGACAGGGTGCCAATCCATCGCAGGGCACACACACACATACACACTCACACACTCATTCACACACTATGGCCAATTTGGAAATGCCAATTAACCTAACCTACAGGACTGTGGGAGGAAACCCACCAAGCAACCATGCACACAGAGACGAGAATCGAACCTGGCCGGGAATCGAACCCGGACCCTGGAGGTGCAAGGCGACAATGTTAACCACTACACCCACTGTATAACACTGAACACCTAAATTGTAAGGGAATGGTTTCCATATGGATGTGCAGCAACAGTTGCTTCTCTAAGACTTTTACTTATGTCTTTTCTTCTTGGCATTATGTTAACACACACCTGAATGCTCCAGACCAGCAAACTGCCAAAACATCTGCTTTTATAGAAGTCTGCACACCTGCTGATGATCAATTAATCAAGGGGTGATGATTAGCAGCACCTGGCTGCAACTTACTCTTGTAAATACTATGGATGCTGCAAGGCTATTAGTATTACCCATGTGTTTTTTATGTTCTTCTTATTATCTTATTATATATTGTGATTCATCTGGGGTTGTATTTGCCTAAAACTAAGGACCAACTCTGATCAGATGAATTCGTATTGTTTTTACATAACAAAACACATAAAATGAGGGTACTAACTTTAGAACATGATTGTATCTCATCGTAAATGATTACAACAAATTCAGAATTCAAACTAAAATCCCTCAGCATCTAAAAACTGCACAAAAATATAGCCATAGATGATTGCAAAATTACAGATATTTGTGTGTAGCTCCTAAAAGGAAGTATATTATTAACTCAAGTAATGGCACTTTAGTATGACAATCCTTAGGTAAGGACTGGCAAGCTGTCAGTAACAAAGGGTTAATATGGACATTTCCGTGCACCCTATCACATACACATACTGTATATACCCACAGATACTCATACATACACAGGCAGCATGCAATAAATTCTAAGGCGCCTCCCAAAGGAAGCAGACTGTCTTTCTCTCTTCCTAGAATATGAGGTTAAAGTTTGTTAAGTTTTTATTACACATTTTATGGCACTGCAATTCTGTACTGTTAAGACCTCTATGGCAAATGAAATTCCTTCTCTTCCAAAAACCTGGCCCAGTAAAGCAACCTCGTTCCAAACTCCAGGAAGTGCCAATGTTATCTGTTAGTTCAGTACAAAGGGACATGTGCTAACTCACTTTGTGAGAACACTAAAAGAGTACAATACTGACAGAAAGAGAAATGACTACAAAGAGAGCCAGTGAAGTCTTACCAGCTGGTAGTTCATGTTCCTACCACCCTCTTAATGCATTTAAAATGAAATACAAGAAGAAACTTTAGCTAGGGGGAAAAAAAAAACATCCTTGTGGTTATAAAGACATGTCAAATAATAAGAAAATCCTTGTTAATCTGATAGCTGCATGTTCTAATGTCCTGGTCTGCTTTGTGTCACCCTGCTCTCCATCTTCCCCATGTTACCACTATAACACCAGCGTCACACTCCACACAGTCTCACAGATTTCCATTAATTGCTTTAATAGACCATGTAATCAGTCTGAATAATTTCGAATGCTGGAAATCTACACTGGTTTGTCCAACTCTGGTTGAACAGCAAAGGTTATTACATCTATGTATCAAAACATTACTGAATTGATAGCAGGTTAATCATACGAAACTACAGTATAGGTAGAAGGATAATAGTCTGATTTTGCAGTTACATAAGGATAAAAATATGTAATAGCATTTGTGTCACCAGCTTGGGCTCAATTTTATATCCAGATGGCACAAACACCTGAACATGAATCAGACCAACATGATCAGGCCAATAAAATCACTGATATTTTTTGGCAGGAGAAAAAAAAAAAGCGTATATTTTTAACAAACATTAAGCAAACCCATAGGCAGAAATCATGGCCGTCGGACTCCTTTCTGTTTTTCTGGTGAGTACAGCATATCAAAATCATTTTACTCAGTTGTTCAATGAAACAAGAAATCAGAAAACAGACATAAGACACCTGAAACTCAAGACTACAATCAAGGCAGTTTGCTTTCCTTAATGATCTAGCTCTATGGGCAGGTGGAAGATGATGTAAGACCAATTTTACAATCAAGGTCTTTGGAACCATATCAGTGACCCAACATCATATTATACAACAAAGAGCTGAAATCTTAAAAAAAAAAAACAACAACAACAAAAAATTTTTTTAAACATGTAATCAAACTTTTCTTACAATTTATTTTACCCAACAACCATGCATCTACAGAGCCACCAACATTGTGGATTACCCTCTAACCCTCTAAAGGCACAGACCTTTTACTCTCCATTAGGCAGAAGGTACAGGAGCACCCACACATCCACATAAGACTGGATGATGATCACCTGGGCTAGTCAAACACCTAATCCAGTGTGACGTAATATCATTACATACTACATTTCATAAAACTGTATCAGACACTTTATTGAACACTTACAGTCGCCCACTGCCGCTATCTTACCATCAGTTGACAGTTTATAGCCCATGTTATGTGTACTTGTTTTGTCATTATTCTATTCTGTGTATTTATTGTTCTGGAACCATCTCACTGTTGTGTTATTGCAGTCTTTTGCGCTATTACAGTATATGTTCCTCCATGGTCATAGGGAAAAAATATTTTGTTCCAATGTATACAAGCTATATAAAGCAACAACAGAAACTCACTTGATATGACTTGACTTGACTTAGGTTTGTTTGCCAAAAAGCATAAAATTCATTTTCCTGCAATGGTCAGGGCAGCTGTAAAGCTAGTAGGACAAATATCATTGCAGTTATGCAAAAAGAAATTCACAGAGATGTTTGTTCACTGTCCAGAAACTGTTAAATTTATGTCAAAAATGTGTTCAAAGGATTAATCCTGATGATTAATTTTTCCATAACATCAGCTCCCACAAATGCTGGCTGTAATACGAATCACCGCCTTATTTCAATGAGCCTATTCTGATAAGATATTGTTTCCATAGTAACGACTTATATAGGGGGTGGTATGACGCATACTCTAAATGGATTAAAAAATTTTTTTTAATCATTTACATGTTAAAGGTTTCCGTTATGTGTGTGAGTAATATTTTTGGAGGGAGTCTCTGGTGTCAGCTCTTTGTAACTTTGTAATATGTTTCCAATGTGAAAGACTTTTAAGAATGAAGGATTTGTTCTTTCTGAGTAATATGACATTTATTTTAACTTATTAACTTCAAGAAGGGGATCAAAGTAAATAGGAATGAGAGAAGTTGAACATTTCTGTATTTTATGTTATTTGGAGAACACATCATACAATCATACTCAATTCCTAATTTTCCTACAACTGCTTGTCCTGTTGTGTTGTATTCACTACTTATTAACGTTTGAAACACAAATCACACAAATTCCCCAAAGTGGTGGAGGTGGAAGTGTTGTTAAATCCAGTGTGCTTTAAAGTAAGTATATGTACAGCTGTGCTTTGACCTACACCTAACATTGCTTTTATAGACATACAGTACTGTATCTTTTTATGTAAGTTTAATTATGACGATATAAACCTGCATTTTTGCTTATGGACCTCATTTGTCCTTCTTGAATTTTGTTGCCACATGCTAGATTTTTCTCTGCTATTTGTGTGTCCTATACTATACAGTAATACGGTTGGATATTCCTTTACTTGGTCTTCAGGGGACTTGGGTCAGCAAAAACAGGCTGCTTTTTCTCTCCATAGCTCACAACAAAACACCAATGCAGCAGTCTGCACTCCCTCACCCCTCCCCATAGTCGACAAAGAAAAAAAAAATGACAACGTACAGTAATTTACTGTAAATACCCAGCCTGACCACCTTTACTTAATGTGTATTCTGTTCAATGAGGCATGCAGCTGTCTAGGAAGCAACAAGGCCTCTTGTTACCTCTGGGAAGCAGACACAGCAATCAAAAGAGAGCACCTTGTAATTCAGTGTAATAGGCTGAAGGGGGGATAGTACTGTGATTACCAATCAGAAAGAATAGAGGGATAGAGAAAAGAGAGGGAGAGAGAGTGAAAGGGTGAAAGGGGTAGTTTTTTCCCCCACTCGCTCAGCCTTAGGCATCAACAGTTCAGTCGCAGCGAAGGGACATGAGTTGATTGTGTAAGTTATCCAACCCCATAGTGTCCTCTCACTGGAGTATTAGCTAGATTCTTTGATAATTAATTTTATCTGTTGTGTTCCGGGATGTCTGCAATGTTTCCTCCATATAATAGTTTCACTGACAAAATAATGAAAAACAAATGACTTCAGCATTCACAATACTACAGCCTATTCCTGTGAAGGGTCTACTGCTAAATGAGGTCTATTTTGGCAGCTTTAGGGAAAAACTAGGTTATTTTGTGTTTGTTTGTTTTCAGAAAAGCAAGAAGCATTCTGACCTTAATATTTGTTCTTGGTTTCTTTAAATCACAAATGAGAATTTTGCATGATTTTGCAAAACCCTATAAACCCACTTCCCACAGTTTTGTTACTATGGTGAAAAGCTGTTTGTGTCATAGTAAATATGCAATTTAGTGAGCCATATTGGCAGCAAATTAGGGCTAAGGAAAAAGTGTGGTGGTTCTCACATCTTTTTATTTATAATACATTTTGTACTTATTGTCCAATATATATATATATATATATATATATATGTGTGTGTGTGTGTGTGTGTGTGTGTATGTATGTTTGTATATTTTTTAATATTCTTTGTACTTGAACAGAATTGCCAAGTAAGCATTTTCACTCTCACTCACTCACTCATCGTCATTACCGCTTAATCCTGTATTCAGGGTTGCGGGGAGCCTCGAGCCTATCCCAGGAAACTTAGGGCATGAGGCAGGATACACCCTGGACAGGGTGCCAATCCATCGCAGGGCACACAGACAGACACACACTCACACACTACGGGCAATATGGGAACGCCAATTAACCTAACCTACATTTCTTTGGAATATGGGAGGAAACCGGAGAACCTGGAGGAAACCCACCAAGCACGGGGAGAACATGCAAACTCCATGCACACAGAGACGGGATTCGAGCCTGGCCGGGGATCGAACCCGGACCCTGGAGGTGCAAGGCGACAGTTTTAACCACCGTGCCGCCCTAGTAAGCATTTTCATACACATTAATATCTCCTCATTAATCTCCAACTATAATTACAACCTTTGAGACATACTTTAAAATTAGTGTCACTTTTCTCAGTAATGCCGAGTGTCATTCTGCATTATGGCTATGCCTGATACTGATGATGTACAGCGCTACAAATGATAAGAAATAAAAAATTTAATTGCCATCAGAAAGCACTTCAAGTGATTGACTTGATTTATAATGAGCTGTTGTAAAGAACTATAAGGTTTTTGTTGTGCTTTTATGGTGCTTTTATTTTATGTAATTTTCCTTCATTAAATAGGAAAAAAATCAGTCTGAAACTACTGTAGATAGATAGATAGATAGATAGATAGATAGATAGATTGCACATTAGTGCAGTAATAAAATTCATTCATTCATTTACTTATTTAATTGTTTACTTGTATATAATAATTCATGAATATAAGATGCATTGCAAAACAGATCCAGGGAACACTTGTGTTTTAATTGAATGCATGGAGCATTACAGTGAGAGATCTGTCTTAATGAAAAGAGCTTCAGCAGGACTTAGCAAGAGACTGTTTCATTGTGCTTGCATTTAATTTAATCAGCCTTAAGCCAGACCATTTAGCTGATTTAACTGCTGTTCTATCATTGTTCTAAAGATACATTCGGAGATCTACAAGTGTGATTATCTAATATTTGTAGAATCTTAGACCAAACCCATAATGACTTCTACAAGACATTTACTACTACTACCATTATTATTATTATTATTATTATTATTATTATTATTATTATTATTATTGTTGTTGTTGTTGTTGTTGTTCTATTAATACTACTACTACTACTTTGGCTTTATGTTGCACGGTTAAATATATTTCACGGTGTATCAGGTTTAAGTTGCAGTGTGAGGGGATAAGAAAAATCAATCCACAGTACCAATCTAATATACTTTGGCACTTTTAAGGGGATTATTTATTTATTTATTTGACCCAGCCTCTTATTGCTGCTGCTACTACCACTACTCTAATACTAATACTACTAATACTAATAGTTAATTAAGTTTATTTTGAAAGGCTAAGGTGTAACAATATACAGAATTATTCACTAAAATAATCAACAAAGGCTAATGTTTAGGGTTTCAATTTAAAACCTGTAACAGTGGAAAAGCTTTGAGAAGATCTCTCTCTCTCTCTCTCTCTCTTTCTCTCTCTCTCTCTCTCTCACACACACACACACACACACACACACACACTGTATGTGTGTGTGTGTGTGTGTGTGTATCTGTGTATCTGTGTATCTGACTCCTGTCTCTTTTTTTCCCCCTCTGTGATTTGTATCTTAAGCTGCATGTTAAGACAAAGGGATAGTTTCTCTGGCCCTTAAAATGAAGAGCTAAATAAGGAATCTGCTACACAAATAGGAACTGCATTCCATGTGTGAGGGAGGAAAAAAAAGGAAAAGTCATCCAAAAATTATTTTTGAAAGTCATAAATCAGATGCACATAATGCACTATTGTACTTTCTATTCCTGCTGCTCATCTCCACATATGAGTTACAGTCAGATCTACACACATTCACACTGCAAGTCCTGACAAAGGTTTGATTTAAGTATTCCTTTACCACTGACATTGAATACTAAGATAATGCCGAGAACCGGGTGTCTCTGGAAGCAAGCCTTCAGACATTTTATTTTTTATTACTTAAAACTATATTATGTTCTCTTAATTCATTGTAAGATGTTTTGTTCAGTGCATTTTTTTTACTGGAGGATCTAAAGTCTAAAATAATAATCTATATGTTTACACCAACTTTAATTCAAACAGGGTCATAAACAGTAATATTTTGAAATAGTTGCATTGTCATTAGCGACAAGACTATCAGAAGCACTAGCAGGTTGTGTGTGTAGCTGCATGGTTCTTCTTACCTTGGCCATCTGCGCCTGCACTCCATTAGCCTTCAGCGAGGCCACGGCCTTCTGCGCTGCAGCAGGACTGTCAAAATCCACAAAGCCATAACCTACACACACACACACACACAGCAAGGAATAGAGAGAAGAAAATCATATCTTGCAGCGTTTTGTTGTGCAACAGTGATAACAAGTATTCAGTAGAGATGATTAACAGCAACATCTCGTTTGGATTAAAATATTATTTGAGGAAGATTAAGGAACATAACACAGTGATGCATGCTGTTAGAGAAAAATAATGATAAGATGCTGTTGCCCCCCCATGTTGATTATTTTTCTAAAACCGCATACTGTACCACCGTGACTGGACTAAGATTACGATTTTATTTTAATTTAATGATAAATAACACATTATACCTTTTAACTATTTACAGTATATTTAGTCCCTGTTATCACTGGTATACTGTAAATTATATTAGTTACATTTACATTTAGGCATTTGGAAGATGTTCTTATCCAGAGCGACGGACAGTACAATAGTGCTTTGAAGTTTCCGTCTTTTGATAGATCCTTACAATGGTTATTAGATTAGACAAATTATACGTAAAGACTGTTGGGAGGATTTTATTATTATTTTATCTTAGAAACAAATAGGTCTTTAGTTCTGGCTTAAAGATGGCCAGTGACTCGGCTGAACGGGCGTTTAGGGGAAGTTCATTCCACCACCTAGGTGTCAGAACAGAAAACAGCCTAGATGCATGTCTTTCTCTGTCCCTGAGACATGGTGGGACCATAGTTACAAACAGTTGTCCCCTTGACATACTCTCACTCTCTCTTTCAAAGATACAAAAGACCCAGAATGTCAAGTTAAGAAGAAAACCCTGAACGGTAACCCAGACTTACTGTAACATAAAGTGTTCTCTCTCTCTCTCTCTCTCTCTCTCTCTCTCTCTCACACACACACACACACACACACACACACACACACACACACACACACACACACACACACACACACACACACACACACACACACACACACACACACACAACCTTTCTAAAGGTTTATGAAACATCTGAAATATAGACATCACTGTATTTGTATTTGCATTTTGTGCATGTCTGGAATAGTTTTTCCTGTTTTGATGTAGACTGGGGAGTAAAACAACCGCTAACATTTGCATAGCTCGTTTGTGTGTATTTGAGGGGTCAGAAATGGGACACTTTCTTGAGATTTAACTTAAACTTGTAAGCTGATGCATTGAAGATTTGTTCAAAGTTAAACTCTCTCTCTCTCTCGCTCTCTCTCTCTCTCTCTCTCTCTCTCGCTCTCTTTCTGTTTATTTTTCACAGACTCACATATAGAACTTTCATATTCAAACCTCTGCTAAAAACCACCACAACAAAACAAAAAAAAAACATTCAGAGTAGGAGCGTGTCTCTGCTGTCTTGTTCTTTGTCGCTGTCCCTGCCTTCAACAATCTCACAGTATAGAACATATGGTTTAGACGTTCATGAGTACGACACTGATACACAGAGTGACAGAGGGAAAGAAAGGGTGCAATATGCAGATGGTTTCTGTCCCTGTTTAGAGAAATATTCAAGAGACGTGCAGATGCTATGTAAGTCATGAACAGAGAGAGAGAGAGAGAGAGAGAGAGAGAGAGAGAGAGAGAGAGAGAAGTATGTGTCCAGAATGCCGTGAGCCGGACGTACTGCTTCTGGTTAGTGAGAGCAGAGTATATTTCAGAGGTTGTTGACCTCCCAGGCGTAACAGCGGTCACCAGGATGTTGGCAGGGACAGAGGGTCCAAGTTTAAGAATGCAGAGATGTGAATTCTACACACAATAATACACCCAGTAAAAACCACACAGAAATGAGCCAGAGAGAAACCAAAGCCTCAGCTTAGGGAAAACAGATGTGTGTGTGTGTGTGAGTGTGTGTGTGTGTGTGTGTGTGTGCGTGTGCGTGTGTGTGTGTGTGTGCGTGTGTGTGTATGTGTGTGTGTGTGTGTGTGTGTGTGTGTGTGTGTGTGTGTGTGTGTGTGTGTGTGTGTGTGTGTGTGTGTGAGACATTACACACATACCTGATAGTTTTTAAGTTCCCTTTGGAAAGATAGATTTCCTAATGAAAATCTTACATTAAAAATACAATACCCTGAGAGGCTCTATTATTCTCTCTCTTATCTCTATTCCAAAATCCCTTTACAGGAGTTGTAGAAAAATACAGAGAGAGAGAGAGAGAGAGAGAGAGAGAGAGATTATTGGTGCAATAATGCCATATTCAGGATGCACAGTATGTATTTATACTCGAAAAGCTGTATAATTTATTTAGCACAATATACTGTATTTTGTATTCATAAGAAATTGATTTTTTTTTCTCTGACAAGGCACTGGTTTCAAAATGATCACCGCTCCTTCAGTTATAAAGTGAACGATTACTCAAGTATCCAGGGATATTTCATCCATAATCTAAAAACAAAAAAGTTGATACTTTTAAATATAAAGTATTATAAAGCAACGGCTGCATTCAAAAGAAGAAATTTGGTTATTTTCATATTTTGCTGTGAAAAGCAACTACTCTTATATCATCGTTTTCCCTAAACACATTGCTTAATCTCTGTGTTTTGCTTGTCATACAGTATACATCACATTATTTGCTAAGTGAATTAAATTACAGTATATTTATAGATAAGCAGTATTTACTGTACCATTTGCTAGAATTTACATGCTCACTAGCCAATTCCACTAGCCTAACCTAGCATTAGCAAAGGCATATCTACAGTAGTTAAATATAACTATATAAATAATGTCAGTAAAACTTACATTATATAGACTTCATGTCTCATAGAAAGGCAAAGAAGATGTTTCATTAGGTGTGAGTCTTTGCTTAGTCCATGATACTGAAACATTCTATGAGTCAGGGCCAGGAATTATTCTTAATGTGCAGCTTATCCATATTCAGGTGTACAGTGGATTTTATAGAGCATCTACTCAAAACACCTCAATTAAAATATAAATAACACCAAAATAATACTTAAGTATAGTAAAAAGCCTACTGGCTGTGATGTCTAATACGGTTTCAGACACTCCCTTACTCTGAACAGAACCTTTATATTTTCAGACTAGTGCTTGTGAACTTTCAGTCGGTTGGAAATATAAAGACCGATTGATTCTCTGTTCAACAATTTCTGTGCCGATTTGGTTGTCTCTTTAGGCTTATTGTTGAAAATCTATCTATGGCCAAGTCTGAGCCTCCTGGCAAGGGCAACCAGGCTTTGTCTCATATCCTGTGGTGCTTAGTGGAATCCATGAAGCCATCAATCTGGACAAGAGATGCCTGGACCACTAGCTGCAAAACATCTCCAACGCATCACTTATTCACTTCCTTAATTAACAACAGGCTATCAAGTGCTTTTCTTGCATGTTGTCCCAGTTTTCACATAATATTGCACTGGTGTACAAGAATAAAAAGTGAGATTTTGATCTCAATTTTAATTCTTGCAATTTTCAGATTGGAACAGTTCAGAATCTGCAATGTGTGCAAAATGCTTCTTGTTTAAGAACTGGAACGTAATGGTTGATTTGAATAACAAGCCCAGGAATTGATTTTAAGTTCAATTCAGTTGGTTTATGGGAAACGCAAATTTGCGGTTAATAAAATAAGAGGTTTCTCACTCACTCTCTCATCAACTATACCGCTTTATTCTGTATTCAGGGTCGTGAGGGGCCTGGAGCCTATCCCAGGATGCTTAGGGCACGAGGCAGGGTACACCCTGAACAGGGTGCCAATCGATCACAGGGCACACACATACTATGGGCAATTTGGGAACGCGACTTAGCCTAATCCGCATGTCTTTGGACTGTGGGAGGAAACCGGAAAACCCAGAGGAAACCCACCAAGCACGGGGAGAACATGCAAACTCCATGCACACAGAGACGGGAATCGAGTCTGGCTGGGAATTAAACCAATACCCTGGAGGTGCAAGGCGACAGTATTAACCACTATACCACCGTGCCGCCAGGATGTCTGTTTATACTATTTTTGCTTTTACGCACACACACACACACACACACACACACACACACACACACACACACACACACACACACACACACACACACACACACACACACACACACATGTTCAACACGTTAATTCTATATGCGTTAGCTGCATGTTAAGAATGATAGGAGAGCTTAAAGCTCCGAGTCAGGGAGTCAAACATGGCAGCTGTTTTTCTTTTACACAAAGCAATAAATCAAAGAATGACAAAGTGGAGAAAAATAAAAAAATTCTAAGACACCAGTTATAAAATTCGTAAATAAACTTGTCCTTGACTAGACTGTATATAAATGCAATTCTTACCTAGGGCAGGTAAGGCATCACTGAGATGGCAATAAAAAGGTTATAAAAAAATATCTGCATATTCGCACAAGTCATAAAGCCTGGCCAAACTGTAATATGAATGGAATGATTTGTTTGTGTTTTTCTCCTCTCCTCTCATCCCCTTCCCTCTCTCCTAATGGGCCCAGCTCCCATCAGCACTGGCACTGGGCCCATCAGGGTGGAGGATTTGCTGGGTGGGGGGTATCTCTGGGAAGAGGAAGCCCTCTAAAGCCTGTAGCGGTTTCCTCTATTTCCTTGCTTCTCTAGGCTGTGATTCAGCTCTCTCTCTCTCTCTCTCTCTCTCTCTCTCTCTCTCTCTCTCTCTCTCTCTCTCTCTCTCTCTTTTCCTCTCTCCTTCTGTTCTGCTTGCTCTCTTCCTCTTCAGTGGTTGTGATCTGGCATGTACTGGTTGGATTGAACTTGACCGTAACTAATAAGAATGTGGATTCAATTAACTCTGGTTGCTCTTTTTTTTGTTGTTGTATTTTTAATGGTACTATTTACAGAATTTTAGCCTCACAACCACATGCATGCACAAATACACACACATACAGTTGGAGCAGCTCCACTCCACAGCAGATTGTGCTGCAAGCTGGGTTGTTAGATTCCATCCATAGCAGTGTCTCCTGAAAAGAGGCTGTCTGCTAAATCATCGATTTCGGTTGGACGCCTCCCTCACCCTCTGGCTATTTTTATCACTCTCCCTCGGCCCATGTTGTACATCAACACAGGAGAACATCCTGGTCTGTTTCATGCCATCGCCAACCCTTTTAGTCACGCTAACTCTTATCCGGCTGGAAGGGCCATTCAGACAGGCACGCTAACATTCATCCTGTTGTAAAGATTATCCTTAAAATCACTCGAACACTGCTTCTGCATGACGATTAGAAGTTCAGCAAGACAGGTGTTGCACTCACGTACAGTACACCATGCTGAATTCTGGGAGCTGAAAATCAGATGCAGTTTACCTTAATTAACTCTTATTTTTGCTCTACCAGCTGCCATGTTCATACTTTAGAGTGAAAATACATAAGAGTGAAATCACTGAAAAGTTCACTTAAATAGTGTACATTTCAACAACACTACTCACCTTTGCACTGGTTGGTGTTCTTGTCAAGGATTGCCTTTGTTGACACTATTTTCCCATACCTGATGGAAACATAAAACACACTGTTACTTAAATATAAAAAAAAGATATTAATTAATAACACACTACAGCAGATCATGGAAGTACTGTTTCCCGACATTAGGCTACTATGTATTTTTGTTGATACTGTAACTACATTTGAGATGTGCGCGTCAGAGCGAAAAAGCTAACAAAAATATTACTTGATGATTACCTGATTACCTACCGGATTACCTGATACTTTGTGACATAGATTAAAGAATAGCCTAGCAATTGATAGCTTCTGTTCTGCTATTCTTTTCATAGGCAATATGTTGTGGTCGACTTCATAACTTAAAAAAAAAAACAAGCCTGTAAAAATGTATGAAGACGGTATTTACAGTAGCATATCAATTTGCAGCTGTTTGATTTGTTATCATAATGTGATAACCTCAGACAATGTACAAATAAAGTCCTCTGGGACTTGGTGGCGTTTGCTAGCGTTAGCTCATTTAATGCTTCTGTTGCGAATGAGATGATGCTATGAAATATGCTGTGCTTTACATTTCATGAATACTGACATTTTAAGCTTTCTAATTAATAACTAACCAACTGTTCCAGGGTTGAATGCAAAATAGTATAAAATGGAAAGGCAGTGAACTATGTAGGGTGCTAAATCCATTATTCTACACATCAAGTAGTGCCCTTGACCAGGTGTTAGAGAAGATTTAGGTTTGTGCCATGTTAGTTTGCCTTAAAACTAATGTTAGCTGTGAAACACAACATTGACGGTTCAGAGGGGGTTTAGAACAACTTACTGTAGAAGCAAATACTAAAGAGACAAAGTGTTGGTTAAGATGACATATCATTAGTGGATGTGTTTTCTTTCCGAAAGTGTTTCTGTGACAAGTTTTAAATATGAGTTTTGGCACTGGAATCTGGTAAGTAATGTCCGTTTTGCCATCCAGTAGTGAGTGGGAACATGGCGGTCATGACATCAGAGGCAACCTATACTATATACAGAGGTTGGACAATGAAACTGAAACACTGGCCAATTTAGTGTTGGAGGTTTCATAGCTAATTTTGGCACAGTGGCCAATCTTCATTGATTGCACATTCCAACAGTAAGAGCAGTGTGTGAAGGTTTAATTAGCAGAGTAATAGCATAGTTTTGCTTAAAATATTGCAATGCACACAACATTATGATGCTGGAGCATCTGTGACCAAGACAGCAAGTCTTTGTGATGTATCAAGAGCCACGGTATCCAGGGTAATGTCAGCATACCACCAAGAAGGACGAACCACATCCAACAGAACTGTGGATGCAAGAGGAAGCTGTCTGAAAGGGATGTCGGGTGCTAACCCGGATTGTATGCAAAAAACATAAAACCACAGCTGCCCACCTCACTGCAGAATTAAATGTTCACCTCAACTCTCCTGTTTCCACGAAAACTGTTTGTCAGGAGCTCCACAGGGTCAATGTACATGGCTGGGCTGCTATAGCCAAATCTTTGGTCACTCGTGCCAATGCCAAACATTGGTTTTAATGATGCCAGCAGCAAAAGTCTTGGGCTGTGGACAATGTGAAACATGTTTTGTTCTCTGATGAGTCCACCTTCACTGTCTTTCCCAAATCCGGGAGAGTTACGGTGTGGAGAAGCCTCAAAGAAGTGTACCACCCAGTTGCATACCCAGAGTGAAGCATGGGGGTGGATCAATGATTGTTTAGGCAGCAATATCATGGCATTCTCTAGGCCTCATTCTTGTGCTAGATGGGCGCGTCACTGCCAACGACTGGAGGACCATGTGCACCCAATGGTTCAAACATTGTATCCTGAAGGAAGTGCCATGTATCAGGATGATAATACACCAATACACACAGCAAGACTGGTGACAGAGTAGTTTGATGAACATGAAAGTGAAGTTCTACATCTCCCCTGGCCTGCACAGTCACCAGATCTAAATATTATTGAGACACTTTGGGGTGTTTTGGAAGAGTGATTCAGGAAACATTTTCCTCCACAGCATCACGTAGTGACCCGGCCACTATTCTCCAAGACGAATGGCTCAAAAGCCCTCTGGCCACTGTGCAGGACTTCTATCTGTCATTCCCAAGATGAATTGATTCTATATTGGCCGCAAAAGGAGGCCCTACACCATACTAATGAATTATTGTGGTCTAAAACCAGACGTTCCAGTTTCATTGGCCAACCCCTGTATATATATATATATATATATATATATATATATATATATATATATATATTTGCTATTAATTAAGGTTCCCTTATATGACATTGTTCAATCTAATTGCAAATAATGAACCTCAAGGTTACTAAACATATATGTAACATAATATAATAATAATAATAATAATAATAATAATAATAATAATAAATGTAATTATATAATTAAGTTTTATTTATAATAATAATAATTATTATTATTATTATTAGTATTAAGTATAATTTATTTATTTATTATTATTTATGATTTATTATTACTTATTAATTATGTATCATTCTTATTATTAATTATTAATAATTATTATTATTAAAAAAAATACATCAACACCTGCATTAACCAGTGTTCGTTAGAACCAAAAGCAAGTTCCAGTGTTTACACCAGGAGACCAGGGCTGTGTTTTCCAAAATAATTTTAACTGGGAGAAAGATTTCAATGTGATACTACAGTAGCTCTACCATTTGACAATTATGTTTGTGCTTCGATCCCATTGGGGAACTTGATCCCGAAGTGTAATTTATCAGTCATTTACAGTTTTAATATAGGAACATGAGTTTTGATAGATTTTGTAAAGTACATTTACACTTATTTATAATCATGGATTAAATTATCATTAGTCAATGGGTGTGTCTAGTTACCATTTAAACAGACATCAATTCATGCATATATTCATTAACATTATTTGTTAACATGGTAGTGTAGTAATAATAATATGTGTAACTAATTCAATAAATATTGCCAGTAAGGGTACCTAAATGTAAAGCCTTACAATATTGTACTATACTGTACATTGTTTTAATAACGATCACAGCATGCACAAAGCATATGATTATTTATTCCAAATAATTTTAGGGAAAACATTTTTTTATTGTACATTTATAAGTGTACATTTCCATGTGTATTTTGTATTCTGTCAGTATTCTGTGGTTTCTGATGTTTGTTCATTACTTTTTTCACTATTAAATGCTAAATGTAGAAATAAATACACCTAATCAAAATGTAACTGAACAAATAAATAAAGAAGGTGTGATTAAATGGACCATCAGTAAACACAATTTTTTTGTTTATTATCTGTTACCTTTAATTAATCAAGATCACAGATGACTATATTTAAATAATTGAGGAAGCCAGGAATTGTATAAATGAATAAAATCCGATCAATTGTACAGCTGTAGAATGTAAATGTACAATATAAAATAGGTCTGCTCAAGGACTTTTAGTTTTCAGCTTGAATGAAATGTGGTTTGGTGTGTGTGTGTGCCTGTGTGTGTGTGTGTGTGTGTGTGTGTGTGCCTGTGTGTGTGTGTGTGTGTGTGTGTGTGTGTGTGTGTGTGTGTGTGTGTGTGTGTGTGTGTGTGTGTGTGTGTGTGTGTGTGTACTACCACTTTCACAGATTTATGCTAAAGACAGTGTATTGATGTTTCTGCTGAATATTGCTCATTTAAAGGTCGATCCCATCTTTGTAGAGAACAGATTTAAAGTTTCTCTCTTAATTAAAACACTTAGCTGGGATGATTTATCAATATAAATTTTATACTGTATAATCTCAAAACAGTACGTTTGAAGATATAGTAACTTTAAGAGGAGGCACAGTATGATTGGATGTGTGAGTATACTGTAACTGTCCAGCGTGCTCTCTTTGTGTTTCTTATAATAATTAGAAGCAGCTGACGAAGTGGACTGATCAAAATATTTGAGGGGACTGAAACAAGCCCTTAAAATATTGAAGCACAACCGATCCCTAGACGAACATATAAAATATATGAAACCTTAGTCCTAAAGGACTAATTTTAAAAGCGCTTTAATTTCATTTCTCTACCTTAGCTCTACGAATCAATGTCACCAAAGTATGAGACATTTATGTGCACAGAATCTGAAGCGTGCTAAATCATTCGCAATTCATTAGCAATGATAAACCTGTGCAGGTACTGCACAATGTCTGAATGATCACCTCCCTCCCAGTCCATCCCTTGCTTTCTCTTTCTTTTCTCCTTCTTTCATCAGAGAAGGTAATAAAGTTCCTTATCTGCTCTGTATCCGCCAGCAGAAAAGGATGACTGATATAAGAAAGGCCCTCCCTATGTGACTTTTAATTAATGTTTAATGTGTCTCCTTCCTCCAGGTAAGACGAGAGAGTATATTACTCTACTTTTATGGGGACGGAGGCGTTTAATAAAGGAAGGATCATTTTGCTGTCACTGTGAAAAGCGCTGGCCCATCAGGCTTTCATGCCACCAACGTCGCTGAAATGGCAGCTAATTCATCTCAACCACTCAAATCTCTAGCGACTCGACTTAGGGTGAGCTCTACAGATTAAAAAAAGAAAGTCTAGAGGCATTTTACATGTCTGAATCATATAAGGTTACGCCATTGCTAGTCTGTACTTGAAGCACAGTAAAAACTAAAATGTTTACAATGCTGTGTTGTACGTACATGCATAATGCATAAATACTGGTTTGCACATCATTTAATCATTTTGATGTAGATATTCACAGTTTTGGGATGTTTACACCAAGAATGTTGAGGCTGTTTGGACGTTTGTCACATGTTATGCAGCATGTCTGTCAGCAGTGCTGCATGGGAGAAACACCAACACAACACGTGACCGCACTGTTTGAGCCGCTGTCATTTCTCCTTACAAAGCAAGCTCTAGCCAAAACAACGACATCTCAGTTGAATGAATGATGAGAAGCACCAGGAGCATTATAAAACTGACATTTGTCCTAGGAGGAGTGGAGGTAATATGATTAAACATCTACTTGAAAGCAAGCATTTCAAAAATTGTCCTGAATTGAGCGGACAATGAACAGGCATTCTGAGTCTCAAATGCTTTAAGAAAAATTAACAAATGTCTTTTAAATAACCTCTAGATTCCTGAGTTGGTGTTTTATTTGAACTGCCTGGAGCTGCTCTGGAAGATGTTGTTTGATCATGGGAGGGTTTTAAAATTGTAAGCACTGGGTTATACAGTATACTGTAGGATGTCTTTGTTATGCTGTGGACTTACAGTTGCCCTTCAACAAATCTTAGACCCCCCAAACCTGTTTATGTACAGGACAGACCAAAAGTTTGGACACACCTTCTCATTCAAAGAGTTTGAATTTGTATTATGGCAAGAAAAAAGCAGCTAAGTGAAGAAAAACGAGTGGCCATCATTACTTTAAGAAATGAAGGTCAGTCAGTCCGAAAAATTGGGAAAACTTTGCAAGTGTCCCCAAGTGCAGTCACAAAAACCATCAAGCGCTACAAAGAAACTGGCTCACATGCGGACCGCCCCAGGAAAGGAAGACCAAGAGTCACCTCTGCTGCGGAGGATAAGTTCTTCCGAGTCACCAGCCTCAGAGATCACAGGTTAACAGCAGCTCAGATCAGAGAGCAGGTTAATGCCACACAGAGTTCTAGCAGCAGACACATCTCTACATCTCTAGAACAACTGTTAAGAGGAGACTGTGTGAATCATGGTAGAATATCTGCTAGGAAACCACTGCTAAGGACAGGCAACAAGCAGACTTGTTTGGGCTAAAGAACACAATAAAGAACACAATAAAGAAAACTCTTTGAATGAGAAGGTGTGTCCAAACTTTTGGTCTGTACTGTATGGCAGCACCTCTGTGCGCAAAACATAGTTAGTCAAGGCTGGATTGGAAGACGAAGAGCAGTCTAAATAGAGCCTTGAACTCAACCCCACAGAACAGCTTTGGAATGAACTGGAATGTCACCAACCAGGGACCGCTTGGCATCATTAATGTACCTTCACAGCCATGATTTCCCAGAAAAGTGGAGCTTATTAACAACAACAGGGTACTAAATTTGGAATGGGATGTTAAACAAGGACATATGGTCTAATTGTCAGGTGTCCCTACATACTTCCTGTCAGTGTATACATATATAAAATATACACACACAAAAACACACACTACCTGTCAAAGGTTTGGACACACCTTTTAAGTTCATGGTCTTTCACGAGTTCCATTTCTTTCTACATTGTAAAACAGGTTTCGGATTTGAAGGCGTCCAAAATATGCAATAATCTCCTTTGAACAGTTGATATTTATTGCTACTTATGCTCTGTAAAGCCTTGATTAAGGCTCTAATCTGAGCTGTAATTAATTGGTGATTTCTGAGACTGGTAACTGTAAATTAACTTCTTCTCTGCAGCAGAGGTAAGTTTTGGTCTTGCCTTCCTGGGACGGTCTTTATGAGAGCCAGTTTCATCATGGTGCTTGATGGATTTTTCAAATGCGATTGACAGTACTGTTCTTGCAAGAACCATTCTGGAACAGTTGAGCTTCATATCTTAAAATAAACAATTTGTGGTCTTATCCCATATGTTTTTTAATGGCTTTAAAAAACTGCAGCATTTTTCTAGAATATAAAAAAATTAATCTACATTATGGAGAACTTGTGTTCCAACTTTTGACTGGTACTGTACTGTAGTTGCAAGCTAGGAGAATTTACCCCAGATGGGACTCCAAGCTCATCATATACTGTACACCCACAGATAATTTAGAGTAGCCAGTCCACCTGTATGGGAAGAAACTGATGACCCAGAGAAAACCCATCCCAACAGAGTTGTAAAACTCCACTCCAACTAGAACATTAGCCCAGGATTAAACTGGAGATCATAGAGTAGTATGGCAGTAAGGATATGCTCGGTGTAATTCATTACAGTTGCTGATGAAAATACAAGCATAATGACTAGAATAAAGTACGGGGATGGTACAGCGACATTTATCTTGTTAAATGTTCTAGTAAAGTCCTCCTGCTGTTTGTAAAACCTAATTCACAACAGTGTTAATACCAATTGTTAGTAATTCATTACCTATGATATTCTAGGGATTAAATTCATCCATATAAATGTGCAAATTTTAAAATGTCATACAATAGAAATAGCAAACTTATGCCTCAATCAGAACAAAGATGTCAAGCTCTGGTGTTCTGAGTAAAAAGTGAATTACTCGCAGAATCCAGATCATTTATCCCATAATATAAGTTAAAAGGCTTTTTGGAAGAACTCTGCTACATTTATAAATCTGTAGCATTCATGGATGTATTAACAATCAGTCAAGTTACAAACATACATAGAATAAATAGTGGTATGTCTTCTGTGTTGCTTTGTTATACATTCATTCATTCATTCATTCATTTTGAGAAAGTGCTTTATGCTGGTCAGGCCTGCTGTACATCCTGAGCCTAACATTAGCTGCAAAGCAGGAGTACACTCTGTACATTGAACACCATAAGCATGTACACACACACACACACTCAGAGGGTAAATCAGATTTTGGATTTTAGATTTGACTATTGCTAAGCAACAAAAATTTTGAGCATAATATTAATGTTGCATTAAGCTGGCCACTGATAGTAATTGTAATTAACAATTATTATAACCCCTATGAAATAGAGTAATGCATATAGTATCCCAGTGATGTTGTTCTCATACAATGCCACTTGTCCAATCAAATTACTTGGTAAGAACTAACTTGTATAAAATACTGTAACATGTGAATGGCGTTCAAGTCAAACCAGGATTTAAAAAAAAAAAACTTATATTTTTTAAATATAATGCCCTGCTACACTAATGCACTTATCCCAGTGTTTTTTCTAGTGCTGGGATATCATTAAGGAAGAACGTTTCCACAGTATGCCGGATCCATGATCGGACTGCCTTCTTCACATCTGAAATGCTGGCCCCTCAGGAACTCCTTTAATGGCCCAAGCAAGATAAAATGGCTTGGAGCATGGCTTAGACTGTATGGGCGATGTAGCAATAACTATAAACAACGCCTGTAATGTTCAATTGGTGTTTATGAATAGATGTGTACATTTTTCAATGATTGTTCTTGCTGAGTTGCCTAGCACCTCCAGGGTCCCGGTTTGATTCCCGGCCAGGCTCGCTTCCCATCTCTGTGTGCATGGAGTTTGCATGTTCTGAGTTTCCTCCGGGTATTCCAGTTTCCTCCCACAGTCCAAAGACATGCAGATTAGGCTAATTGGCATTCCCAAATTGAATGAGTGTGTGTGTGTATGTGTGCCCTGCAATGGATTGGCACCCTGTCCAGGGTGTTACCCCGCCTCGTGCCCTATATATATATATATATATATATATATATATATATATATACATTTGTACTTGTGAGCATTTTATATATTCTTGAGTTTTTTGTTTAACACCAAACACCAAGTCATAAAAGAATAGATGTTAGCGACAGCTGCCTAGAGCACAGACACATGCCTACAGAGCTTACTCAATGCCTCAGTACCTCAGCACAAACACACACCTCTATTCACCCCTATTTACACTTTCCTTGGGGAACCAGAACTCGGTTTAAAAAAGGATCACTTTATTCCTGTGATCTAGTTCCACCTGGGCCCAGAGGTGCTTCTTTTCTATAATGAGGCAAGAGAGTTAACCATCCCTCATACTGCTCAATCTAATTCAAAATGCCACATTCGTTTAACTGCCATTCTCTATGGTTTATTCATTTCTTTCTTCTTTTTTTTTTTTAAATTACAACTCATATATTTCCAAAGAAATTTACCAATGAGGGTAAGTATTATCAAGTAGAAAAAATAGACAGTTGAGCTGTTTAAGGTCTCTGACAGCCTTGGGATTTAAATGTACTACCTTCAGATCTCTATTGTGAATCCTTAGCTTCTGACCCAGCTTTGTTTAGAGCTGATTAGATATAGTCTAGAGGGGGTATTCAAAAGAATTTAGGAAGGTCCAGAGACACAAATCGTAAAGGTCTTGATAAGCTGTTAACCTGAAAAAATAGTGGCAACAGTTGCCATTTTAATGTTAGGTATAAGTTCATGGCTACCAATAAAACATATAATTTTAAAGTAGCTATGTCCTGTCTTGCTTTGGTTCTTCAGATCAGTGCATTGACTAATCCCATGGTCTCTGAAGAGACATTTGTGATACCTGAAGTGGGGAGATTAAACATATATATCCATGTTCAGCCATTTTAAATGATGCATCGAAATATTTTGCGTTGTTTAAAACCAAACAGCGATCCACAACTTGGTGGCTCCTAGGCTAGACTTTTGCTCTAGGGCATTGTGTTTTCTACCTTTTGTTTAACCCTGAACCATGGACATTGAACCATGAACCATGGACAAGTGTCACCCTGCTACATCATTACATCACAAGTACTTTTCTACGCTCTAGATCTTCCAAACGTAATGCAGGTGGATGATTCTTACAACTGAAAATATTTACTCTAACCCTGATTAGGTATATGGTGGCAAGTGTGTTGGTGTTTTCTCACTCTTAAAGAAGAAAACAGCTCTCTTAAGCCCAGCATGTTATGACAGACAAGACTGGGAACAATTCCCCTATGATTTCGTGCATCACCAGGACCAAAATGTATTTTGTGTACTCAGCTCTCAACCATCGTGTGAAGTGCTAATGATAGCTCTCAAAGGGCCCTCACACACTCTGATCTTCGTGTTTATGTCTCTCCAGAACGCGGGCAGCCATGATGCTGGGCTGTTTGATGTCTCGTGCAGTGAGATGTGAACTGACGTCTTTCCGTGTCTTTCAACTCTCATCCAGGTGTGTGTGAGGAATCTCTTAATTGGCTACCAGTGCAGCTGTCTTGTCCGACACAGCGTTCATCAGTTGAGTGCACAGTTGAGCATATGTCTCCTGTTTGTGGATTTGTTCACTCTGGAGGGGATTTCTGACTGTGCATGCTTTCAAAGTTGAGCAACTATGCAGCAATTAGAGGCAATATTACTTATATTACTTGACAATATTTCACGAATTATATGGAAACAGGATGTGGCGTGAGTGGCATTATGAGGGAGAGTCCAAAAGACAGGAGACAGCAGGTATATGACACTAACAGATAGAAGAAGATGAGGCTAAAGGGATTTAGGTCCCCCTCCCTCCCCCGCCTCACTGATGATACGTACAAGCAGACAATCATCTGTTTCAGGACAAGTGAGAATGCCAGTGAGCTAGTGCACTTGAGTTTAAAATTACAGCACAGTAGCCTCTTTGAATCAATTCCTGTGATCCCTCGTGGTGCCTTTAAAAGAAAATGCAGCATGTCTAAAGGTAGAAAGTCACATCTAACATCTGATTGAAAATTCTTTATTGTTATATCTTTTTTTAGATATACTATATGGAAAAAAATGATCTTAGGAATCATAAGGGGAAAAAAAATTCTGCAACATTGTATAAAATATAAGCTTTTGTTTCTTTAAAATTATTATTTAAAAAAATAAATAAATCAACTATACCAAATATAATTTTTTAGCAAAATAACAGTGTAGAGAAGATGTATATATCTGTATTATTATTTTTTTAATATGCAAAGTCTTTAAAAAAATAAAAAGATATGAGTTTTCATGTTCGCGCCAAGATCTCTGGTTTCCTTCCATAGTCCAGAAAAATGGCAGTTCTAGATTTCCTGATTGTGTGTGTGTGTGTGTGTGTGTGTGTGTGTGTGTGTGTGTGTGTGTGTGTGTGTGTGTGTGTGTGTGTGTGTGTGTGTGTGTGTGTGTGTGTGCGTGTGTGTACACATTGGCACTCTGTCCAGGGTGAACCCCATCTTATGCGCTAAGTCTCTACAGGATAAGTGGTATAGAGAATGAATGAATGAATGAATGTTTAACTATGTATAATACATGATACAAGATTTGCATTAACCAAAGTACACAAAACAAGACATTGTCCTAAAATCAGGGGCCAATAGAATTTTACCACAGCCTTTAAGAGTGGATTAATTTTGACCTAAAGTAATATTTCTAGAGCACCTGGGTGGATGAAATTTTGACATCTACCCTATTAGGCCTAATCACTTTTGGTGAATATGCTACAGGACCATGTATCATCGTTTGGACACACCAGTCAAATGTTTGAAGACAGGTTATTATTTTTTTTTTTAATGTTCTACATTCTAGAACAATGCTGGGTATTTCAAAATTATGAAATAACACATATGGCATTAGGTAATTATGTTACAACAACAACAGTCAGTTATTTTAAGACATGAAGGTCAGCTGTTCTTGAAGTTTTTGCAGGAACAGTATTGTCAAGTGCATTTGCCAACTCCATCAAGCACCATATTGAAACTGGCGCCCTTGAAAATCATTCCAGGAAAGCGAGACCAAAACTTACCTCTGCTTCAGAGAAGAAGTTTATTTAGAGATACCAGCCTCAAAAATCACCAATTAACTTGTTATGGAGGCTTTACAGAGTATAAGTAACCAAGATATCTCAACATCAACTGTTCAAAGGAGATTATTGCACATTTTGGACACCTTCAGCATTGTTTTACAATGTAGAAAGGAATAAAAATCAGAAAAGACTACAGAATTAGAAGCTGTGTCCAAACTTTTGGCTGGTAATGTATATGACCAAAGGTATATACAGTACACCTGACCATAACACCCATATGTTCTTGTTGAACATCTCATCCCCATTTGCTGTTATAATATCCTATAAGCTTCTGTGAAGGCTTTCCATTAGATTCAGGAGCGTGACTGTGGGGATTTTCTGCTCATTCAAACACAAGAGCATTATGAAGCTCAGGTACTGATGTTGGCAAGGTGGCCCGAGGTGCAGATGGTGTTCCAAAGGTGTTGCGTGGGATTGAGGTCAGGGCTCTGCTGGAGTGGGAGAAGAGTGGAACCACTCAAGTTCTTCCAGTCCCACTTTAACAATCATGTCTTCATGAATGTTGCTTTGTGCACAAGGTCATTGTCATACTGGAACAGGTTTGCATCCTTTAGTTTTGGTGAAAGGACATATTGACACAGTATGCAAAGTTATCTTAGATAATTGTGTAATCCAACTTGTGTGCTGGCAAAACTTTGGTACCACTACAGAACATGGTTAAAAAATATCTACCTAAAATATCAATTACTTTATTCATAGCTTCTAAAGTTTTTTGTTATTTATTATATATATATTTTTTGCTAAAAATGTAGCTACATTTGACTAAATAACTATGATCATTTAGCTAAATGATTTAGGTTTCAATAACAGACAAAAAGTTACAATTATTATTATTATTATTATTATTATTATTATTATTATTAGCAGTAGTAGTGCATTTATTAACACTATTGTTTAATAAAATGTATGAAACTGATATTTATATAATCACTTAGATTTTCCATTATTTATGCTTTAAAAACAAGTAAATGATCATAGTATAAAAAGCAGAATGTCAACTTAATAATTAAAAAAACTGAGATGCATCAAGATACAGAACTGATTTATAATTATACTTTAATCTAAATTAAAGTTTAATTGAATTCAGGGTCTCTAGAGATTCCCACCCTTACTGGAAATAACAGAGATGAATTTGTAATGTGGTCGTGATATCTGGCTTTAATCAACTACAAATCACTATAAATGTTGATAATAATTAACTCGGTAAGAGTTAATGAGATAAAGCACACACCAAATTAAAACAAGTTGCATAACCTCCAAAAAGTATTTAGTCATACACCGAAGCCATAAACCTATTTTAGGGTGATTATAAATTATGATGTAGTGACGTGTGTATAAATCTACTGAAGCTTGGAAGCACAGCTTTATCTACTGTACCAACATCGGTGATATCTTATGTGTCGAAGCTATGGAAGGAAACAGTGACAAGGCTAATGCTATAAATAAGAGGCTCATAGCCGGGTAAGAACCTTGACCTGTCACTGGTCTTGTCACTAGAAGGGAAAACAATATGCATGCTAAAGAAGGCTGAATGAAACCGGCTCTATGTTTCTGAAGCCTGTGTGTCAGATTCCCCCTAAAGGCCTCAGAGCTCTGTTCACAACATGGCAGCAAGGCACATGGGGGACGTTCCTCCAGTCACTCAGTTAGTCAATCAGGCAGGTTCACACACACACACACTCACACACACACACTTACAGAGAGAGAGAGAGAGAGAGAGAGAGAGAGAATGAGAAAGAGAGATATGTACATTACTGTGTGGAGGTTTACTTGTGATTGTGGCCTTTTTTCTAGCCTCAGGGAAAATGGCTGAGTGTTGAAACAATGTGGAAGCAAAGCAAAAAAAAAAAAAAAAATCAATTTCTATTGTATGTGCAGATATTTTTAAATAAGGTGGTGAAATTCCCATTGCAATAAAAGTATTTAAACATCCACAAAACAATCAGAACCACATTCCCCTTGTGAGAGCGCACACAAACCTACACACACACACACACACACACACACACAAACACACACACACACACACACACACACACACACACACACACACACACACACACACACACACACACACACACACACACACACACACACACACACACACACACACACACATCTTTAAAATGTGATTATTCAAAACAGAGGTATAACTATAGGACTGGCAAGGTAATTATCTGGAGCCCTGTTCACCACCATTTTGCAAACCCCTATAACGGTAATAATTGGGATGAGGAGCACCGCAAGAACCACCAAAAGTAACATATATATTTAGCATGACTGTGATTTCTATTCATTTATTTATTCATTTATTCATTCATTCCATCATTCACTCATGTTTTCTGTAAGTGCTTTATCCTGGTCAGGGTTTTGTTCAAGACTATGCTGATTATACTGTCAGGAAAATTCACTCAAGTCCATACACGTTTATATTTTATTCATTTGTAAGGGCAATTTGGCATAGCCAGTCTACCTACTCACATATATTTGGGAGCTTGGAAAACAAAAACATAGAACCAGAAGGAAATACTTGATGCTTTGTCAAAATGAACAGGTCTTCACTTCTCCAGACTGCTTATCCTATACATGGTTGCAGGAGGTCTGAAGCCTATGTGAGGGACCTTGGGGTATTAGGCAGGGGACAACCTGGATGGGGTGCCGATCCATCATAGGGCACAAGCAGGCTCACTTACACACTATGGGCAATTTGGAAACACCAATGAACCTAATCTGCATGTTTCTTTGGAATGTGGGAGAAAACCAGGGCACCCAGAGGAAACCCATAAGCTCTCCAAACACAGCTTTCCCTGAAGGCCACAGTGCCAATCACTCTGCAAGGTGCTGCCTGAAAATATAATCTCTATCAAAAAGTTAAAAGAGAAAATAGGTTAAAAAAAAAAAGAAAAAAGAAAGAAAGAAAACAAGAAGATAATGACGAAGGTGGGTGGTAGTAGAGGAAATAGTGACAAATAAACCTAGAAGTCAAAATAAGGTGCAATGTCATTTTTGTCAAAACAAGCAACTCGATAGATTGACTTGGTTTGTAGAATGCATTCATTTTTTCAGTAAAATTGTTTTATTTATTTTTATTTGAACTGCTTAGAGAATACAGAACATGGTGATGTCTTATCTACACAACCAATATAATAATAAAAATACAATAACAAAGACGCTATATGTAATATAAGTCTAAGTAATAAAACCATGGTTAAGGATTGGGAGGGTGCCTGACCGCTGCAGTGTCTATCCAGAAAGATGACAAAATATAACAACTTTAGTGCAGGAACTTACCCTAAGGAAATGGTTCATTCATTGTTCAGGAGCCAAACCCAGCCAACAGGCCTAGAGTATGTTGGAGAAAGTTATTTTTGTTACAGCGAAAAAGTGAATAGGAGTTTGGCTAGATTCACCATGGCTATATATGTGTATATGTATATTTACACTATTCCATTAAATAAATTATTACTGTTTCATTATAAAGCACACTTTGATTCTGATTATGTAATAAGACAACTGGGTAACATAACAGCTATGACTGTTGGTCAGGGGGAAAAGAATCGGTCAGAAGGGCCCCATACATTCGTTTGCCTGAAGCCCTCACAGTATCTGGAATCACATTTCCATATGTTAGGCTTAAATTAATGACATCGATTCACAGAAAGGAAAAGTCCCAATTAATTCCCTCGGTTTCTTTCTTTAAGTGTAAATGAATAACGAGGAAACAAAATGTAATAAGAAGCACATGTTCACCCAGGGCTCATATTAAAGATTCATAATTTATAATCAGAGCATTTATGATGTGGCTGTGCCATGTTTTCAATATTGTTTGTCTGAGTAACTGAACATTGCCAAAACCTGACATGTTTATCTGTTTATCTGTTCTCTCCAGAGCAGGTTCTTATATACACTGTAGGCTAAAGTTTCCCTAAAAAGGGTCCATAGTTATAAATATCGAGTATAGGATAATTACCAACAGAGTTCAGCACTGATTGTGGTGCGTTTCATAATGTTGACAGATAATGTAACATTAGGGCTTCGTTATGAAAGCTACATACTCATTAATTACAGTGTACACACCATCCACTGACTTTTCTCATCTGTTTCTGTCATAATATTCTATGAAGCAAATATTCTCTTCAGCTTATTAGTGTAATTCATCCATGAACTTGGTACATCGAGTCTACTCACAGTTAGTTGCTTTGTTACTCAATATCTCTGTGTGCAGAAGTAGAACAAGTCATTTTCAACTTTGAAACTGGAGATAATTCCTCAGAGGACATCAAGTATTTTTATTGATGGAAAATTGTGTTTCTCAACCTATTTATTCTGCCAGTATAATTTTATTTATGATTTCAATTACCTATTGCACTAAAATTTGAGCCCAAAACAAAAATTTCACTCCAGGCTCTTCGATAGCCCCCTCTCCGCCGCGTTGGTGGGAGGTCGGTTCCACTCGTCCCTCACCCACACAAGCCTGCTAGTAGGCAGCTGCACCATTTAAAAAAAAAACTTTTTTTACAACATAATAAGGAATGCTTTTAAAGTAAAATAGGTTCAACATCAATTCAGCTTCAGAGGCTTCAGCCTTTAAAATTCTGCTATTGTGCCAATGTCTTAAAAAGTACAGTGCATATAAAATTCATAACAACTCTGTGTTGATAATGTTTTTTTTTAAGGAATAAAGAAAGGAAAATGAAAATGTTTTAACTGCTGAGGTCACTAAGATTTCTTTTTCAGATTTTGGCTCTATTGTAGCATCAGCTCTCAAGTCTCTGCCAGGCTTCCACAGAGAATCGCAAAAGAAGATCTCCAAAATGTCAGCCTGACAACAGCACTTCACACAGCCAGCATTGCCACCAAGATTCAGACACTAGAGGACACAGGGGGTCACTGTCACTGGTGTGTTTGCGTGTGTGAGAGTGTGTGTGTGCGCCTGCATGTGTGCATGTGAGTGTGTGTGTGTGTGTGTGTGTGTGTGTGTGTGTGTGTGTGTGTGTGTGTGTGTGTGTGTGTGTGTGTGTGTGTGTGTGTGTGTGTGTGTGTGTGTGTGTGTGTGTGTGTTTGTGTGTGTACTACAGCTTACAACTCTACAATAGGGCATAGCAAGGCCCACTCCAAAGATCATTGTAGGGTTATGGGAAAAAGGAAAGTGTCATTTTGGACCTTTTTTTTTTTTTTGCTGAGCCATGGAGGATGAGAACCCCGAGGCGAATCCCTTTGACCTTTCCAAAATGTTACTGCCCATTTGGCACGCCTGCCTCACCTAATGAAAGTTTTATTGCCATGAATTTTTTATTCCAATCCCGCTCCAGGCCTGGGGCAAACCTGGACCGAAGCAGATTAGGACCTCAGAGAGAGACGGAGGGAAGGACCAGGCAAGGTAGCTTAGCACAAGAAAGGCAAAGAAGTGAGCTGGGCTCAGCTTAATATGAGCTAATATGCATAAATTCATACTTCACGATGGGTCTCCTGTTTCAGTGAATTAATAATGTAGGAATTACTCCAATCCTAACAAAGACAAAACTTAAAAAAACATTCCGGTCACAGCCTGAAATGCGGCCCGCCCAGTTTACACTGAACTTTGAGCCCACAACGACTATACGGCTGACGCAAAAATGAATTCCTTAAATATCAGCCCTCGGAGATCAGCTGGAATTTGTCAGTCATGAATGATCCCATGTTCACCCCACTGAAGGTTGAGTGCAAGTCCCTTGTGGTTGGCCCTCCCACAGTGCAGGGGGGATGTTTGCAGTGCTGTTGAGAAATCTGTTCGGGGTTAGAAGTATTGGAGAAAGTGTCTTGGTTCTACAGACCATCATCCCCCCCTTCCCCAAACAGATAGAAACTATATCTGGATGATTCATTATAAGAACTGATTATGCAAGCTGCCCTCTGGTCTTCATGCAGAGTTTCACAATGACTTATCTCCCAAGACTAATGAGGCTGACCCTTATATGGGCCAAGATATTCTGGGAATTTCTGCACATCTATGCCATGTGCTTTTCTTTTCTTTCCTTTAGCTCACATTGGAACAGGATGTTGATGTGTGTGTGTGTGTGTGTGTGTGTGTGTGTGTGTGTGTGTGTGTGTGTGTGTGTGTGTGTGTGTGTGTGTGTGTGTGTGTGTGTGTGTGTGCGTGCGTGCGTGCGTGCGTGCGTGCGTGCGTGTGTGCGTGTGTGTGTGTGTGTGTGAGAGAGAGAGAGAGAGAGAGAACGCAAGGGAGAGGCATGTGTCTGATTTTATTTAAACTATAAATGGGCATGAGACAATCAGTGTGAGAGAAATAGGGAGAGAGGGAGACTCACGGTTGGCAGAGTTTGATGAGGTCCTGGTCGGTGGTACCAGGAGGGAGGCCACGGATGTACAAGTTGGTTTTACTGAGCTGCTCCACTGCACTCTGGCTGCTGTTGGTGCTGGGACTGGGAGGAGCCATTGGAGGAGGGGGAGGGGCATAGGACTGCTATTCCACCAGTGAGGGTAGATTAAAAGAGAAAAAGATACAGCAGATGTCAGATAACATATATTATAAACATAGAATACAATACGTTAAACACACACTCTAAACACCTCTTAAGACTTGCTTGCATCATGTAGCAACATTTCAGTGCTCAAAGACGGCCCAAGGATTAGGTTGACATTAACGTTCAGGCGACGGTCACATCCGAGAGCTGAGAGATCCTTAAAGCAGGTCAATGAACTAGCTAGCCACATTAGTGTGTGTCTTCATTAGGACTAATTGTCGCAGGTGAGGAAGATGGACAGTCTGATTTACCCCTGGACCTGATGGATGAAAGGAGTGGTGGAGGAATGGCTGATCAGCACCATGGTTATCAGGGACTTATTTAAAAAAAAAACAAAAAAAAAAACATTTTTTTCTTTCTCTCTCTCTTTTTTTTTTTTGGTTGTGTGATGATTTTAGTTCAGCAGATAACAGTCATGTTGGATTGTTTTCATTAGTGCCTATTCTTGGTGATAATTTAAAGATAATGCACTATTCTTATTTCAAAGCATTTGTGTGTTAATGCTTTAATGCTGAGACAATCAGTGAGAGAGTAATGTATGAAGTCACACTGCAATCGATTCCGTTTAAAATGGTTTCAACAATAAAGAATGTACCGAGCCTAAAACCTGAAACGCATGGTTCATCACTATGAACAAACACTGCATGTACTTAATGAAACATTAATTCGTGTCCGGAGTAGTAACAGCATACATATGCATGTAGAGCCTAATGAGCTAAAAACGTCAACTGCAAATCGGTTTAACTCAAGATAGCGTTAACAAGACGGTATCGATACCAACGGTGTCAGTGTCTACAAAGTCAGCTTTATCACCATTACCCTGGACTGTTCTTTCCTCGCATGTGCTGTATTCATTAAGATACAATAAAAATGAAACCCATGCCATGACTACTGTATAGACACAGTAGGTCCACTCATATTCATCGGCAGCTGCTTTATCACTCATATTCAAGTACAGGAAGAGGCTTATACTGAAACTGATATTTTGGCATCAAAAGAAAATTCCACACCACATGATTCTTCACTGCATGAATGCAAGAAATGATATGCATTAAAGTGGCAAACCTTCGTTGCCGAAATGAACCCGTTTTATATGCATGCTTTAAATGAAAACTGATTCCTGGATGAATTCCTGGGTATATACTGTACACGATGGTAGTCAGGAGAGTAAATTGCTGCTTTTGAATGGATGTCAAAGAGGAAATCAAGTCTTCTTAAGAATCATATAATTTTCCTGCTCTACCTCACAAGAGCAAGAGGCTTCACCCGGAGTGCCGTATCTCATCTACCTGGTGTGCATCTCATGTAGATTCTCTTTAATATGTCTGTGTGTGTGTGTGTATATGTGTGTGTGTGTGTGTGCGTGTGTGTGTGTGTGTGTGTGTGTGTGTGTGTGTGTGTGTGTGTGTGTGTGTGTGTGTACAAGTTTGTACTCTCCCTGCCTCCGTTTGTGATAATCATTGGCTGTCACAGTGGTGCACATTGGCAAGTCTGGCCTGATATTAATCTATTACCTGTACTTCCCCACAGCCTACAATTACCACAGCTCGAGACAGACAGGTCTATCACAAGACTGGCACACTCTGCAACAATGTTATTCCCACAGCACTGTGCCTCAGGCTACGGCTATGAAAGAAAGCATTGAGGGTTGTTTTTTTTTTTTTTACAAATATGACACACATACAAGAAATGAAATAGGGGCCAGACACACAGTTGGTGCAGAGGTCTAATAAAATTTAGATAAGATCTGAAAATGAGGAAGAAAGAGGATATCCATGCATAAAATATATATAAAGGCATGGGCGCATTGGTGCACCTACCTACACACCTGCTCCCAACCAGCCAAACAAACAAACACACACACACACACAGCCCCCCACACACACATGAACACACAGAATACTCAAAGTGCAACTGGCATGTGGAATTCATAAGCAATATGCGTCTGGGACTATAGGCACAGGCATGACTGGCAGCACTGACAGAGAGTGCACATGCATAAATTTACAGTATGTGTATACACACACACACACACACACACACACACACACACACACACACACACACACATACACACACACACACACACACACACACACACACTCCTGATAGTAGTGTTGAAGTAAAAAGCCTTCTTTATCATGGGCTCATTTTACACAGCAAGCCAGGGCCTGGTCTTTACTACATGACGGCATGATGGAGAGAAGTAGTAGTAGAGAGCAAAAGAGCGTCTGATCAAAGAGTTCGCCTCCGAAACCTCTTTCAGCCAATTTGTGCAGCTGTCAGGGGCCAGACGATAGCACATCGGCATGTGTAATATGTCAGGAGGCGTGACAGGGAAGGCTTTGAAACGTCAAAAGTGCTCATTGCTCCCCCAGCACACAGGCCGTGGTTAGTGACAAGGGGAAAAGCTCGCTGCTTCTGTGACATGTTGACAAGGCTGTAACTTTAACATGCACATAAAACATTTATAAATTGCATGACAGAAGATGTATATATTAACTTAAAGTTAGAAATGTGTCATGTTTAGCAATTCAAATACTGACAAGCATTTCTCTGTCACCTGAATGACCTCGCCCCATCTGCTGAAACTACTGATGAGTTTATTCATAACTTTGGATGTAAGAAGGTGAACTAGGGCCTTGAAAAAATGAAAACAAGAAAGCTGACTAATGACTGAAGGTAAAAAGTTGGTCAACTTTTAAGGAGCTGTAACATAATCAGACAAAACGCCATCTAGTCTGGTTTGATCCCAGAACAGCCAATGCAGCATAAATTGTCAAAAAAAGTCAACGCTGGCCATGATAGAAAGGCACCAGAACATCCAGTGCACCACAGCATACAGGGCATAGCAGGCAAAGAGCCTCTAAGGCAACATGGCCTCCAAACTCCCCAGCTCCCAATCTAATCGAGCACCGATGGGCTGTGCTTGCCAAACAAATCCAATCTACAGTATGGAGTCTTCAACCTCACAACCCCCTGCCCCAAAGGATCCGCTGCCTACGTCCTGGTGCCAGACACCACAATACACACCAAGAGGTTTTGTGAAGTCGTACCCCAAGGGGCCAGAGCTGCCACAGTGACACAAGGGCAACCCAAAACCTACCTGTTAATGGTTTTTAATGCTATGGCTGATGGGTTTATACACAATGCAAAGGCATTGTAACAGTGAAAATGTGCAAGACGAATAGGAATATTAAAATTTATTTGACATATTTTGCTCTTCTTTTATACTCTAAAAGGCCCTATATGACTAAAATGACAATTTTAGTGACACTCTACAAAACTAAAAAAGTTGAAAATCATTTTCTTGTTGCTATTCCATGCAAACCCTGTTAAATTACCCAAGAAACTCTCCGAATAAAGTTGATGATACTTTCTTGACGATATACAGTATGACTGAAAGCCTGAAACTAGATCCACTGCATAATGATTGGATAGTGTATCTTTCCTGTGGTGCCTTTGAGGTTGTATTAGACAAACAGGTCTCAAAACACTTCTAAACATTAGAGATGGCCGCTTTAAAATTGTTTGCTGATTGCACAGTTTTGAATGTAATCTTTATACTGAGAAACAGCCTTTACACTCCCATACAACTAATAAAATGACATTTTACAGTAAGTGGTGACAAAATAAGTGGTACTGCAATTGTCAAGAACTATCTTAAAATCTTTCTTTAAAAATGGTGAGATCCCTTTGAAGCAGCCCCTTTTAAACAAGTATGTCTTTCTTCCCCCCTTTGATTTGCTCCCGTTTTCTCTAGAGTGACTAACGCTGTCTATCAAGCTCATTAATGCCCATGTCCCTCCTCCTAGCCTCACCACCCTCTCATTTTCTAAGGATAAATCATCCCCTCCCACCTTCGCTTCTCTTTTAGCTTCTCATTCTGTCACTGTCCGTAGGCCCGGGCTGCGCCGGTGCAGTGCCCTGGTGCCGTCTCAATTTAAGGGTTAGTGATGTGCGCACACATTATCTCCTCTTTGCACACTCAGATAGCCCTCATTTCCCTAAAGAGTCCTCCAGTCACCAAACAATTAGTATTTCTTAGAGAGTACTTCAAAATGGGTTTCAAATGGCTGCTCCCCTTTTCTACCCCACCCTCCTGTGTGTGTGTTTGTGTGTGTGTGTGTGTGTGTGTGTGAGAGAGAGAGAGAGAGAGAGAGAGAGAGAGAGAGAGAGGGAGAGAGAGAGAGAGAGAGAGAGAGAGAGAGAGAGAGCGTGTGTGTGTGTGTGCAGGTTTTTTCTGCTATTGTGTACTGACTGGTGAGTTATCCAGTTTCAGCTAAATGAGATTCTGCTCAAGGTGCAAAGGTGTGTGCTTTTATGCATAATGTATTTTTATCACATTGTTGACAGGGAAACAGCACAGCTGTTTTTAAACAAGCCCCATAATGCATTCTTATTCTATTCATCTTAGGATTAACACTTAGATCCTGAGGACTTACCCAGACACACATGTGTTCTCTCTTTCCCAAGGTCAGTGATCGGCAGTACACGCTGTGTATGGGACAGAGACATCTCTACGCCTATCACACTCTACCCGAGGGCTTCCTGGGGCTAGGGAAAGAATGCTGCCTATTTTGGGAGCAGGGCTGCGATCCCTTCCTTCCGGACAACAGAAGCCTGGAGGCCAGAGGAAATCCCAAAGACTCCCAGACTGTGCAGAGCACACACACACACACACACACACACACGCACACACACACACGCACACAACCGAAGCTACGTTCAGCTTTTATAAAGCATGACATTGTCTGACCTGAGGATCCATTACTGCATACATTAGCCCATTAGCCTTTAGCTAATGGCTGTGTGGTGTCTGTAGAAAGACTACCAGAGGCAGCCATTAGGGCTTGTAGTCAATAATCTGCTGCATTACAGTCTGCATCTCCGAACAGATTTCGTAAAAACATTAAGGATCAGTCAGTGCAATAAGGTGCAGTAAGTATCCAAGATAAACAGGCCACTTCGAAGAAAGAACTGCGGATCAAAGGAGGAGTGTGTTGTAATGTAAGCATAGTGGAAGAGTTATTAAAGATTAGTTATGAGTTTTGACAGTTTAAAGCTTTCAACTTGTATTTTTATTGTAATGGCGTAATGTGTACTGTTGTAATGTAAACATGACAATGGGACAACAGTAAATCTGTGTAATGACATACTGTATAGTTTAGGGCTGCACAGTTGCTTAGTGGTCAACACTGTCGCGTTGCACCTCCAGGGTCCGGGTTCGATTCTCGCCTCTGTGTGCGTGAAGTTTGCATGTTCTCCCTGTGTTTGGTGGGTTTCCTCCTTGTAATCCGGTTTCCTCCAACAGTCCAAAGACGTGCAGATAAGGTTAAATGGCATTTCCAAATTGCCCGTATTGGATGAATGAGTGTGTAAGCATGTGTATGTGTGTTCCCCGCGATAGATTGGCACCCTGTCCAGGATAGGCTCCAGGCTCACTCTGAACTGTATATAGGATTAAGTGATGAGTGAGTGAGTGAGTGAGTGAGTGACATATACTGTCTATCCAGATTTATCCAGATGGGATGAGCTGGAGAGCAGATCAACTCTTAAGGTTATGCTAGAAAATTCATATTCTATCTTAGACACACACTCATTTATATTCCTTGTTTGTTTCATTCTTTCTTTCTTTTATTTCTCATAAAACTACTTCTCTCTCATATTCATTGTTTAGAAAATGAATACTGAACAAACAATATATAACAGATTCTATACCACAAATCACAAAATATAGCAGTGGGGTGCTGATGATAATGTCTATTTGTTGTAAAGATTTTCAGAGGTAATGATTACTAGGTTCAATGTTTTTGCTTCTTTTTTCTATGTTAAGGTGCATGAATTAAGCATTACCAATTAGGCTTGGAAAGATGGAATTATCCCAGCGTGGGCTGTTCTTCATAACGGAGTCCTGTGGTGAATGGGCTTTCGAATACTGAGAAAGCCTGCTTAAAGAGCCTGCCTCCTACACAAGCCTTTCACTTTTGACCTTTCCAATAAGTTACACAGTGCAGTAGACCACACACACTGACAGAGCGCACCTGAGTCAAAGTCTGCTCTACATGTCTCTCGAAAGTCTCACCCCCCCCCCCCCCCCCTCTCTCTCTCTCTCTCTCAGCAAGAATACAGGGACAAACAGACTGGCTTTAATTTAGAAGGAGCACGCAGCTCCAGAGGCTGAAACCATCCTCAAGCTTGTTAACGTCAGGCCCACGCTCATTTAATGTCATAAACAAGTTACACAAACATTCAGCCAGACAGGACTAACAACATCCTCCACTCTGGCCTCTCTCACGACACACACACACACACACAGACAGAGAGAGAGAGAGAGAGAGAGAGAGAGAGAGAGAGAGAGAGAGAGAGAGAGAGAAAGAAGAAAAGAAAGAAAGAAAGAAAGAATGTGAGAGCGGGTGTCTAAAAGAGAATATGTATTTGTCTAGCATGAACTTACACTCAATCTGCTCTCCAGCTCAACCCACCTACATAATAAATGACAATCTGTGCCTCGTTCCACACTCTTTCACAGTGACTCATTCACATCTGTGATTTCACAACAGCTACACTATAACATTATTCACCAGAACTGTGTGGCCCTTCAAATATTCTCAAAGGATGAATAATTGAAGGCTCCGTTTTAGCATGAATATACATACACATGCAAATTTCACTTAACTATATTCCACATGCAAATACAGTTATGTCACAGAGCGCACTGCCTAAATGCATTTAAATGTATATAAAACGTGAATATTTTATTTTATAAATGGGTAGCACGGTGGCACAAGGTCGTATGCTGTTAGCAGGTGGATTAGTGACTGTGTGTGTCCCATCAAGGGTGTATTCCTACTGTACCTCAAGCCCAGAGTTCCTGGACTATGTACCAGTTCTACCCGGACTATGACCAGAATAAAAAGGGAATAAATAAATTGAAATAAAAATGTTTATGTTTGAAGTTGTAATGTGGATTCATTAACCTCTTTCAAAGGAAATTAAAGCAGTGAAAAGGACAAGGCAAATGAAGAGTACATTTTTTGGGCTGCTGCATTAGCCTCTCCAAATCCCCAGTCCCTTTAGGGCAGACACCTCATATTCAAATGTGAGGAAACAATCAATGGCTTTCTCATTTACATATGAACAGGCAGCGGGAAGCTCGCAAATCCGCCACAGTCCATTTTAATCCGAGAATGACTTCGTCCTGTATTGTTATGAGAAACAGTGCGGATGCTCTGTACTCTCCGCTCCGAGTCTTCAGTCCGGAATTAACATCAGAATGAGAAGCTTCCTCAGACCGGAGCACTGATCGAGCCCTCTCGGGCACGAGCGCCGTTGCCCAGGCAACAAAGTGGAGGACAAGGCAGGGCCTTATCAATCAATTAGAAATGTCTCTGAGCTGCAGGGTTACGGCCCCGCCTCTGTTTATCAAATTCATTACGGCCTTGGCTAGCGTACTAACACTTTTACTTTGCAGACAAAGAGCCTTTCCTGAAACTGTGACTCGAATGTATTAAGTAATTCGAATGTATTTAACTACATTACCTATCGCTGTGAATTAAGAGATGATCATCTTTCAAGGACTTTGATCAATTTCACCATGAATTCAGTAAAGAGAAAGTAAGTTGAGAAGGTTGTATAAAATTCACATACCTCAAGGATAGTTTACTATATTAAAATTCCTCCTCAAGGTTTGTCTTTTCAATCAGCTTTCCAAATATTCCCGACAGACGCAATCCAGGGAATTCCTCCATTCATAGTGTCAGAGTTACTCAGAATCAAAGTAAATGCAATCATATGGCATTTAGCAAATGTGAGGTCAGGCTCATATTACAGTAATTTGAAGGAGAGAAGCAAAAGTAAAAGCGTGACTTTGTTCAGTCCTAACATCTAACATCTGAAGCCAATACTTGGCCAAATGAAACTTGTGAAACTTTACTCAAATGACTCAAGCAGTTTAAACTCTGCGGCAAGAATCATAACACTTGAATCCTCAATCCTATTATAGATGTATAGACTTTGCCATTACCATATATTAAATAACACCACTGTGCGCTTGCAGGAACATTCTGTACGTGGTGGAAATTACTCCAGGGAATTTCGACAGTTCGCTCTAATATGAATAATACCGGTGCACCAGCAACCACAATGGCTTCATATGTCAACCTTGAATATAATCTACACATCACCGATCAGCACACACACACACACACACACACACACACGATGAAGTGTTGCTCACACGCTGCCTGTGTCTGTCCTTCTCACTGCATTGAGTCATCAGTTTTCCAGTCCATTAGTCACGCACCATCAAACACTGTCATATCATGTCAGGGCAGAGTGTGTGTGTGTGTGTGTGTGTGAGAGAGAGAGAGAGAGAGAGAGAGAGAGAGAGAGATAAACATATATATAAACCTAGCCCAGCCTTATTTTTGAGGAAACCATGCTTTAACACAAACATGTCTACTTCTTTAAGTTTTAGCAAGGCAGTAGCTGTCTACATTGATCTGTCTATTGAGATGAGGAAGGATATCAACACAAACACAGTGAAGCCCTTTAGTGTAAATATGATACTGCAAAGGACAAAAATTACTTTCCATACCAAGCTTTCCATCACTCTTTTAAATGCATTATTATTATTATTATTATTATTATTATTATTATTATTATTATTATTATTATCATTATTATTATTATTGTGGTTATTATTATTATTATTACACACAAAAAAATGCTGGGTTATTTTTACTACCCAAACGCTCGGTTGCCTCTGTTGGGTAATTTTTCTGGGTTATTTACAGGGAATTCGGTACTTTTTGCTTAACCCAATTTGCTGGGTTGGAGTTGGGTTAGCTAGTAACAGCTAACATCACAGACAAGACCGCCGAATTTGTTCACTGTATGTAACATTTATTACTGTTACCATGTTAAAGTTACACTCAAACTTTCAGCCTGAAACGTTTTTCAGGCTGAAAATTTTGTGAGGTAGAATAGCATGCTAGTTTATGTGACAATGGCTGCTAGCTAGCCAAACCAAAGAACCCTACCTGTGTATGAAAGAAACTGCAAAAATGTCTTTGTAGAATGCTTGCAGGGTGTATGAAGATGGTGAAGTGATGAATGAAAGCTAAACTGTTAACTTTAGTGCCAGCATGACGCTAGCATTTAGCTAGGTTGCTAGCGTTAGCAACCACACATAAAAAGCTGAGGTGTTACAAAACACTAATCTTCTTACAAATATGCATACTAGCCAACCCTCTCGAATTTTTCATAAACTTTTACTTTCTTTAATTTCTTTATTTCTAAGGTTGGAACCGACACCGTGGAATATCTCCAGCAGGCTGAAGTGTCGAGGCCGAACCCCTACATCCTGATGTTGGGAGATAATGACCAGAACTGCTCTCAGGCATTAGTGCTTCTCAGTAATAGTATGGTAATGATGTCGTTTTTAAACTTGTTTTGTATTATCTGATCTTGTGCTTTTGAAAAATAAATATAAATATTTTTTCTATGATTTGTACAATTAATTAGTTCATGGTTTGTAAAACTTAGTTTTTTTTTGTTGTTGTTGTTAGAATAGACCAGTATATCAAAGTAATTTATCTGTTTAAACTGTTTTACCCATAGACATGTAAAACATAAAAATAATAATAACCTATTTGTGAGATAGAATTAAAACAGCATTATACAGTAGTTAAATATGATCTACAGTAGCATTTGGATTGAATGTTTTACCCATCTTGCTGGGTTAAATAAATAACCCATTTTGCTGGGTTAAATTAACTCAGCATGTAGTTGGTCCAATATTTATCCAGCAGTTGGGTTAAAAAAAAATCCAAACTGGGTTATTTTCAACCCAGCATTTTTTAGGGTGTATTATTATTATTATTATTATTATTATTATTATTATTATTATTATCTTTTTTTATACCAAAGATTTTAAAAGAAAACTATTACCACATTATTTAATGGCTGAAATTTATAGAGTTATGACTGATTTGATGGCTATATTGAATTACTCTTAAAGGTTAGAACCATTCATTGCCCAGAATCGTGCTTTTATATTATATGGGTGTTGGGTTGAAAAGAAGGCTAAAGACAAAGAATCCATACAATATTTTCACTCTTGCAGTAAAACAGCAGAGGTTGGGAAATAGTGGTGTTAAAAACACTGAGGTCAGTACTGCATGGTGTTTTAGAGTGTGATACAGTATGTCGGGAAGACTGCCGTCACGCTCAGCAATCATCCAGACACTCCTCAAGGGAACTGTGGAGACCCACAGAGACTGAGTCAAGTACATAAATGTATTCAGAAATGGTTCATAAGAGAAGCACAAAGACATCTATACTACAAGACCTGTATGTCTAGTGTGAGTGGCAGAGTTGGATGATTTCTCTGCTCAAACACCACCATTAAACCTAGTCGTAAACTGAATAGTTTAATTTGTTTCATTAGAGCTTTTTATTTTTATTTATTTATTTTGCTTTTCCTTTTGCATATTTTAACATACCAGAATAGTAACCTAAATAATTTCAAAATTAAGATTTTAAATGATGATTTCATTTATTAAGGGAAACAAAGTTGTCCAAAAAGTAATTGGCCCTAAAACTAATAACTGCATGTGCTATCCTTGGCGGCAACAATTGAAATCAAGCATTTGCGATAACTGGCAATGAGTCTTTCACATCACTGTGGAGGAATTTTGGCCCACTCTTCTTTGCAGAATTGTTTCAATTCATAATCAATGGAGCATTTTCAAGCATGAACAGCCTGTTTAACATCATGCCACAGCACCTTACAGTAAAGTCCTAAGTCCGGTCTATGACTAGTCCACTCTGGACAGTATTTTTAGTCTGTAGTTTTGGACAGCATTTTTCCCTAAATAATTGAAATCATCATTTCAAAACTGTATTTTGTATTTACTTGGGTTATCTTTGTGTAATATTAACATTTGTTTAATTATCTTAATCATTTAACTGTGACAAATATGCAAAAGAAATTAAAATCAGGGACTTTTTCACGACAATGTACACTGTTTATTAAAAAGTCTTATTAAATCAACAATAAAATACAAATTAAATAAAATAACTTTACTTATCTTTGGATTACTGTTATAAAGTATTAAAATGTAATTAACTTTGGAACCCTGTAATCCAACTCAAAGAGATTGTATGCAAAATATTTAAAACAATTCAGTTTTGAAACTCAATTATTAGCAGCAGTGTCTGAGACAGTGCTGACAGATGAGCATCCCTGGCACAATTTATCAGGGATCTTCAAATTCAAGGAAACCCTGTGATAATGATCTGCATATTGTGCAAGCCAAGCCAAAACTCAACTTAATCCAACATCAAACCTGCAGAAGTTGCCAGGTAAGCCACTGGTTAACTAATAATGTTTTTTGTATTGTGCATATACAAATACATTTGTGAACTTTATCTATTGTGGAAGCAATAGATTTATAATTTATACTATATATTATTTATAATTTTAGAATTATTTACTTATTCATGTTATTAATAATTTATCACTATGAAATGCATGTATAATCATGTATTATGTAATATACACATATGTATAATAGTATAATCAATAAATATATTAATATGCAATAATACACATTATTATTATTATTATTATTATTATTATTATTATTATTATTATTATTATTATAGCAGTAGTTGTAGTAGTATAGTAGTAGTAGTATATAATACCAGAATTCTTTATTATACCTCTGTTATTTCTATATCATAATTAGTCTTATAATAAATATGTTATATGTCTTATAATTCTTTTTATTATTTTAGGGTTTTTAATCCAAGCAATCTAGCTACAAATCCAGCAAGCTTTTTTTTTTTTTTTTTTTTTTTTTTGGATTTTACTCAAGAAAATTTTTACAACAGCAAAAATTATTTTGCTCAGTTCAATGTATTTTGCATGTGCTCCACTATTGACTAATTGCAAAAAGCTCTCAGTATCCATATTAAAACAGATATTACAGAACAAAACATAATTATAGGAGCAGACAGCATAATTAAATTAAAGCCTCTTAGCTGTCTTCATGGTTTATTGCTAATCTGTGATATGAAAATGATTGATGTCAAAGACATCAGTAGTGATTTGAGTGTTCAAAACAGCCATTATATTATTCATTACTTCATACATTTTTATTTATTTGAGAAGACTGCTTGCTGGATGTAGAGCTCAGTATAGCTAATGTTCTGGATATAATGACTGTGACTTTCACAATGAATTCTTGCTGGTAGCATCATTAAATTTGCCTGTGCAAGCAATTTACCATGTGACTTTCTTAGTAAACCTGCTTTCTAAGGGTTAAAGGAAAACAGTGTGCTGCCTGGACAATAGTCATGCTCAATTCACACTGTTTGTCCACCCACTCTATGTAATTATCTCCAGAAATATTTGTGTTTCTGAGCACAATGTGATCACTCAGATAAACAATTAGGGCTGACTTTTCACTTAATTCAGCAGCAGCTTTTTTTTTTTTTTTTTTTGCTGTTTTAGATGCATAATGATGGTGATCAGGGAGAAGAAAAACAATTATTTTTGCATAATAATAGCCATGCACAGTGCTCTACACATAGGATTTTCGACGCAACAGTCTCTTCCCACTCAGTTTGTGCTTTACTGTCAGAGTGCCAATTACTGTACAGGCAGGTAACATCCGTTTGAGCCAGGCTTCATTCCACCAAACCCATTACGATTTCGACACAGCGGGATTGCCCTATTTAGTGCAGGACTATGCTACAACAATGCCTCACTCCAGTGCACAGATACAGTACACCCATCCACCATGTATCTTAATGTCATTACGATAATTGAACGATATTTAATACTCTATAAAAATGTGAAAATATGTAGAGAATAAAAATATATTTCTATGCTTACTGCTAGTGTATATTCAGTAACATGCACATTATCCAGCATGAATTAATGATAGTTAAACAGCCTGAAGCCATAATTCCACTGGATTCAATGATTTTAGCTAAATACTGGATGTTTCATCTAAATACTTTATCGACTCACATATGCCTTTCATATCCATTAGTAAACGCAGTAATAATTAGCAGTAGTTGAAAATACTGAAAAAGTGTGAGTTACCTGGAGAATACTGTATAAGGCATTCAACCTGATAGGCAAGAATCAGGAAGGAGAGGTGAAGAAAAAGAGAATGAACAAGGGTGATCGATTCAATACCTTTAAGCAATTGCCTTTCAAAAGCACTTCCGGTTGTTAATAATAGATTTCCTAAATCAATGATTTTAATTGGTGGTAAGGGGTAATCTTGGCACACACACACTTTTGGGACTCTTTCCTCAGGCAGATTTTAAGAAGTGAGGCTGCAGAGTGGTTAATGTGCAGTGTTCTGTCTTCTCCCCAAAGACAAGAAAGCCAGGACGCGTCTGAAAACCTACCTGGAACTATTTAAGCTGCATCTGTTCTACGCAGAAAACACAATGCCAGGCTTTATTCAGGAAATGTACACATCCCCTTAATTAGATGCTGCCAAACCTGCTCAAATCTTAAAGGATTCATTTCATGGACACATAATGAAATGTCTACATTCTGTTCTATAGTCTACTGTATATCTGCCAATTTAAATAATTTCAAGCAACGTCTTATATATATGAATATATATATATATATATATATATATATATATATATATATATATATATATATATATATATATATATATATATATATTCATAAACACAATCTGCTCCTAATCCACAAACTCAGCTAATCTTACGTACATTTGACATTAAAATCACCCCAGTCATATCGGATTAATCTCATAACCGAGCACCACATGTCCAAAACAAAGGAACAATTACACTATGGATAAAGAGCAGGACTGATACAGCCCAGATAACATCTGTGAAGACCAACACAGGCTGTTCCTTAAGAGAGAGAGAGAGAGAGAGAGAGAGAGAGACGGAGAAAGAGAGAGAGAGAAAACAGAATCAGAAATTCTTTAATCTCCTTCCTAATAAGCTAAACCCACTCTGAGGAGCAGCAGTGCTGCCGCAGGTCCATCTGATCCTATGATCCCTGCAACAGCAGTCCTGCATGCACCATCAAAAAAAGACCAGCTTTAAACAAACCGAGTTTAAAAACCTGGAAGGCATGCTAATGAAAGCAAAGCAATGTATTCTGTTTAAAACTAAAACAAATGCTTCAGTAATACACCACATAAAAGGGAGATATTACAGATTCATCATACAGTATAACAATCATAAAACGTAATTCACTGCCAGTTTTTAAATGCTTTAGGTATTTGCATTTGGTTGCTGTATGCTTGCGCAATTATGCACATTAGGTTGTTTTAAAATAGACACGCTACAGATAAAGCCTGTACAATATGAGTGTTTTCCTTGCTTCTTTGTTTCTTGTCATTTCTGTCCTCTGTGTATTTCGTTCCATTAGCCATGATAATCTGCAGATGCGGGCTTGCCCACCTTGCTGAATTATGCAAACCCAGCACACGAGTATAGCAGAGGCTGATGGAGGGAGACAGACAGCTTGTGGTCTCTCTTTTGAAGAAGACAGCCTACCTCTAATCCCCTTACTCCTTTGCCTCTCTCTCACACATTTTTTTTTTGTCCAGAGCTTCACCTTTCATTCTGCTCCTTTAGTCTTGTCTTCAGAAAGGACATGCACTTTTCAACTTTCTCTTTTCAATTCTCTTCTAGTTCCCCCTTTTTTTTCTGCATATGAGTTACCTGACCCCCGCACAGTGTCTTAGAAAGATCCTCCCTGATGCTGCTCAGGTGCTAAAATCCATGAGTAAATATCCTGGGTTATGCGATTGAGATTGACATGCTTGTAAAAATGCTTTCGCTTTCAAATACAGGAGTCTCAGGTGCAGAACAACAGTAAAAAAAAAAAAGAAAAAGAAAAGAGAAAAACAAAATAGGGATAACATCTTGGAGCTGTCACCACATGCCAGTACCGCATCAAATTAAAATACATGCAGTCGAACCATATAAAATATAGTCACATTGTGAAAAGGACTGTTTGAAACTATTCAGGTTTGTTCAAGGGTTTGGCTTCTTTGGCGTCAAACAACAACAAAAGCTCAGTTTGAGATGTGTTGCTTGCAGAGGGAAACAAGCACAGGCACTTTCCCTTCACGAACTGACCAGGCTTTATTTATTGATCTCATTCTCTGATATTATCAGTCTCAGTGAACAAAATCTATCCATTTGCATACTAAGTGCAGTTTCATTTATTTATTCGATAAAAGTGTAAAACAGTGATCTAATTTACTGTGTAATTTTATTACCACCACTTTCAGTTTTATTCTAAGACCGTAGCCTACATTTATTACCATTAAACTGTTAAGTTACACCCACAGCTACAGTGCAAACTGAAAATGGCTTTATTTGTTAGGAAAGACGCTTGGCTTAATTGACTACTAAACCAGCCAAGGGTATTCTCAAGGAATGCGACTCCTTTTTCAATTCTTAAAAACAACATACAATGAATAAAACAATGTATCTATATAATGCAACTTTAAATATTTATTTTTAAAATAGCAAATAGAGTTCAAGTATTAAATATGTGAACAGGATCATATCAGATGGAAAAAGAAAAAAAAAAAAAAAAGGTTATGTGGGCGTTAAAATATAATCCCAGTTCCAACTAAACTGTTTTGTCATAGGGAGTGAATTTATTGCAGTAATGTCTTGTACATTCAGTCTTAGTCTTTCCAGTCGCTTGTGTTTTCAGCTATGTTCACTGGAGAGTACCAATACCAATTTTTCACAGCCAATATCACTTCCAAGGGCAAATCTCAAATCTCAGAGCTGCTACACAGCAGTAATATTGCTACCCACCATTCTGTGGCAAATGGAGAGCAGTATACAGATCCTGTTGATGGGTATAATATGTTTTGCATTATTGTGAACCGTCTACGTTGAATATGCTCAGTCTGGGAAATATAATGGAGATATGCACTACTATAAAACAACATCATGGTTTATAGATTTATGCATTGCTTTTATTTTATGTGTGTGTTTGTATTATCAACTGTGTGCATATACTGTAGTGGCAGTGCAGAGACATGATATATGCAGTGCATGTGATTATGGGACATCTGCGCAGGTTAAATAGGCTATTTTCAAGCTGCTCAATCAAGTTGAGTCTAAATGAGAGGAATAAATTGCAGCAAGTAAATAGGTCCATGACTCCTAGTTTGTGTGCATGTGTGTACATGTGTGTTTTTGTCGCCCCCAGGCACCGGCAGTCTCATTAGTAGAGTTGGTCAATGCTGGCTTAATGCATTGTGTGGTGATGTTTGTATTCTAATTAGGGTTAGGCAGTTGGCTTGGACTCGTATTTTGCCCTTCCAGTCAATTCCGACTTAACACACAGTTAACTGTCATGAGACATCCCTCTATGAATTTCAATATGGTCTCATATGGGCTTAATGTCTACACTCAAGAAGGGATTTCCTGTCCTCACAGTGATAGAGACTATGCCAACACCTAAATGTAACCCTAACCTTAATCTCTGTAACCAGAAGAAAACAGTTTGTCACTTAAATTTTTTTACCATAAACGCAGTTTTCCAAAAATTATGGGCTAAAAAGGCAGACATTTGGTCCCCACCGAGATAGAAAAACACTGGCACATAGAAACACACTCTGAAATAGTCATGCACTCTCCGTGTAAGCTCTCTTACACCTTCTGCACTCCCACCCGACCCTACGCACTCCCTTTCAGCAAAATGTCCATCATTGTGGCTCTGAAAACACCACCACACCTCCATTAGACAGCCTACCACCATGTGTGTGTCTGATTGTGTTTGTGCGCATGTGTCTGTGTTTGAGTTCCAACTCTTTTAGAAGTGTGTGATGGGCTTGATGGATCATCAGATATAGTGGAGTAAAACATCACCGCAGAGCTGCACAAAGAGCTTAAAAGAAAACGTTTAAAAAAAAAAGTAAAAAGAAACGTGCATAAAAAAGTTTAACATCCTCTCCAAACCTCCTTCCTCTTTCCTGCTGCCACACCAGGAGATAAAAGGACTGTGCTTGTGCAAAGGCTGAAAAAAAGGACGACTTATTTTTTGCACATGCCACCACTTTGGCCAGCCAAATGCATTTCATCCTCACAGCAGCAAAAAGGAATGACAAGCTGTGTGTGGAGAACAGAATCTCGCCAGAACTTCAAACAAACACAAGAAGGAAGATAAAATCTAAGCAGAAGAGGATTACTCATGTAATTGCCAGTTCCAGGAGAATCCATTTTCCAGTAAAACCACTGAGATCAGAAATAATATGATATGTTCACATTTCAAATTTCATTGCCCAATTGATTTTTTTTGCTTTACTCAGATCAAATGGTTCATATTTGTAACCGCAAGTGATCCATATCTGCCTTCAGCATGAACACACCTGATCCGCACGCACCGATTTATCTGAGTAAACACTTCTTATTTTTGACAGATTCCATCCAATATTGCTAGATTCCCCAAATATCACGTAAATCCCTAAGTTCCTCATCCTTCCACTGAATATAGTTACAGATGTTGCTGTTATTCATTGTAGTTTTGCCACTATGCTAATGCTTGGATTCCAACCTAACCATTCTAACGTGCCATCTCATGACTTGTCTTTAATTACTTAATTAAAGGAACATTTAGACATGGAAGGCCAGAATATTCTTGATCCCATTGCCATCTACTGTATTACAAAACATGGCTTCATCATTTCATTCCTGGATAAAAATGTGCCTCAAAACAGTGGACGCAAACAGATTCACCACCTTCAACAAAATCCAGAGTAACTGCATCTGCAAATAAAGATATGGTCAGTATTTTTGGGGACAAATATGGCATCATTCATGTTGATTTTCTACCCTGTGGTGTCAGCATGAACAGTGAGTTCTGCAAGATGTATATAATGCTTTCAGGAGAAGAACATCCTGAATTGCTCACCTAAGGCGTTCTAAGGCGTTTCCATAATCTCATATAGCCCACAAACACCACTTGCACATTACAGGAGTTCTGAGAGCTATTGCAAAATCTCCTGTACATTCCTGACCTTGCCCCATGCAAATTCCACCAAAGGAGTTCCTGGGAGGCCAGCGTTTCAGCAATGATGGTGATGAGAATCAGGCAGCTGAGTTAAGTGCGTTCATGTAGCAGGGGATTATTTATTGAAATAAACATAGTCTAATCCCACATAACATAGTAACATAACCCCCCTCCCAAAATAAATAAAATAAAATAAAATAAAACAAACAAACAAAGAAACAAATGAATGAATAAATAAACAAATAAATAAATAAAAATAAATAAAATACAATTTCATTTGAAAATATATATTTTTTTCTGTCCACGTTCAACTTTAAAAATTGAATCATGTCTCTTTAAACTGGTAATGTGAATGTAGCTTTATGCACATCCCTTACATAAGACATACAGTCTGGTCAAATGAATAATTTGATTGCTTCATTTCAAATCCACTGTGGTGGTGTATAGAGACAAAAATACTAAAATTGTGTCACTGTTCAAATACTTCTGGACCCGACTTTATATGTACTAGCTGGAGTACAGCGGCACACACAAAGCAGCTTAATCATTCATAAAAGTAGAGAGGTTAATAAAATATGTAGGGGCACTCACAAGCACGCTGGCAAATTTCCCCTGCACTGCCTTTGCTTTTAAAAGTCACCCAGCAAATCAAATGAACATACCTATTCTAAAGTTTATATAGTGTGACTTACGTGGTATGTGAGAGAGGTACAGTATGTGTGAGTGAGAGAGCAAATGAGAGAGTTCGAGAAAAAGGAGTAGAGAACTTGACTCTTGCACCGAGCGCCACGCTGTGCATGTGGCAGCTTAGAGGACAAGGTCACATAGCCTGTAGTGTCTGTAAGACTAATCCTGTCAGGCTTTTATCCTCCCCTTCCTCTGCCACTTAAACATACTTTCTCTCGATCCCTCGCTCACTTTATCATTTGCTTGCTCCCTCTCTAAAACTGGACACTGGTGAAGCTGGATAGCCCCCCCCCTCCCCCCCCCCCCAAAAAAAACCTCATTTAGATTATGTTCACTACTGCAGTTTGTGTGTGTGTGTGTGTGTGTGTGTGTGTGTGTGTGTGTGTGTGTGTGTGTGTGTGTGTGTGTGTGTGTGTGTGTGTGTGTGTGTGTGTGTGTGCATGTGTGCAGTGAAGAAAGCTTGCAATCAAGGGCAGAGTTGTGTGACAGATAGAGTGGTTAATAAGTGTAGTCTGGAACTCTCTACTTCCTCCTATCCCCAAACTTGAGGGAGTTTAACCAAGTGGAAAGACCACTGCTGTCATAGATTTAATGAAAAAAAAAAAAAAAAAAAAACAACCAGAATTGTTTACTGAATAGACACTGATCAACATTATTATACGGATTTATTGAAAAACATATGAGGTATAAATCTATTTAGTGCATGCACAGAAAAAATAGCGAGTGAGGATATCTTGAATATGGGCAATATTTCTCTTAAATGCTATTACTGTATTATAAAACAAGTATACAGATTTCTAGTTATTTTTATTTATTTAAAGTGCCTTGAGTGCATTGAATTTCTAGAAAGACACGCACTTATCTACCAAAACTGGATCCACAAGAACAAATTAGTTCCAAGCAATATCAGCTTAATGATGTTATGTTTAGTATATAATAATCCCATAATGAAAAATATCTGATACACAAATGATCCAGAATAAAAATGTACGCTGTGCAAATTAATTTAACCAGAACACAACAAAGCAATGTCTACACAACCTAATAACAAGCAGAACGCTTACTTTTGAGCTTTCGGGTATAGTTGGAATAGTAAGGACAGGGCTATCTGTTGTTACAGTATAAATCAGCAATCCCTACTACACTCCAAGCACAGTATTTATCTTACAGAGAATTTACACGGCAACCAGTTCTTTCAGAGGCTCGGAGTATTTATAGACTGAACAATAAAGTCAAAACAAATTGTCTCCCCTAAAGCATTGTGAGTGTGGCGGATGCTCATTTCTTAACCCATGCGTGGAGAATTGGACATGGTTATAGCAGGTCAAGAGCACCGGGCCCATATCCGATTAGAGCAGACTCTGCTGTGGTCGTAACTGCCAATAAGGTGTGCATAAATTGGACTAGAGGAAGATAGGCAAGACTTGGAAGCAAGAGGCTGGACGGTGAAATCCCTCAGGAGTGTGTATTCAAAAATTTATGACACATCTCCGCTCCTACCCTGTCCTTGGCTTTGACTGCACTGTTTCTGAGGGAGACGATTTTCAGCATTTCTCCTGATTAAAACGCAGGAGAAGGATGGAGCAGGTGACAGGAGCGAATGAAAAAGCCCCATATTCGAGCACCATCTTTCCTTAAGTCCTTTGCCTTCTCCTTACTCTGAGTTCCTGGCACACCAGGAACATCAGATACACTCAGGTGAAATTTCTGCAAGGATGATAAGACTTGTCAAATCACCTGCCATGTGACGAGTTTGCTGAAGAATGCTAAATACATCTAGTCAACTTCACGTTGTGCTCGTTTTGGTGTTCAGTCAGCCTGAACGTGTATGATTCACCTTTATCCACACATAGAGCTCAGACCTCATCAGTCATGATTTATTATCGCATTACAAGTTACACATGTTTAGCCCCCCTCTACACACACAGACACAAACCATATGGCCTGGCCATTCTTTATGTCCACAATCATTAGCCCATGACTTAAGATGTTTGAGCAGGATGCCTTCCTAAAGCCCAGCATACACTTAAATACGAGGTAAATACGAGTAAAAATGAACAAAGACACATTTCTCATGCTGTTACAACTGTATTCATTTATTAACTTTTTTTTTTTTACTAATCGTCTTTTTGGCAAATGATTTAACTCCCATCTAGGAATAAATGTTTGCTACATCAGTTACTAAAATAAATAAATGTTACATCATTTCAAAATACTTGGGCAAGGTCACGGTGGATGCCCTTGAAACTGGTTGCAAGGTGGGGATACACCCTGGAGAGGACACCGGTCCATCAAAGGGCATCATACACATCATTCGCATGCTCTTTAGAAAAGCCGTTTCATCTTGCAGCATGGGGTTGAAAGATGGGAGAAAACTGAAGCAAACCCACGCAGACAAAGGAAAAATCATTCGAAACCCTGAACAGACAGTAACCTGAGCTCAGGAACGAATCCCAGACTGTGGGGCTACAAAGGTCTGCCCTATAGCCATAAACTTTCTTTTTTTTGTGTGATTAGTTACAGGGGCATTTTTGGCAGGATGTTATGGTCTAGAGAGACTGCACAGATGGCAGATGATTATTTCAAAGTTGGAAACTGGACCTCCTTATTGTAGGGCGATGCTGTTTTACTAGTTAGCTTACTATAGCTTGATGAAACTGACAAAATTGCCAGATTGTAGAATGTATGCATTACAACCTTATCAAATAACTCCAGGAACTCTATTATTAGTACCACGAGTCATCATCATGTATTTAAAGACCCTCCCCCCATCCTTTGTCAGGTTCTCAAGCTGTCAAAATGGCCAAACGAAATGCACATCTCCACTGTATTTACAGCCTAAAACACTCACCAAACATATGGTGTGTGTATGGATAGTAGCTTTAGGCATGCAAGACAGAAACAATGCCATAGAATCCTGATCAATCCCTACACTGCTCTTTGCATGGCTTTAGGTTGCTCCCTCCGGTTTTAGCCATTTATCCCTGCTGCCCAGGCATTGTTAAGCACTCAGAGGGCCTAAAAAGCAAGCTGTGTGTAAAAACCAAAAGGCAGGCCCTTTAAAGGTAGAAAATCCATCAAGCATTGGTTACAAAGTGGTCCTTTATTAAAAATGCAGCAGGTCTATTACTCTAGGACCAGGGCTTCCCTTTCCCCTTAGCTCACACAAACCCATAGTTTACCAAACTCCTTTGTTTAAAGGCAACTTACCGGCTATCATTAGAGATAAATCTAGCTGACCAGTTGGTATCAGATCCCATTTGCCAAAGTATCAAAGGAATGCCCTCTATGGACTCCTATGGGTGCTTACCATGAGCTACCAAATTATTTTTAATAATAAATGCCACATAATCTCATATTAGATATATGAACAGTACATTCTCAGCACAAGTTTCTCAATACTAAATATGTATTATTTCAAAATGACTGATAACCACCATTTTTGCTCCATATACTGTAAGCTTATGGTTGGCTAGTATGTTTTTGCTTTCTGGATCAACCCCACCCTTCTGAACAGATGGCTGGAGAAAATGCCCAGGACACAGTGGGATAGAAAGAGAGAGAGAGGGAGAGAGAGAGAGAGAGAGAGAGAGCAAAGACTAAAGAGACTACAATGTCACGAGTGAATTTAACAAAAAGAAAAGTAGAAAATAAACATTATTAAGTGGTATGTGGGGGAAAAAAAGTGAACAAAATGAACAAACTGGTTTTATAGATTCGCACATTGTAGAACATTGTGTCACACCAGCCCCCTACTAAGGAAGTAAAAGATTTGCATAATTTATGATTATTTATTTTTCTCTGCCATTATTGATGTTCAACATGAAACGCAATTTTCAAAGCAGGCCAAACATTTCCTGTCCTGAACATCCATAAAGGATAAAGGAAGTACTCTATGTACGACAGAATGTGCATATTGAAAAAAAAAAATACAGATGTAAGGTTTTTCATATATCATACAGTAATTATCCCAGCAGTTATTATTAGCGATCATCTGTCTTGTGATGTTCTGAACATCCATATGCAGTACAATAATGTACACACATATATATATATATATATATATATATATATATATATATATATATATATATATATATATATATATATATACTACTACTACTACTACTACTTATGAAACTGTTTTTATCGTGCTATTCTTCCATAATGGCAATTTAAACTTTTATAGCCACACAATAATACATATTATATATTGAAAAAGCGCTTTATTGTGATCTAGCTGAAGATGTTAATTTTGTGTAATAGCATGGCTTAGGCGGTAGTTCTGGCTCATTTTTATTGTCACAGTTTACAAAGGGAATTGTATAGCAGGAGCTCCACATAAACAGATTTAAAGAAAAGTGTGTCCAGGTTGTAGAAGGTTCAGAAAATGCATTGACATATTCATAAGCTATAATGAAGTTATTGTGGAATAAATGATATATAAAGTTACAACAATGTTAAAAATGAAAACACAACATAAATGAAAGCAAAAACATTATTTAACATTTTCTTTTGAGATGTTTATTTAGCACTTATTTAGGGAGGTTTCAGTGCTTTGTGATATAGTCAACAAATTGTGTCTTTAAGTTGTCTAATATGACAAGCTGCATATTTTTTCTTATTAGTTTTGTAAAAGTGGCCAGTAAGGTACCAAATGTTATAGCTATTAGAACACAAGTGATAATAGAAACAAAATGATGTAATAAATGGTGCTATTATGAGAAAATTAATTAGGTGGTAATCTATTACCCCACTGTTGATTATTTTGCTGTTACTGCATATCTATCTTGTTTAATCCCTTAAATAATATTGTATTACCGGTATTATCAAGGAATCAACTTAAGTGAGATTTAATCTCCACAACACATCACGTTTCACAACACTGAAAATTTATCCCCAGACTACAAGAAAGCAATTTACCCTTTCAGTCAAGACCACGCTTTATTTACAGAGCACACACCAGATGTCTCCTGGATGGTGCAAAATTTTTACTAATGAATTCACAATATCTGAAGAAATTACATGCGCATGCTTACTTTACCTTTTGAGAAATATTGTTAAAAAACTGCCTGCACTGTTCATTCTGATGCATTTATAAGCAAACAATTGCAATGGTTAAAGGCCAGAAATCATGATAATGTGAATACCACATAAACATGATATTGCTGAGAAAAATATTTTAAGGCAGGTGTGATGATAATGTAGTACACCGGGGTTGATTTAGTACAACCAATATTTAAACCATACATAATCTCCTACAAAGTAAAATGGATAGAATAGCACACAAGCACACACACGTACTGCATGCACGCAGGCACGCACGCACACACGTTCAGCCCTCTCCACAGACCTCAAAGCCGAAGCAGATACACACAGGAAGCATTTTACTGTGTACACATTAGAGAGGTGTCATACTGGAAGAGTTTGCATGTATAATTCACATGCACACAGCCACATGTTAACTTTGTGTATCTGTGATATAGTGCCTCTAGCAAAAAAAAAAAAAAAAAAACACCTCTGCTGAAAATTTTCTTTTATGCATGCACTACTGCAAAGAGGAGTTAGAAGGCCAGGTTTTATTATTTTTCTTTTTTTTTGTATAAATGAAATGGCTGATGGGTTCGTCTGTTCATATGGAAGCAAAACACATCACCCAACAATACTGTATGTGTCTATAAATATGTATACACAATTACTAATAACAGATCAATATTGTACACAGGAGGACTACTTGAAATGTCACAGTATATATACATATATATATTTTTTTTTTAAAAGAAACCTTCCAGGAAATCATAAGCAAACATAATTTACTAGTATAGATCTAGTGATGGATAAAACTACCAAAGAGCTGCATTATATATAATTTATGTCTTATTTCTGGCTGACATAAAGTTTATTCATTGAAAAAATTCAATTATCTTGGCAAGAAGATATCTTGACTAAAGGGAAAGCTATCTAATATTTCTCATAAGCATTTTGTAAATGTAAGACTATTAAAGGGACAGTCTGTCTTAAATCAAAATTGAGATGCATACAAGTATGTTACAATAGGTCTTGGCTGTTATAAATTTTCCTGCTCTGCACATTTACCATGAAGTCAAATTAGTATGGCTGTGAATTTATCACAAATTTAACGATTATCTTTGACAGGAACTAGCTGTATGGTTCCACTTAACCATATGACTACAGTATTCTAATTAACCTTACGGCTAGTTCCGGTTAGCCATATGGCTATTTTCTCAGCAAGAAAAGAGTTATATTTGTACTAAATACACTGTACACACAAATATTACTCTATTTAGCTCAGGGGGACTGTAGAAGCTTCATACGAGTCTCAGCTGTACTTTGGAATGCATTTTTGGACAGAACTACGGTTGTGGAAAATGGCCTCAATTACTTAAATTGTACTCACATTCTGGGTGACAAAGTTCACGGTCGGCGTACAGAGCAGGAAAATTTATGACCAAGACCTATTGTAATGTACTCAATTGTACCTATTGTAATTCACCTCAATTTTGATTCAAGACAGACTTGGAAAAACCCGAACTATCCCTTTAAGACTATTGATATTTTTAGACATACAGTACATACCATTTTTTAGTAAAAAGAAGTATGTTATAAAAGTGTTATAAAAACTTGGAAAAAACCCAAATTAATTTAAAAAAATACTAATAATGAAGTAAAAATAAAATATATACAGAATATACAAATATACTTAATAGTCATATTTTTTATAATAGAATTATAAGTTACATTTACCTTTGTTTAACAAATTTTTAATGTTTATACATTTTTTTTCTTTCATTTTTTGGATCTTCTTTTTCATGCAGAGTCATCATATAATGGATATTTCATACTGCTAAAATTCAATTCCAAAAAAAATGTATTCTAAAAATTAGTTTAAAAAAAAGAGAAAATAACGGAGTGTTTTTATATAATGATAAATGTTTCTTGATTAGTGTGACTATATATGGAAGTATGTACATTTTCAGTGACAATCGTGATTTTAATTAAACAGATAATTAGTATAAGTGCACCTTATAAATGAGTTCACATTAAAGAATCCAATTATTGAGCTGATAGTAATTTACGAAAGGGAGGGAATGAAAGCTTTTTTTTTTTTTTCCTTCATGGCAAAGCTGAAGTTCTGTGACAGAAACATTATGAATCAATCTCCCAATTATCCACTGGCAGAGTAAATAGCATGTTGCCATGCTATAATCCTAAGTAACATTGGGAGCAGCAGAAGCCTAATGAGCCCCATAGAGAAGGTTCTTGAGACACTGCTGACACGCTGCATGTCATCGCACTGCAGGCCAGTTAGCGTGCACTCACACTGAGAGCAGAGCTTTAAACAGACCACTGCATGTTATTTTTGCTGCACAAAATTTGACCCTTCTGAGTGCAAATGAACCTTACACACACACACATGCACGCACGCACACACGTGCACACACACTGTACGGCCTTGACTTCACACTGCTGATTGAATGGTTGAAAGGGCCTCACAGCCTTCTGTTGGCATGATACCAGACAGGGGGGGATTACTTCCCTTTAAATCTATTTCATATCCCACTGGTGTATAACTGCTGTCATGGATACCTCCCTGTGCATGCTCTATGCATGAGCGCATGAGGACTCACATACACACCTATGGATTTGCATCTATCTATGCTGTGACAGGCATCCCGACACTGTACTAGGAGAGATTAAACGCTCTTTATGTTCACTAGGTGCATAAACCTGAACAAACATTGAACTGAATGTGACCATTCTGAAACTCAAATATGGTCATTACAGCATGTAGATAAGACATGGACTGAAACACTACTTAATTTGGACTAATAGCAAAAATCTGATATTGTTTCTAGACATGCTGATGTGATACCATACCTTCCACCAGTATATTACGCATTCTAGCTAAGTGCACAAGGTGAGTGGGAGCCATTTAACTGAGATATAGACAGACAGACAGAAAGAGAGAGAGAGCGAGAGAGAGAGAGAGCAAGAGAGAGAGAGAGAGAGAGAGAGAGAGAGAGAGATCAGTGATTGTGTGTCAGCTGCTTCTCTTGCCCCATATGATTGATTCCCCCTAGAGGAATGCCTCCACTTTGAGTGTATGCTGGAATCAAGATTAATAAGAGGGCATTTACATTTCTGGTCTCCTCCTCAGATGCACTCATATACACAGGCAGGCATACAATCATACACACTAACATGGGGCCCTCATCGTCATCCAAAAGGCAAAAATCTGAAATCTGAAACGTAGCCCGACTCTGCGCCAAATGCGATCTCCCCCTTCTTCCAATAATTTGAAAATCAATAAACATTCCCAGAATAATGCTATTGTTCCTCCTGTAACGCTAACACTTGGCTCTTGTAACGTCTGTGGAAACTAATTCCCCTAAAATAAGATCTTATTACGTTATCCATAGATTTTACCTCTACGATGTTCTGTGGTGACATTTGAATAAAACGAGAAAGAGAAAAAGATCTCCAGGGACTCAACCTCCCATGGAGATGTTCTGGGAAATTCATTAGAAAAGCAAAAGAGGGTGCAACAGAATTTGACTTGACCTTGAAGGCAGTGTAAGACACGAAATAAAAGGTCAAGAAAAAATATATTATTCACTAATGGATTTTCCTGCCTAAAGTTTCTCCACCCTGATGTTCGAGAAAGCATCTCATCACTTGCATGTTCACACCCTTGGCCTGACAGCAATTCTCTCAGTCAAAGCAACACGCTCACTACCTTTCTCACATAATGAGCATACAGATATACAGATGCCAAGTTTTTGTTCAAGGGGAATGAAGATGTGTACGAAGAGCAGAGACGCAGGTAGAGATCACCGGCACTGTAACAGCATCTTGATCAATGCACGGGAATCAATTTTCCACTTCAGAGTGGCGTAGGAGTCAAGAGATGGATGTTATTATTCAGGTCCCTCATCAAAGCCTGCTGTGCTGAAGCGACAAAATCTCACATTCGGGTGGAGGTGCAAGTGAAAGTGTCGGTGTGTGTACGAGACAGATAATTAACGTGTTATTTCTTAGTTGTACTTATTTTGGGAAGTAAAGCTAAATCAGACACCAAATATATGTCGGAAAGATGCTACCAGGGTGGGGACAGAGACGAGGACAGAGAAGAGACAGAACCCGAGAACTGGGGAGCAGAGCACGGTACCTTAGTCTGGAGATAGTGAGGGTAGTAGTAAGTGTACTGGGGGTACATTGGTTGCTGTTCCAAGCGTTTGCCCATGTAGCTGGAATCTCTCTGGCCGTGGCAGGATACTGAGACTCGTGTGCTCTCTCCAAAACTCAGAATGCCTTCGCTCGCTGGGCCAGGGGCTAGATCCGCGCAGCAAAGGCAGTGAAAAGAGGATGGAGAGAGTGTGAAAGAATGATGGGGAGTGCCACAGGACCTCCGGCTGTCCTTATGTCTGTCACTGTGTGGGAGTTGCACTCTCAGTGTGCGAGCCGCACTCTCCTCCCGCTCTTCCTACTGGTGATCGGACAGAAGATGAAGGGAGAACAGAGAGGCAGCGAAGATGAGGTCTGTGCAATAGGAAAAGGAGCAGCGGTAGTAAAAAAACAAGGAAAAGAGAAGAAGGAGGAAAGAGGGGGTGGCAGAATATCACTTCTTATGGAAAGCGAGCTCCTTGTCTCCTGCTCATGCCTCGACTTTGTCTCCGTCTCTGTAGTTGTTTGTTCTCTCGTGTCTGCACAATCTCAGATCGTTCCCAAGGCTGTCAGATATTCCAAGACTGTCTACTCCGGTGTGTCCTGCTCTGGTTGATACACAAAGAAGCGATGCAGATGGATGATGTAGCTGCGCTGAGAGAGCTGAATCTGATCACAGTCAATGAGTCCGAAACCGTCCCTAGGAACAAGGAGCTCACAAGGAGTCCGGCTTTAAGCACCAGGGAAAGCAGCAGGAACTCCAATAAAAGGGAAATACTATCCTGAACCCAGACACAAGTCCACACAGCACACAGTGCTCTTTCTCTCCAGTGTCTGGTCTGGCTGATGCCTTCTTTTCCCGCTGTCTCCTTGTCTTTCCACTTGCCTGTGCCTGTGTGAATGCGCGAGTGGAAGTAATTGTTCCTGTGTGTGACTGTGTGTGTGTATGCTTGTATGTATGTGTGTATGTGCGTGTGTGTGTGCGTGTATGTGTGTGTGCATGCGTGTGTGTGTGTGCGCGCGCGCAAGTGTGTGCGGCTGGGTGCTCCACACTGGTGAGGAGTGAGGACTCGGCTCAGGCAGCACTATGATCCTCCTCCTGGTAGGCGGGACGAGAGGCAGGATGCAGCACTCCCTGAACTGGGGGAGTGTCACGACCAGCCTCTCTCTTTCTCTCTTCTCTTTCTCCCTCCTCAAGAGCACAAACGCCCTCTGCTAGGCTTTCACTCTGCAGGCAGGAGGAGCCAGGAAGAGGGGAGGAGAGGAGAAAGGGTGCCATGAGGAGCATAGGCCTCCTACTGGTGATTTGTAGATTCCACAGACATTTACCCTTTAGATTTTTTTTTTCTTTTTTTTCTTTCTACTTTTGAAAAAACTGACATGCACAACCTCTAGCGTAAACAAATTTTCACAGCTCGCAACATGCCTAAAACAATTAGGAATACACGTTCTGGTATACTGTACACTAGGTGCGTCTCTTAGCTAGGAAACAGTTAAATTTTTGTGGTCCCTGAGGACCTGTTTGGGAAACATTGTTCTAGCTCATTTAGCACTTTCACATCATTGTCTTTTGTAAATTACTAGTAGAAGTGTATGCACAGCAGATTTCCTTTTTGCCATGTGGCACCCGGTTATCTCTGTAGCAGAGACTGATAGTGTATGTAACACACTGACACACTGACATTCATGCATAGTAGAGCAGAGAAATATGGCCTAAAGAAGTGCTTACATAAGTCTGTGTGCTAATCCTCACCTCTGCTTAGAGAGCAGAGAAATAAAGCTTTTCATGACTGTTAAACAAAAACAGGAATATAGCTGATATGTTCATTAGTGCAACAGAGAATCTTGTCACAAAAAAAAAAAAAAAAATAGGCAGTGATGTAAAATGACATCATTTAAGGAAATTTGTTATTGTCATTTGACTCACTTGTACAGAATATTATTGTTCTTCTCCTTTTGGATGCTATTAGGGAGATCATATATACATATACAAAAGATTGCATATGACACAACCCTATGAATTTTATCTGGGTTTAGGACTGAGCATTGAACTGACATTTGCACTCCTGTAGCTGAGTTGAGCTGCGAAAATAAAACCTCAGTCTTCTATGAGACAGACAGAGATACTCCCTCTGTATAAACTGGGCCCAATATTTAATTGTATAATAACCTAAAATAACCTTTTTAATTAATATTGAAAATGTCAGGTGCCCAGGACCCCAGAACTGCCGTCTCTACCGTTGCCTGCTATTATGATCAAAGGGGTAAAGGTTGAACATCAATTTTACATTATGAATCAACCAGCTGAAAGACATTTGCTTGAGATTTAATGTCAGGATTGTATGAAAGAGATGGTTTTAGAGCAAACACACTCATTGCGTCTGTACGTGCTTCATTCGTATTAGCTTTGGAATTATCCACCACTTTTGAAGAGAATCTAAATTACACACCGGCTCCAGAGAAGCTTATATAGAGTGTATGTGTTTATATACATGGCCTCGAGGGAGCTCTGATTATGTGGAACAAAATGCTAATGATAAACGTACTCAGGAAACTCAAGATGATTTAGGGTTTAAAAAAAACGCAATATAAGCAATGGCTAATAATAATAATAATAATAATAATAATAATAATAATGATGTTTTTCTGTGTAATAACTGGTTACAGACAATACATTAAGTGTTTGCTTCTGCAATAAGCTACCTTTGACAGGTACATCATTATACTGTACATACAGTATATACATTTTGTGAATATAGTGTTTGGGGAAGGCTGGGTCCTCTCATCACTATGCCAGGAATGCTGGGGCACAGAGAGTGAGTGAGAGAGAGAGAGAGAGAGAGAGAGAGAGAGAGAGAGAGAGAGAGAGAGAGAGAGAGAGAGAGAGAGAGAGAGACAAGAATTATATGTCTAATATTAGACAAGCCCTATATAATGTAAGTTTCTGATATAGAACAAAACTTCTGAGGTTCTGTAATAAACTGAACAAGCCATGTGTGGCAGTCTGGAAAGCGCTTCACATGGTCATCTAAACATCATCCAAGCCTTATCATTGTCTTTCAAATAACTGGTCTATGTTCCTCTTTGAATAAATTGTGATTAAATCAGCTAGTTTTGTTATGTTGAAACATAGTGGGCATTTTGACAAACAGTTAATGTAGATGTTACTAAAGCACATCAATTCAATTTTCAATTGTGACATTCTTTGAGAAAATCACACTTAGCTAGAAAGTGTTTAGACATATTTAGGCAGACTAACTATTTTTAATACAGTGACTCCTTTCCTAACAGGATATTTACAGGCTGAACGTCAAAGGAACTCTGGAAGGATACCGCTGAGCCATCAACTTTGCAAAAGAAATGTGGTCGGAAAAAAATAATGAACAACTATAATCATTCACTTAAATGCTTGGTGAGGTTGAAGCATAAAATATTGACATTAGTAATCATAGCTATGTTTAATAGCGAATGTAAGAGCATTTCCACCCATGCAGTGTGATGGGAACTCAGGTTTGGGACTAAACAGCTGTTCCCTGCCCTAATAATAATAATAATAATAATAAATTGTGAATGAGAAGGCTTCCAGTTCCTGGGAAGCATGGACTATGGACTACACCAGACTATGAAGCAGTGGGAGAAGGTCATGTGGGTCTGATGAGTCCATACTATTCCAGAGTAATGAAGGTATTTAAGGTAAAAATAAATAAATAAATAAATAAATAAAAAGCACATAAAGCAATGTACCCATCATACAAGCCTCTGGAGGCAGTGTTATGATTTTGGGTTGCTTCAGTTGGTGAGGTCTAGGCTCAGCAATGTTGTGTGGCAATAAAATGAAGTCAGCTTATGACCTGAAAGCCCAGGTTATCAAATTAATGGATTTTTGTATACTCTGATGGTGACTTAAAATATGAAAGTGAATGAAAGACAATGAATTGATCACCACATTGCACATCATAATAAAAGTTAAAGATGATCAAATCAAATTTTAGTGTGTGCGACCTTTTCGGCCAGACAGTATATGTTAGTAAATTCTATTTCAGTCAGCGCTTGATTTTTATCATGCTTTTTTCCCCAGAAAACAACATCTTTTCCAAATTGCCACATATACAGTATATGATTTCATCTTTTATATTATAGTAAAAATATTGTAATGTTCTAATGTCATAAACCTACTTCTAAAAGTACTAGATGCACACTCACGAGCGTGTTTTAAAAAAGTTTTGGAATTAATTAAATTTCTACATACTGAAGTGTGCGGATGAAGGTGTGAGATGGCGTTCATTAAATTTATTTCAATAGCACACTCATAAGCACTTATTAAAAAATGTTAAGTGCCATCATGAATTTTGAGAAGAACTAAATATTTTTCCAAGGTGAATTTTTTTTTATGATATACAGAAGGCCGTTTTCTATTTAGATAGCAAAATAGTATATCGTCTCTTATAAAGCCTATACGTTACCTCAGGCTCCGCCAAATACACCTGTGTAAACCCCATTAAAATTCTTCAGTATTATTTACATGATGTGTGCAAAAACAAACAAACAAACAAACAAAAATTTTTATGTGTTCTATTACTCATCTTACAAATCAAATTATTTTGCAAATATCTTCAATATACAGACATGCTAACTTTTTATTTACAGTTTTATTATATGTATATATGATGCACAACTACACAACAGACATATTTTACTCCACAGACCTGGCAACTATTTACACATTACTTGTGAACAGTGAATGCTTTTTTCCTATTTCTCTGCTAAAGGATTTGGAACTTGTTTAGGTGCGAGATCTGGTGTGACACCACAAGAGTTTACATGCACACACTCATTATTAAAGCAAGCAGTGCTCTTCAAAGCATCTTCGGAAGGGTGCAGGAAACGGTGTCTGTGACTCACGGGTACCGCTCTCATGAGCCCAGAGACACAAAAGTGGAAAAAGAGCTTCTTGTCTAGTTACAGCACATCTGGGAAAACCAGCATACCAGCTATCAGCTCCTTTCCCTGGGCAGACAGAAGAAAATGGATATTGCCTCACAGAAAGCAATATGTAGAAGCTAAGCAGACAGTGTTTTGGTGTCAGTCATGAAAAAAATAAAGAACGAAAGAAATTGCCTGGAATATCAGGTCTATAGAAGACACAGTACAAGGTTATGCCCTTGGGTCAGCCTGTTCTGTTTGAGTCTTAAGTACTCCATTATTTAAAATCATACAGTAAGGGCAGCCATGCAGTGTCTCCACTGACATGTCAAACTATGATGGATTGGTTCTGGCCCAATCTGGGTCTGAGCTAGGATAATGCGCATTATGTTTTTTGCTGTCAAGAATGGGCATGGTGACTGACATGTACATTTATAATGGCAAGCTATATTAACTGCCCTCTAATGATGATCAAGAATTGCAAGCACAGTTTCGAGCACAACAGAAACAACATTGGAGTTGAAATGTACATGACCACTGCCTTTCTGGAGAATATTTCATTGAGCTTAATTGCAATGCACAAAAGAGACCCCATTCTACCTTTTTAATAACCATCTATTACATCATTCAACCATTACTCATTCAGTGTAACCCACAAGTTCTCCACCACAGCCAGACCATCTCTTATACTACTTATTTATATCGAGAGCACCCCACTCACTGGTGCATACAGAAGATATGTTAAAATTTCCACTTATTCTTAGCCTTTATACACCATTTACAATAAACATTTAAAATCTTACCTGATGCGTTTGTATTCAGGTTGATTCTTGCTAACACAATTACACCCCAACACTCTTGTTAACAGTTTAAATAAGGACACTGTTATGCACAATTTGCAAACAATTTACCTGTATAGCACTTTCATTTATCTAGCTTGGGTAAGTTTATTACTGGTTTTCTCCTGATGAGAGCTGTGCAAAAATTTGGAACTTGTGCCATTTACCTCCCTAAAAATCACATAGTTTTAAAGTTACAGTGTAAAACTCTATGGCGTCATAAATATTATATAAACAACACAATCAGAGATGATATCCCATTCACAAAATGACTCGTTTAGGATGCTAGAACATCCAAAACATCCTAAAGAACACATACTGTAAATGGTTGGCACAGTGGGTAGAAGATCTTGGCTTATGTTCTGTGCAGAATTCTTTTCTTCCTGTGATCGTGTAAATTGCTCCTGGGTTCTTTGGTTTCCGTCACGAAATTGCCCATGGTTGTGAATTTGTGCGTGCTTGATGCACAGAGACGAACAGGCATCTCATCCTAGTGTGAATTCTTCAGCCATGTGCCTAGTGTTACTGGGATAGTCTCTGGATCTACTGTAATCCTGACCAGGATAAAATAGTTACTGAAGGAAGAAAGCAACTTTAAGGATCTGTTTTTGTAAGATCAAATGTGGAAATAATTGTGTAGAAAAGAGACTGAAGAGTCTGAAGTAGTGAACAGTTGAACAACAGAAGTTAAAATGTTGCTGAAAATATGTTAATCACCCCCCCCTCTGTTTGCAAACAAGCCATAAATGTGAAATCAGTTAGTTTGGAACAAGCCACAGAAAGCTGTAGGTGGGTGAGTTTGATAGCAAACTGCGTGTGAAGTAGTGTTAGACCAACTAAGTTTCTCTTTAGCTGTCTTTGTTCATGAAAAGCTTTAATCAAGAAGTGTTTAGTTCAGAACAGACTACACAATTCTTTATCGCACCTAAGTTTGACAACAACTTATTTGGAATTCTGCCTGGTGAAAGACCAAATTGGCATCTAAAAGGACAATTGTGGACAAAAGTGGATGATTGCTTAATATTTTTCAGCTAGAGCCAAATATTTTCCTGTGAATGATATACACTTGACTCGAAGTAGACTTTGGCATTCTTAAAGGAGCTGTATAATAGAATCTAGCTGTAAATCTTTCCTTCAGGCGTGTTTCCTTTATCCGTCTTGATCAACATCAGCCCTCAACAGAAAAGTCACTGCGTTTTATCGCTCATCATGGCTTGTTAGTTCTGAGGTTAGTCAAGGTTCATTTCTCTAAGCTTTGTTCCCTATGAGAAGACTCAAAGCCATAAAGTTTAATAGAGTTCCTGTAATATTGTACCAAGTGACCCATAGGACCACAACACTTCACTCTGCAGGCACAAGTGACTTGGAAACACTTTATCATGCTAGGCTGTATTTTGTATTTTCTGCAGTTTGTCTGTAGTTAAATTGCATGCTAATGTGAAGTGCAGTGGTCAGGTTAGTACAGTAAATTTGCAATTACAACATTTGTATTGCATGAATACCAAACAACGCTATGCATTTGTGTTTCCTAATACCACCTCCAACTGCTGGCCACCCAATTGGCTTCCTTACAGGTTCACTTTTTTTCACTGTAATTGCATTTGACATTGAATATTAAACTCAATGGGCCTCATTTCTCAAACTGGATACGAACAAATGTATTCATAAATTGTTCCTAAGACCCTTTTACACAAGAAATGTGGCATAAAAAAACATGCAGTCAGTCCTGAAAATATGTTTATATAATATGAGAGCTGTATATTACACACACAGAATACCCAACCTAGGCAGCTCTCATAGGATATACCGTAAATATATTTTTAGAACTGACTATATATATATATATATATATATATGTGTGTGTGTGTGTGTGTGTGTGTGTGTGTGTGTGTGTGTGTGTTCTGAAAATATATATTTATATATATATATATATATATATATATATATATATATATATATATATATATATATATATACACTCACCAAAAGTATTATTAGGATTATTTTGTTAAATTTCTCATTAATGCAATGATCCACATGGCAGTTGCTTCAATGCATTTCGGGGTGTGGTCCTGGTCAAGACAATCACCTGAACTCCAAACTGAATGTCAGAATGGAAAAGAAAGGTGATTTAAGCAATTTTGAGCGTGGCATGGTTGTTGGTGTCTGGTCTGATGAGTCTCAATTTCTGTTGAGACATTCAAATGGTAGAGTCAGAATTTGGCGTAAACAGAATGAGAACATGGATCCATCATGCCTTGTTACCACTGTGCAGGCTGGTGGTGGTGGTGGTGTAATGGTGTGGGGGATCTATCCTTGGCAAACTTTAGGTCCCTTAGTGCCAATTGGGCATCGTTTAAATGCCACGGAGCATTGTTTCTGACCATGTCCATCCCTTTATGACCACCATGTACCCATCCTCTGACGGCTACTTCCAGCAGGATAATGCACCATGTCACAAAGCTTGAATCATTTCAAATTGGTTTCTTGAACATGACAATGAGTTCACTGTACTAAAATGGCCCCCACAGTCACCAGATCTCAACCCAATAGAGCACCTTTGGGATGTGGTGGAACAGGAGCTTCATGCCCTGGATGTGCATCCCACAAATCTCCATCAACTGCAAGATGCTATCCTATCAATATGGGCCAACGTTTCTAAAAAAATGCTTTCAGCACCTTGTTGAATCAATGGCACGTAGAGTAGTATAGTATGGTGTTCCTAATAATCCTTTAGGTGAGTATATATATATATATATATATATATATATATATATATATATATATATATATATATATACTGTAAATTAGTATTTCAGAGGCTGGGGTGGTCACTGGGTGTCACTAATTGCAACCACCTGTGCTTTGACTTTTCTTGGAAATTCACAGGTGAGCTACATTTATGAAATATAAATGACAATTTATTTTTGTTTGGTTTGGTTTGGCTCATTTCTCCATCTCCATCTCGCAAAAGCAACAAAAAAGCCAAAACTATAAGGAGTCATATGGTTAATAATATTTTATTGTTAAATTATTCATTAATATAGGATGTTTACTTCTCTCAGATTATACATAATAATCTATACTATGCAGTAGTGTATTATATTAATATTTTATTAATAGTTAGATGTGTACTTTGTAACATAAGGAGTGCTTTTTTATTCTTCATTGCATTATAAGATAACAGTCTTTTAATATGTTTTAATTATTTTAGAATTAAATTAAGTAGGTATACAATTTAAAATGTTGACTTTGTGACCTTATGAGTTGCCACCATAAGATTTCCCATAGCTCTGTCTGCCCACTAGTGTATGTTTAATAGATATACAGTATAAGCATGTAGGCTGTAGTTTTAAGAATAGAGCTAGACAGGGAGTTATTAACAAGGGTGTATACAGTCAGCGTAATGATCCATGCACCATGCATCTATTTGTAATCATACAGCAACTTACTGTCACATTGAAATTACTGCCAAAATTTTACATTTTAATTATGTCATTAATGACTCGGTGGACAAACTATCTATTAGCTGAAACATGGCATTTTCTGATGTGCTGTATTCATTAGGCTATCCAAGCTAAACCTATCTTTTGGTAAGATGCCATACAACAGACTTCTTTCATTAATTAAAAGCAGAATAATGAAAATGTCCTCCTTGGAAAGCATTCAGCACAAATAGCTTAAACATTTGATTTTAACTTACAGGGAGATAAGAAAAAAATTTAAATAACGATGATTCCTAGTACTGATTTCCTGCTAGGACTCCTCCATAACACACAGTCACACACACACACACACACACACACACACACACACACACACACACACACACACACACACACACACACACACACACACACACACACACACACACACACACACACCCTGCAGGTAGTGGTATCTCTGGTGGAGGAAAGCACGCCTGGGCTAGCGTGACTGACAGGAGGGGCTCCAGACAGTGGAAGGTAATTAATTTCTGTAAACGACCGCCATATCTGTCAGCTTTTATAAACGAGCATTTATGCGTTATGGACGATTTAACCACAGCGCTGAGGGGAACTGACAGTGATGAGTGGAACAGACCTATAAGGAAATCTGATATATGGACATATGAGGTTCCAGTATATGTAATATATTGACATATAAGAATTTGATATTTGATACATACATACATACATACATACAAACATACATACATACAGTACAGTACAGGCATAGAGTACATACATGTAGAAGTATGCATTTATATGGAATTTCCTTCTAGATCAATAAAGTATCTATCTATCTATCTATCTATCCACCTACACTCATCAGCCCTAGCATTATGACCACCTGATACCATACTGAGTACAGTACAGACCAAAAGTTTGGACACACCTTCTCATTCAAAGAGTTTGAATTTGTATTATGGCAAGAAAAAAGCAGCTAAGTGAAGAAAAAAACGAGTGGCCATCATTACTTTAAGAAATGAAGGTCAGTCAGTCCGAAAAATTTGGAAAACTTTGAAAGTGTCCCCAAGTGCAGTCACAAAAACCATCAAGCGCTACAAAGAAACTGGCTCACATGCGGACCGCCCCAGGAAAGGTAGAGCAAAGAGTCACCTCTGCTGCGGGAGGATAAGTTCATCCGAGTCACCAGCCTCAGAAAACGCAGGTTAACAGCAGCTCAGATCAGAGAGCAGGTTAATGCCACACAGAGTTCTAGCAGCAGACACATCTCTAGAACAACTGTTAAGAGGAGACTGTGTGAATCAGGCCTTCATGGTAGAATATCTGCTAGGAAACCACTGCTAAGGACAGGCAACAAGCAGAAGAGACTTGTTTGGGCTAAAGAACACAATAAAGATCACAATAAAGAAAACTCTTTGAATGAGAAGGTGTGTCCAAACTTTTGGTCTGCACTGTATGGAGTTGCTCTGACCAAGACATTTAGCCTTAAAGTCATTTAGTCATTTAGGAGTAGTTATGAACACAGTCTCTTAATAGATAATAGTAAATAGAATTGCATATTTCCTTTGTCGATAATATAGGCAACAACAGCGAGAGGCAGCACATGCAACATAAACAAAGATGGAACCACTTGACTGTTCAGGAGCGAGCTAAGATTGCAGTACGCAGTGAAGTGTGGAATTCCATTGTTCTTGTGCAAAGATTGTGGAGTACAGTATGCAACGCAATATCTGGAGACAATAAAATGATGAAAAGCTGATGACCACAGGCTCGGGGAACAATGCAAGAAGAAGTGCCACAAGTGCCTATGTTGAAATTTAAAGATTTTCTTATGTAATGTAATGTAATAAAGTACATGTATAATTTTTTAATTAGAAATATTATTAGAAATATGGACTTTATTACCAATTTATAATGCCGAGTTATTTTTACCCACCCTGTTTTAGGCAGTAAGTAAATATTTTGTTCTTGAAATTGATGTGTTGGTAACAGAAAGAATGGGCAAATGCACGGATTTGATTGACTTTGACAAGGCCCAATTGTGAGGTCTAGAATATTAGGTCACAGCAACTCTTGTGGAACTGTAAACCAGTAAACGTCTCTTTTGTTCCTAATTACCTAAGGCAATCGGTCTGTCATATGTTCTGTTTTTTTTTAATAATTTTTTAATAGGTTTTGTACATAATAATGCTGAAATTGATAAACAGACTGTATATTTGTTTGTACAGACAAAATTTGCACTAAAGATAATATAGTGCCTAAGGCTTTTACACTGCATATCACATTTCTGCATGGAGAAAGCGCCCAAAGTGGATACAGTCCAATATTCATGTGAATAGAGCACTCTGATGATAAGAACACTTGATTGTAATATTAACGTTAGCATTGCTTTTCCCTCTCATAAGCAAAGAGAAGTCATTAGTAGTAGCGGAGCTATCACAAGGTTTGGGTTGATTCTTCAACTTATAGTATGGCCTACTGTATACAAATACAGTAACATTATATTTATGTTAAATCAAAATATTCAACACCTCAGCTAATGCAATATGGCACTCAACAAAACTGTATATACTGGATACTATACAGTACAACAAATATAAGCCAAAAGGTACTAAAATGCATATAAAACTGATCTATAAAAGGCATATAAAAGGTTACAAAATCTGCTTACAAGGTGTATGAAAATTTAGCAAAATTGTCTTGCGTCCAGGGTTCCCATAATAGCCTCTGATGCACTGGGACTCCGGGTGGAATATAGCAACTGCTATATGTTCCCCCTGTATTATAATGGTGCAAATATACACAGTTATCAATACAATAACGCTTTGATCGAGGCTGTCCTAGGGTTTTTCAGCACTGTTTCTCCATCAATTAGTAACAAATCCCGCACTGATCCCAAAACTATCAGACAACAAGCATGAGTCAACCATCTTTTAAGAAAGAATAGGCACATACAGTACCTTGCTTCAGCCAAGAGTTTTGGCTAAAGTCAAACCTTTTTTTTTCTTTTACCAACTTTGTGAAAGCGATCCATGCTTTTCTTTCCTCTCCTTTTTCTTCTCTTGTTTCCAGCTTGTTCAAAATGCTGCTGCTACTGTAGGTTTTTGACTTGCAAGCATACAAGCGTGATCACATTTCCAGTATTTTAGTGTCTCTTCGCTGGTTCCCAGTTTGATACAGAATTGATCTTTAATGTTGTACAGTTTTATCACCATAGTCATTTAAGTCATTTAATGGTTTAACATCCTTGTACCTCTCTGAGCTTTTACTTGCTCACATACCCTCTAGGACACTTAGATTCTCTGACCAGATGCTCTTTCATATTCCCAGGTCCAGACTCAAGCTCAGAGGGGATCATGTTTTTGCAGTCATAGCTCCAAATTTCTGGAACAGTCCACCAATCAACATTAGGGCTTCACCATCATTAACAACCGTTATTCCAGACTTAAAATCCATCTTTTTTTCAATGGCTTTCACACCTGGTCTACTTATCTATTTATTTTATTTATTAAACTATTAAGTAATGTAGTTTGTGAGTGTTCCTCAAGACAAGCAAAGATTTTTAATACATTTTGACGAACAAGTCTTGGTTTAAGAATACCGACTATCATGTATCTTACTTTAGCTTCACACACACACAAGCACACACACATACACAGCGCCTGCATGCACAAACAGAAATACTTATCTGTCGGGCTTTATTTTTACTTCTTTTTTTTTAAGGTAAAGTGCAGGTTAATTTGTTTTATTTTTTATATTATTTTTGTATTAATTATTTTTATGTATTTATTTTTTAGGCTGTGGGACAAATACATTTCCATTATTTCCTATGGGAAAATAAGATTTGGTTTAAGAGTGTTTTGATATACGTACCAGCTTCGTGAATGAATTATGTTCGTAATCCAAGGTTCCACTGTATCTGTTTCTCTTGTTTTTAAGCTCTGTGGCCAACTTAACAGAATTACAAGCAGCAATGATATAGCACTCATACAGGCTCCATCCGGAGTAGTGCATTTATGAAGGTACCATTTACAAACAGACATTTAAAAAATGACAATGAGCTCTTAAGAAAAAGAAAACTGTCCAGTTTGCTGACTGTGAGAAAGACCTTTTGCCACTGGGTAAATCTCAAATGGCACATGAAGATAATTCTAGACTTACACTATGGGAAACAGGAAAATACAGAAAGCCATCACTCCTAAATGTAGCACATAATACATACACTGTGGTGCCATGTATCCTGTGGTTTCAAATGGTTCCTCCTTATAGGCTGTTAGGTGTTTTTGATGAGGTGCTCAGACACCAGGTTTTCTTCAAACACACGTGGGAAAAGAAGGTTTCGACCCATGCATAGCCTCTATGCAATGTCTCTGGTGAAATATGTGTTGTTCTGCAGATTATGGAACAGTAAGGGGTAAGAGAGCAGAACAGAGACCATGAACCTACTTCTTCATTCTTGAATAAGATGTAGAGTTAACTGTGGAGAGTGCAGGGAGAGAAATAGAATGTACTCCAAATGTGTAAAGACAAGATATAGTGAGAGTACACACACACAACTGGACTTCAAGTAGAATATTTTATAATGTGGTATGTCTGGATTTTTATTCATTAATTCACCTTCAGTGACCACTTTATTCTTGTCACGTTTAACTGGATCTGGAGACTATCCCAGGAACACTGGGCATAAATACACCCGAGGAAATGTGAATACACCCTGAATGGATTTTCAGGATGTATTCACAGGACACCATGCAAACACATGTTTCACACAAAGATATATGTAACTCATTCACTTGCCAGTTTTGGGAGATGGGAAGAAATCAGAGAAATCCCACACAAGCATTAAGAGAACATATACTGTAAATCAGCAGAAAAAGTGACTTAAGCTCAAGAATTAACCTTTTTTATGTTAAGTATCACGTTTAATTGAACCAAAAGAACTATAGACATACAACTACTCTGCTCAACTACACATTTATTTTTGTATTGTTCTTGTATTAAACAAGAATTTGCACTTTTTGATTTTGGGTCCATGAAATAGCAGGAAAAATAAACAAACAAACAAACAAACAAACAAACAAACAAACAAACAAACAAATAAATAATTGCTGCAATCACAGTAACAAACCCATACTTCTTATATACAGTTCTTTTACACTCAGTTTTTTAGCAGATTTAGTCTTTAACTGGGCTGCATGTAAGTTCATTCTTCCAAACCAAACAGAACAGTAGACCTCTTTACAAAGATGGGCTTTTTTCCCCACTTGATGGGTTTAACAACAGGGTAGAGACTGTGTGAAGTCTCCAGTACAGGATGTTGTTAACTTAAATATCCTTTCCCTGACATATCATTAAAATTTCCAATATACAGCATTTCATTCATAAAATTCCCAATGAACATTTTTCTTGTGTGTGGCACAATAAATAACTGAGGGAATATACACAACAACCTACTAACTGATAGAAATGCTCTGATAGAAACTGATGCGCTGATAGAAACTGAATTTTCATACATACACAGTGTGTTAGTAATGCTGTAGCACTGACTAAAATCCTCATCCAGTTGACTTTTTAACCTTCTTTTACTGTATATATACACACCTTTTCAAAGGCTGTGTTATTGTAAAGTATTATATTCAAAAGGAAATATGTTTTTCTCCAGTAAGCAAGAATTGAAATTTAGCTGATCCCCCATGCTGATTTGTTATGTGGATATTTGACAGCTGCCCCAGGGACCTTCATGCCATATTAATGGAAAGAAATATGACCAAGACCACTGTAATTATAAAAGCACTCCAGGCAGACACACTGCGTCATAATTTACACAGCTCCCATCATGTTCAGTACTGTTTTCAAAGCAGGGTAAGAGAAACCATTATCACTTTCATCTATGTCATTATACTTATCTTCTTCATTAAACATACCTCAATTCATCTTTTAGCTGAAGTGGAGTGATGAAAGTGAATGTAAATTGAGTTGTGTTTGATTGCTCTGTACAATTAGGTGACCTAAATGTTGCATGGGGATGTCTTCTACTGATTTCTGTCAGAGCCTGAAAAAAACAAGAGTTAAAGATTGCCTCAAGGCTGTGTGAAGAAACTAACCTTGTGAGGTGTTGAGCTGTGTTCCAGCTGGAATACAACCTGAGAGAAACAAAGCAAAAAGCCATGCATTAAGCATTTACACATAACAAGTTTCACTATGCCTTACAGAGACTCAGATTTTTGTCCCCAGCAACCTCCCCGTTCTCTATTCCCATCTATAAGAAGTTACTCCATCCATCATTGACATTTCCTTAAAAGAGAACCCGTTTTTGATCTTGAATTCATATAACAACAAACTCCCTCCCAGCTGTTGTTCCATTCTGAAAAGGACAAATGCCAACATCCTTTTTTCATCGAACTGACCAAAACCTCAGAGAGGAAGTTCAGTAGAGATGGCTTTTATGCATGTAACCAGAAGAACTTTATTTTATTATTATTGTCCATTTGATTGCAGAAAAATACTAGCATTCAATAAAAAGATCCTGTGTTGCAACAATGAGTTTAAACCATAAAGAACTGTCAGAAGACAAAATAATTATGAATAATAAATAAAAGACTTTATAGATCATTACGATCTATAAAGATCATTATAAAGAAATATAAATATAATATATATTATATTTGTATATTTATAGAATAGTAAATGCACAAAAGAATAACATTACAAATGGAGTTAAAATGAATGAGAGAGCTTTTATAACTTACAAACTCTTTGAGTTTATTGTATTAATTATGGGAAATTTCCACTATTGAAGACAATTCCTCTTTATGGAATTATTCTGTAAAAATTCTGTTTAGAAAAATGCAGACTACAACAACTTTGAGATTTAAAATGGTGAATACCATGGTGGCATAGTGGGTAGCATTGCTTCAATTCCCAGCTTCAGAACAAGTGTGTGAGAGTGTGTACGTGTGTATCCCAAGTCTCTTGGGATAGGCTCAAGGCCTTTCGCAATCCTGTACAGGATAAATATAGTTAATGAATTAACATGATGTGAATGCTTAACCAGGAGCCTAAAACCCTCATGGGGTAGGGGTAGCATGGAGGTTAAGATGTTGGACTGATGACCAGGATGTCCCTGGTTCGAGCCCCATCACCGCTGGGCTGCTGCTGTTGGACTCTTGAGTAAGGTTGGCATTTAGCATGGCACAGACCCCTAAAACCCTTATAAGGCTCAGATTAATACACAAATTAGCAAAGATGTTTTAAATAGAATGGCTGTGTCCAATAAAAGTAAGAAACATTAAATCTTGTGGAAAAAAATTATAATAAAAGGAAAAGACAGTTTAAACTTATTACCATGAACACCATTCTTGGAAAGGAGGAATAGGAATCAAAGTTGAGCAAAGAACTGAAGAAACTCTGGCAAGAGGACAGGGGACATTCCATGAAATCAAGTCTTCCTTGGATAAGAGCCATGGCAGAATTTAAGGAGATAGAAGTTGATCAAGTTCAGATTGAAAGACCTGCCAAGTACCTAGGCACATACTTCACAGAGAAGTTCACGCTTAATGGAGAACATGGATAAATAATAACACCTGGAAAACAAACTAGGATATACAGGAGAGGAGAAAGGAGAAAAAGCTATCATTTTTCTCCAGTTTATTACAAATAAAGAGGGAACAACAAGTGATGTTCTTGTGCCAAAACTGGAAGAAGATTCTAAATTTAAGTCAACTAGAGCTGTATATTTGGGATGCAGAGCTGAGAAATACAGTATAATTGCATGCATAAAAACAATTAACAGGCCAGATGTTTTCCAAATTCAAGCTCCACTGCAGCATATTTGCATATCTAGACTTGCTACAAACATGGAACAGTAATTAAAATGATAAAGTGCATCATAAAGATTTTGTCCAATAAAATGGTATAAAAAAAATCATTGTCAGTATCTGCAACCGTATCTGCAAAATTAAAATAGCACAGAATACTGATTAAAATTTCATAAGCAGGAGTTTTTAAAGGAGAGGTAGAGACACCATTCTTTTAGAAAACATTGTGGGGTTATCAACATATGAGGTATTGTTTCGTTACTCAAACAAGCAATTACAATACGAAAACCTACGCATTTTAATTAAACAGTGTTTTTTTATCAGGACCACTCAAAGCATTCAACAGGATGTCAGAGTTATATAAATGCCTACAGTATTTTACTTAGGAACAACTAAATATGTAATAAGAACTTAAGATTTAGATTGAAACATGAAAATGAGATTTCTTTTTGGAAAAAGAAAGAAAAACTGTTAGATCAGTGCAGAAGGTACTATAACTCATTGAAGACAAGATTCATATTTTTGGCCTTGTCCTAAACTGAATCTACATTGGGAAGATATTTATAAAGGATTTTATGCCACCTTAGCACTGGTTCACCTCTGGAGCCAGTGGTCTACACTGTACTGTAGGTGCTAAGATTGTAGGCATACAATGTAAATATTGACTAAATGTAATAGAGAAAAAATAATTAAATTGAATCTTTGCATGTAGATGGTGTAACTATTTAATTTGGTGCAATTTAATAATTAAGAAATAGTGCGCGAGAGGGAGTGCTGTTATACTAAGTGTCAGCATGGCCGTTGTAGGCATAAGGGCGCCGCATTTCTCACCAACACATTATGATTTGTTTGTTATTTTGCTCCACCAGTACATATCCTTCCATGACTGGCAGAACTAACTAACTGTGACTGGTGAAACTGGCAATCAACAGTTAGCGACTGACACAGGGTGAAAGTAGTTTTAGATTTGGGTACTACTGTATGTAACCAAAAGGTGAGAAGAATAAACCATGGAGATGGCGTACAGTCCTGAGAAACTTACAAGATTTACTTTATATATTGTATTCTCTGTAAACTTGCTTGACCATTTACCATTGATAAAAATGCTATTAAAAAAGGCAATTGAATATCATCTAACCTCCAGCGTTCTGGGGTTGAATACCAAATAGCATTGAATGGAAAGCTAGTGCTCTACATAAAGTGTGCAATCCCTTATTTCTCACCCCAAATAGTGCCCTTGATCAGGGGTTAGGGAGGAATTTGGGATTCAGCCTTGTGTTAGAAGCTAGTTAGCTTTGCAGCTCATTTTAGTCATGGACAAAACAACACGGATGGTTCAGAGGCAACTCGGAACAAATTAGAAGCATTAACTAAGAAGACAAAGTGTAGTTAAGACGACATAACGTTATCAGATGTGTTTTCCTGCTGAAAGTGCTTCTGTGACTGGCACTGAATGAGGGTTTTGGCAGGCAGCTGCTCTCCGCTCTTTCCAGGACTGCAGACCATGCCAATCAACTTTCACCCATGCTGATGGAGAGTTAGTCTAATTAACAATTATTATTATCTTTGACATGGTGTGATGTACGTATGACAGCATTATATATATCAGGGCTCTGGCAAGATGAATCACAGATATCCATATTCCTGTCCTTCAGCCACTTTGTATTGTAATGTTGAGAGTTGTACCATTCTGCCCCTTTCCTAAGTTTCCTTGCACAATATTCTTATTTACTTCATGGCTCATCTTTTCTTTAATTTTGACAAATGCTCCAGGCACAGTGATGAGTGATGAGTGATGAGTGATGAGCTGCTAACACCATGTTTTACTACAAGAAAAGTGTTCTTAATATGTACTATGTTTTTCACAAGTGACACTATACTTTTTTTTTCCATTTCACCTATCATTTTAACTGATTTTAAGTGGTCTCTGATTTTTCATTTCATACACATTTATTCGTAAACATCTCCTGAGCTATTGCACAAATTACTTAAAATGACAAATAGCACGATAGCCAAAATATTTTATTACGAACTAAGCAAAATCATCATATCAACTTGGGTTCTTATGTAATCTTGAGTTGATTCCAAATATTTTTTTTATTCATAAGGAAAAATCAAGTCCCATCAAAACAAGGTTTTACTTTAAGATGATTAAATTTTAAGGGAATTACAGTTATGTACATTTTTCGCGACATTTAACTTCCACTATGCAGATCTTTGCTTGTTCTATTTTCTTCAGCCTCATAATATCTTCACTATATTTCTAGATTCTATATAGAAGCACTGTGTACAAGAAACCAACACTTTAACTCTCAAGTCCCAAGATCTCTCTCTTTTTTTGTAAGAAGTATTAAGTGCAAATCTTGCCTGAGTAGGAATCGTATAAAATAAGACACGCTGTTAGCCTGAAGGCATGAGTGTAGTTATGTGAAAAGTGAGGATGAGCAATTGAGAGATCGTATGGCAGAGCTGAGACAGAGTGACAGGAGAAAGATGAAGAGTTAAAGGGAAGGAGGAAAAGATTTAAGGCTCATGTCAGGAATGCCAAGCACAATAAATATCAGAGGAGGCACTGTTGGGACAGCATTAAAATGGCTCTATCAAATCACAAAGACACAGCAGCCAGTATTATTATGCCAGTTTAGCCATGGTAATTTAATCACATAACGATTAGCAAAAATTTAACCTTGCCAGAATGGATTAGGTAAGAAGTGATTTAAGAGCATATTAAGTTTAGTGGCACCCAGCGACTGGGACTGTTACATTAGGTGTGTGGTTACACTCAACAAGGAGAACAGATGCATAAATCAGATTTCAAATTGGGGGGATGGGGGATTAGGCTGGCAGCTAGCTGGAGGACAGCACAAGAAAGCCCTGAAACATTTTCTCGTAAAGCAGCTCATTCATCAAGCTCTGAGAGCCTGGCTTCACCTTGAGGCCTTGGCTGCAATCGACAAGACTGCCTCTCCCTTCATCACGTTTCTTGGACGTTCAAAGTTGGGCTCACTAGCATGGGTGATTACTGAAGGTGTTTAATTAAAGCACCCCGGAACAACCGGAAAGTGACTGAACTGTGAGTAGCCATCATGAACCACGCTGAGGTGCAGTCATTGCTTCGGCTGTGTGCAGAGGTCTGGATTAGCTTCAGCCCAACTCATAAACTGGCTTCATTTTCAGATGTCCCACACCTGCCAGCTCACCCACGCTGTGCTTGGCGAGCAGTAAATCAAGCCGTGCAGGGTACCGTTCATCACTACTGATCAGGTTATCACTACACATCTGACTCTTTCAAGCAGGAGGACGACAGAGAAAACCTGTCGCAGTGCATATAAAACCCTGCTGCAAACCCATTTCTCAAATGGGGGTTTTTTGGATGAAGAGGACTACCTGCTCTAATTCATTACTCAGGTTCCTGTATATTCTTAGAAAGAAGAGTTCTCAGTGTTAACCCTTTAATAGGCTTTCATCATGAGCCAAGATTACATTAACAGTCATAAGTTTGCACACACCATCTAATTCTATGGTTTTTCCTGATTTCTCTTTCTTTCTACACTGTACAACAATGCTTAAGGTCTCCAAAATCACCTATCTCAGTTGATATTGGGATGTGTCTGCTACTCCAAATCGTTCAAAGCCTTCATAACTGCTCTAATCTGAGGTGCTGTTAATTGGTAATTTTTGAGGCTGGTAACTCTAATTGAACTTGTATATACTGTATGTATACAGAATATATAAACTAACTGTGTGCTGACTGTTCCAATAGGGAGCACCATCTTTAGCAAAAACATGTACATCAGGTCGAGCTCACAGCACTGGTGTACCGTGCGTTAGGAGTGGCAGCAGTTGGTCACACACTCTATTCGCAGGTAATGGCAGCACCCGGGCAATCTGTATATGGGTGGAGCCGTGGGTACCCTCTAGTATATAATGAATAGCACTGACTCACTGAACGTCTTGCCACAATGCTAGGTGTATGGTTATGATCAAAGAATAATGCTATCAAATACGACTCTGTGCGTAACATTTGTTTGATATTACCTAGTGAGTTTGATCCAAATATCCTAATGTAATTGATTTGCATTTAAGCATTTTTACTGACCAAATATCCACAAACACATTAAACAGGTTTATGTTTACACCATTAAAAGCAAAATGAATGAAAAATGTTTAGACTTTACGTACAATTTCACCTGATGTTGATGAATGTTGTACAGATAGAATAATGTTTAATAATGAATATAATGAAATTGAAGAAACTGATGTAACTTTAAGCAATATGGGGTTGATGCGATTGCAATATTTGCTGGCAAAGAGTCTGACATTAACATTTAATTCACTAAGGCTGTTGCTAGTCTTTCAAACAGTGTCTGGGACCATCTACTAAATGCAAACTGGGTGAAGTACATAGTTTAAAAGCCACTGAGAAATGTTACACATGATCAAAAGTATGAAATTTAAATATTTAAAAGAAAATCCATGTACAAAATAAGGCTGTATAAAAAGGGTATATTTAAACTTTATTCCTGTTTTTATTTTTAATTCTTGCTGTATAGACAATCGATAGACAAAACACTTGAAAATGTCAAGTCCTATTTAGGGCTGTGAAATTCTTTCTGTGGGAAATTCATGCATGTGTTTATGTGCCATGACAAAGTGTTTAAAGCCAGCGCTAAAAAGTGACAACATGCAGGCTGTGATTTTTCTGCTGGAAAAAAAAAAAAAAAAGACCAGTGATGAGCTGGGCTAAAGCGCACTCATTTTTAACTTGTTAAGCTGTTCAATTGCTCCACTTCCCCCTGCAGGTGCAACAGATTTAAGTTCTGTGCAGGGAAATAACACACATGATGAATTAGAAGAGTGCTCGCTTTGTGTGACGAATGAAGCAGAAGGAAGGCCAGCATGTGTGAGTGTCTGTCCTCTAGCGTGTCAGTATTTCTCTGTGTGCTCTGCCAGGGGCATGAGCACCAGCATAGGGCTGACTGATCACCTGTCTCCAAGTTTGCTGCAGGGGTCTCCTTCTGCTTCACATAAGGTCGTTCATTGACTCCAGAAGTTTGGAGGTGCCCTATGTGACTAAGCACTTTTCCCCATTCGGCGCTTACTCTGACTAATTCACCCTAATAAATGGAATGTCCTCAGAGCTTGTCAAGACACAGGCATCATTACTATGAATTATGAACATTCAAAAATACTGAAACCATGCCATGCATTTCTTGTCAGTCTTTACGGTATTATCCTTATGGGATATAACCATACAACATATCCCATGCAAGGGCCGATACCTCGTTATCATACAAATACCTTTTGTCCATTCAAGCCTGTATCCTGTAGCAGCGGCCATGTTTGTTTAGAGAACAAATTATGAAGAAGTGCTAAAAAGAAGTTAAGAGCTACACAATTTGTCTGTGAATGAGAAGATATTGTACATTCACACTCATATCACTCACTTACTGAGTGTCTATACCGTTTTATCCTGTATACAGAGTCACAGGAGGCCTAGGGCCTATCCCAGGAGACAAGGCAGGGTACACCTGGCCAATCATCGCATGGTGCACACATACACACATTCACACACTATGGAATACCAATTAGCCTAATCAGCATGTTTTTGGACTGTGGTAGGAAACCAGAGTACCTGGAGGAAACCCACAGGGAGCAACCTCCATGCACACAGACCTGTCACGGGAATCAAACCCTTGAGGTGCAAGGCGACAGTACTAACCAATAAACCACTGTGCCGCCTACACTCATATCATCAAGGTAAAAATGGAAACATAGTGTAAATTTCTGATTGTCCTTTTGAGATATGAGGAAACATAAAACACTCACTCACTCACCTTCTAAACCGGTTTGTCCTGTTACAGTGGCACAGGGGCCTGGAGCCTATCCCAGGAGACTTACAGTAGTTGCACAAGGCGGGGTACACCCTGGATGGGGTGCCAATACATTGCAGGCCATACGCACACTTATTCACACACTGCGAGTGATTTGGGGATTATTAGCCTATTAGCCTAAATTGGAAGTCTTTGGACTGAGATAGAAAACTGGAGTACCTGGAGAAAACCCACCAAGCATGGGGTGAACATGCAAAAAACCTAGCACACAGAGGCGGGAATCGAACCTGACCAGACCCTGCAGGTGCAAGGCGACAATGCTAACTGTTAAGCCACCATGCTGCTATGAAACATAAAACATAATAGATACATTTTAAATTTGTTTACCAATGATCAGCAACAGAAAGAACAAGTCTAAACAGAAACAGACTAAAACAACAGCATGCATAGAATGCATCGAGCTCACAAGCATATTGAGATGACATGAGGATGTTTTCAGTAGCAGAGAGCTAAATAGGATACAGTAAATTGAGCAAGTAGTGATGCACAGATGTAAAGATGAACACTCCATAAACTCTTAAAAGCATAACATAAATTATCCTCTAATATTTATGTACATACTTTGGGAACCTGTGGATCACAAACACCCCCCCTAATATTTTCTTTGACAATAAACCATTGACTGGTCTTTTTCCAATCATCAACTTGGATTTAAAATTTTCAGTGACTTTTTACTTTAGATTTAGATTCATCTTCTTGCCTGAAAGAAGTGGAATCTGATGTGGTTCAATATTCTGAGATGCTTTTCTGCTCACCATGGTTGTAAAGAGTAGCAATTTGAGTTACTGTAGACTTCCTACAGACTGATTTTGATTCGTGTATTTATTTATTTATTTTATTTTATTTTATTTTTTTTGCATCACTGTGCAGGCAACTGTAGAGGCAGTTGTGTGTGAAAATCCCAAGAGATTTGGAGTTTCTCAAGAACTCAAACCAGCCCATCTGGCACCAAGAAGCATACCACAGGCAAGTTACTGACATCACATTTTATTCCCTTCTGATGTTTAATTACATTTATATTTATATTTGGCAGACACCCTCATCCAGAGTGACTTGCATTTTTATCACAATTTATCTGAGCAGTTTAGGATTAAGGGCCTTGTTCAAGGGCCCAACAGGGGCAACTTGGTGGTGGGGTTTGAACCTGGTTCTGAGTTCTGATCACTAATCTAATGCCTTAACTACTGAGCTTACACCTTAATTTAAGCAATAACTTAATCTATTGACCTATATCTGTGTGGTTTTATGCACTGCCTGCTAAATGTCTGATCATTCCTCAAAGGTTTATTTTACCATTACATTGAAGGACAATCATTAGCGATATGACCATCAAAGTTCGTGAAAAATGTTGTAATAGAAATGAATCCAACTGGAACACATATTATGGGATTTTCCTGTTCGTCACTCATCTTTTTCTCTTTGTTCCATCTGAAATACTCTGTGTAATTTGGCCAATATTGCGGTTACTCCGAATTCCTGGGGGTGAGTCATATTGTACTCCAATGCCTATGGGATATTGTCTTCCCCAAAAATTTCCCTGACACATGGATCCTATTTGGCTGCCCATGAAAGAGTGCATGTGTGAAGCCTCATTCACATCCACCCTGATTGCCTTCCAGAGAATCCATGCAACAGCGTGAAATGACCTAAATGTCTCCAGGCCCAACCCAAATGCGTTCCCTCCCAATAAACCACACACATACACGCAATCAAGAATGGCACTTGTGCTAGCCCAACTGTGAGGCATACAGTGTGGTGGAAGAATTCCAAACCACAATGTTTGACAAAGTTTAAAAGTCCACAGTAGAATAAAACTGAGAAACTCAATAATTGTCTTACAGTATTTAATAACTTGTATGTTTTTCCTCAACAATGGTTTCCTTTGTTCAGATGCAGTTTTGCAAACCTCAATCGTGATTCCATACACAGACCGAAGAGGCTTTCCTGGCAACCCTTCCAAACAAACCAGATTTTTTTTTCAGTCTTCTTCTAGTTGTGCTTACGTGGACTTGTTTTTGGTCCATAACTTGACATGGACTAGTTTTTCATGGACTACCATTTAATATGATCAGTGAGGCCTGTAGGTTCTGAGATGTAGCTCGTTCTTTTTTTTTTTCTCTCTCTGAGAATTGCACAGTCTGACCTTGGGGTGAATGTGCCGGGACATCCACTCCTGAGAAGACTGGCAACTATCCTAAATGCTTTCCACTTGCTTTCTCACTGTAGAATGTTGAACTCCAAATCATTTGGAAATGGTTTTATAACCCTTTCCAGACTGGCATGCAGCTGAATGCTCACACACCTGAATGCTCCAGATCAGCAAACTGCCAACTTCTTGCTTTCATAGAAGTTTGCACACCTGTTAATGATCAATTTATCAAGGGCTGATGATTATCAACACATGGCTACAACTTAACCTCTTAAATCCTTTACTTAGTATTGCATGCTTTTTTTAATTTTGTTTCATTTTTATTAAATAAATAAGAGCATGGTAAAAAATAAATCATGTTGTTTGTCTGAGGTAATATTTGCCTAATAATAAGACAGATTACTGTCAGATGATTTTTTATATTATGTTTTTACTCAGAAACACATGGAATTAATAGAGGGGGTACTAACCTTTTAACATGACTGTATATGCATTTACTAACATCAGCAGCAGGTTTTGTCATATTTCTTTAACAAGTTAAAATAGATCTCAGAGCCCCCCAAAGTGTGTCTGTTAACACTTTGGCTGAAATGCCACTCAAGTGTTGCATTCTTTCATACCTCAAACTCTCTGTTTTATTCCTCATCTTAATTCATTGTTTAAGCAGATCACGGCAAAAAGCCAGCAGAGTAAAACTTCTTTTACTGAATGAGAAATTTTAACTAACGGCCAAAAATAAGCTAATAAAGATATTGTTCCAACAATACTAAATTAATGTTGCCACAACATTTGGACAACCAAAAATTCCTGATGGGATAAAGCTTGAAGCACACAGATTATGTTAATTCATATGAGCATGTAGCAGTCATTACTTACTTCTCTTTTGAATTTAAAAAATATGCCAGTAGTTCATATTGATATGCTTATTTTTGCGTTCATATCTTGGGAAATAAAATCAACAAAATCAAAATATTGTGGCTTAAAAATAAAACCTGGTAGCTTTTTTTTTTTTTTTTTGTCAAAGCGTGCTGACACTACTGCCATTTCTTATTTAACTCACCTTACTCATACATACACACAGAGACTAAATTCTAGGGTTGTTATTTTATTCATCTTCAGGCTTATTCGGTTAAGTTATGGTTTTAAAGTTATAGTGGATCTATGATTGAAGTGGAAGCATATGCTACAAATAAATACACTCTGGACATTATGCCAGTCAACAGCTAAGAATCATCACATTCACAGGTTCATTAAGCCGCTCCTACACGTACATTGAGAGTTCCCCTACGAGCATGTCTTTTTTTTGGAGTTGGGTGAAAATGGTAGCCCACCATGCTGTCTGTAGATATAAATTACAGGTAAAAAAAAAAAAAAAGCTTCTATTCCTCTACAGACACATCAATGAATAAAATTTATTAGGAAGACATACAAGCTAAAAGCGCACATGCATAATATTTAGAATGATTTGAAAACTTTGAAATGGTTTTATGGCCCTTCTGGCTAATGGGTGATTCAGTTGATTCAGATTATCCATAAAAAATAGAATTGAAAAGAAAGATATTCTGATTGATATGGTACAGTATGTGCAGGTTGAAGGAGTCAGTTATCTCTGCAATTGGATGCTTTAGTCACATCAACAAAAAGTCTGGTATTTCAGCTATGCAGTACAAGGAAGAAAATAACACTTTGACTGACTTGGTGTAATAAGGCAACCAGATGAACATAGGCTGCAGGGCAGTGTAAAGTGCAGTCTATTAAACGGGAGTGTGGGAGAATGGAATGGAGGGCACAGAGCTAAAGGTCATAGTCACTCTGTTCTGAAACTCTTGTCATTCTCTTCAAGAAATCTGTGCAGCCTTTAGTGCAGTGTAGTTCATCTACTAACTATACACAATGTTATATGGAACCTTTATGGCTGTCTTAACACTGGCCTCCAGGAATACAAAGTGAAGGAGAAAAAGGGGTAAAAAAAGAAAAAAAAGAAGAGAAAATTAATAATGAACAGCTTCATAATAAATGCACCATCTGAAGAGCGGGCCAATATATTACTCATGCCTAATACATGCATTGGAGGATTCAATTCAATTTACAGGAGAAAAGCAGAGAAAATAAATAAAACATGGGAAATAAATTGGGTCACTCATTCAAATTCATTAGAACCTGCCCCAGAGTGTCTTCTGAAAATTCGCTTTAAAATACAAAAGTACAACAACTTCATATTTTCCTCAAGCAGGGCAAAGGGTTGGGCACTAACTTAGAACAGATGAAGCTCATATAACACTGCCCTCTAACTGTATGACTCAGCCTGAACGAAACAGATTAATCAGACTAATGATAACAATAAAAGTAATCCACATCACCGACAGTCAGCTTTGCATGAGACTGCAAGCATTGACATGTGCACTTGGCCATGCCGCTGGGGCGGGGTTTCTCTGTAGTGATGTTTTAATAAGTGAAATCTCTTTCCTTTCTCTACTCTGTCCAACTTCATCTATAGATTATTTCATAATCTGCGTTACATTATGACCAGTGTGTTAATTAAATGACAAATTAGTTTATTTAGGCCTAATCCATCAGCGTGACACATGGGGTGGGTGGAGGATAGAGTGCAAAGGGATTATGACAATGTTTGACTTCTACACACAGAGTTTTAAGCCAGCTGGACCAGAAACATCATGTGCGGGCTGGGTGCAATAAGACAAACCTTACTTAATACAAGCACAAGTTAATAATAATGACATCAGTGCTGCATGAACATGATGTGAATCCAGGCAAAGCTGGACTACTCCAAAGTGTATAGTAGCATTTTAAATCTGTACAGTAAGAATGTCCTTTCTTTCAGAAATGTATCGATATACTGTAGTTAAAAGGTTTAAACTACAATTTCCTGCCATGTGAAATAATTTATCCCAAAAACCACCCCCTATGTAAAGTCTCCAAAGCAAGCCATGTTGTTGAATTGTATATTAATGCAGTCAAAAAAGGAAAAAAAAACTTGTTAATCCCACCTCTCAGCCCAAACTGAGAAAAAAAATCCACTTTTTGAGCTGTCATAAAAATGTATATATATTTGCTACTAAATTATAATCTGATTATTTAGTCATTAATCTTGTACAGTATGCATAAAAATAAGTTCGATGTAAAACAAAAATCTAAATTGAAGTCTGGACATACTGTACATCTTTGCTTTGCTTTATGTATATGCAGATTATATGGAAGAATGGGTTCACTGTCATGTGACCAAAATTGTAGGAACAGTCAGTGTACCTTCTCCAGTGTCATAACCACAAATCATCTACATGGAATCAGAATCAAGCACAGTGCCAAATTAACACAATTTATCATAACCATGAAAGACTTGCCATGCTGATATTTGTTTTGAATTCATTCCTAGGCATGCTCCCTCTCTCTCTCTCTCTCCCTCTCTCTCTCTCTCTCTCTCTCTCTCTCTCTCTCTCTCTCAATGTGTGCTTGTGTGTGTGTGTGTGTGTGTGTGTGTGTGTGTGTGTGTGTGTGTGTGTGTGTGTGTGTGTGTGTGTGTGTGTGTAATGAAACTGAACAGCATTCTCTTGTGGCTTGTCTTCTCAGCTCAGCTGAACTCATTCCCACCCTGCCATCATAGACTGCATGGAGAATCAGCACTCTCCAGTGTCTCATTTAGAGCTTTTATCTTTTCACTCTCCATAAAACATAATAAAATATGTCAAGCAACCTCAAATTCAACTCCATTTGGTAATGCCTATTTGCATTGCTATGCAGTTGGGAGGGAATATACTACAGTTGTACTACAGTACAATTTTTAACTATATCAGTGTTCTGTCTTTTCCACTTTTACACTGAAAATGTAAAAACAACATTTCAATAAGCAGAAAGGTATAAATGTGAACAAACAAACAAACAAATAGCCAAATAAAAAAAATCTGTCATGTGGCCTGACAATCTGTGGGTGAACAATTTATGAGTCTAGAGTCCTGTGCCAGACAGACAAACTTCATATTTTCCACTCCATACGGACCTACTTATTAAGTACCTTCCTTCACAGAGCCTGCCGTACACTGCTTCTACCTGCCAATGTACTATATACACTGTGTGTGTGTGTATGGGTGGAAAGTTGTGTAATTTTCTGTTTCATGGCTTTAAGGAAAACATAAAGCCAAAAAGAAAATTAAAATATAACATGCATATTTACATTATAATTTCACAACCCCAGGAGACTTTGAGAATCAGCAGATGCTTACTATTATGCAGTTTCAGCAGAAATCGTGTTATTAGGCAAAGCTACAGGTGTTGCTTTTTCTACTGAGTAAATTACATTTCATACATAATAAATTTATATTAGCATATTGATAATAACCTGTGACTGGATCATACATTTATTTATACAGAATAAATACATTTTACACAAGACTTCTGACTTTAATCAGAATTTCTTTTTATTTTCCTGTACATCTATAAAACGGTACCATACGAGCTGCATTTATTATTAGTTTTACTTTCTACAAATGCACTAAACCAAATTTTAAGAAGAGGAAATCAGTTAAAATGAAGACAGTTAAAAAATGTTAAATACTGTTATTGTAACAGTATATTGCAAAGTATTAAAACAAATCACCAAGATTATTGCCTTAGATCTTCAGTCTCATAAATCAATGTATTACACTTTATCAAAGTATTTCAACATAACCACATACAAAGTAGGTGCCCACATGTTTGACCATAATTGTCCAAATTCAAATATGTATGAAACTAAAATGTCTGTGAGTGAAATCATATAATGACAATAATCCAAATGGGATGGAAAAATTGATGGCAGTTTCTCCAGTGGGTAATTTTTGTTATTTGCTGTAGCTGCTTGGATAGTTTTTCACTGCACACCCCAATTCCCCTATCACTGTATAGATAGAAAGAAATAGTGTAATCGGGGAAATGAGAATTTCTTATAATATATTGCTTTAATTAACCTAATAGACTGCAGTGTGCAGACTTAGACGATCTTACTGGGTGAAGACAATAGCAAAAATACTCTTATTACATAAAATGTGCAAGGTGGGTTCCTTTGTGTGCTGAAACGATTTCCCCTGTCTGTATGTAGCGGGACTAAACTGAGTTAAATGTGGTTATTAAATGCCAGAAATCCCATCGTTTGCTTCATTGTTTTCTGTTTCCATTTGCTCTTTTTGCCTAGAGTTGTAGGTCTTTCCTGGGAGATTTGGAGTAACTGTTAATCTTTAAGAAGAAGCCCTCACAGTTGGTTGAGTGTTGCCTTTAACATCCCTCCTTAGGTCTGTGCATATGCAGTACTGTATTTTGGTTTTTATGGTCTACCTGGTTGAAGATTGAACCAAGCACTTAAAAACTGTATTTATAAGTTTGTTCATCATGATGCTCAAAATTGAACCAGAGGTTCTTCCCATATGAATTATTGTCTGGGTGCAGGCCCTGTGCTGTCTAAGATGTCATCAGGGAGAATTGGGAGGAGAACATCTTCCAGGGAAAACAAAATTTAATACGTTCAAAACTCCTCATACTGGATCAAACAATAGTTACTGTAGAATTTCAGTCTTTACTGTATAACTGGGACATTGCCCTGAGAAATAAAGCACTCCTCACATCAGGTTTCAAATTACTCATGAAGTGGCAAAGACTCTTTGAGGTTCACTATGAGGTTAGTCAAATGGATAGGGGTGGTAATTCAGGTTTAAAACCTCAGTCTACTAAAACCAAAGAGGGAGGTAAGCCTTTTATCAGCTCAGCAAGCACAGGTTGCTGAGTTGCAAAATGAGTTTTCCAATTTGTTTTCACCTCTATGCAGTCATACTAACCTTATAAAGCTCCACATTGAGATTTCTACAGGTCTGATGGCATGCAGCTGTGCAAACCACCTGCCTGAACACAATAAAAATGGATTCAGGATGAATTTCAGGCTACATTTGACATGAGGTGACCGAGGAGTCACCCAGACTTGAGCAGACCGGTGTTCTTCGTACAAAAGAGCAGCCGATTGTCTGCTTCTGTGTAGACTTTTGAAAATTCAATGAGGTGTCTAAATTCGATGCATACCCAATGGCCCGAATTGACAAATCGCTTGATTAGTTAGGTACTTCTCACTTTTATTCAACACTGGAGTTCACCAAGGTATTTTGGCAGATTCCCTTGTCTCCCATGAGTTAGTTCTTTGGCCTGGCTAGTTATTATCTTAAGTTTGTGGCACCAAGATGTTGACCGATCTTACTAAAAGAGATCGGTCAAAAACGGTATAGCAGATTCCTAGAGGCCCACTGTTATATTTGCCTGATTTTCTCTGCCCTTTTATTTTACATACTGTATGGATGTGTCAGGTCAAGAGGGCAGTCTTGTCCCCGGTGATGTACAGTAGGAGAAGAAGCGCCCTGTGCATCAGATGGTCTCCAGGCAGGATCAAGAAAGAGGGGTTGGCTATCAAGTGGGTGGTCCTCAGCCACCAGTCACCCTCCACTCCTCTACCGAGCCCTCACTCTCTGTTTGGACTACTCTAAGCTACAAAGGCTCAACTTCCTGAAGTATGTGAATGCGTAGATCACTCTTTGGTATCTAGCATAGCAGCCATTTAAGTTTGAGGTGGTGCAGATGGCTATCCTTTCACAGGCTGGATGTTGCACAGTGATGGTATGTAGTGGTTGGGCATGGTCAAGCACCTACAGTATTTGTGAAAGGAGAACGGGTCAGATAAATGGTAAAAAAAAAAAAAAAAACACACACACACACACACACACCTGATAAGCATGTGTAACTAGTGTTTGTATGTTGCAGTTTCGCTGGGGAGCAATTAAATGTGAGTGGGCAAGGGGGTGGAGAAGAACCCTTATTGTGTGTCTTGATTACTGTGGCTGAAAAGTAACTGATGCAACTGATACCACTAAACTAAAACTCACCTCAAATCTCTCCCCTGTCTCCATCCCTCCTAATGAGAAATTTCATGTCACATGCTGCTATAAACTATTACATACTGTGAAACATGTTTTGTTGTTGTCTAATTTATTTTTAGTTTGTTGGCTTCATGGTTCGTTTTCCCTTAAACTAAGTTTGTTCTTCAACATTTCTATTGTCTTTCTAGGGCTGTAGTGAAGATCTTCACTGCCAAGTCCAAGACAAATTCAAGACCAGGGCTAGCTGTGATTGGGTCAACATCGGGTCTCAAAGGGATTGAGGCAAGGTCAAGATTGAATCCAAATAAAAATGAGACCAAGCCAGATTAACAACAAAACCCATCAAATGTCAAGCCTTCAATTCAATAAAGTTGGTTTTATTTGTGCACTGGGGCTAATTATTAAACCTTGTTCTCTAGAAGCTGGAATTATTTCTTGGTAAACTTTACGCATGCAATAAATGAGTGAGGGAGACAGACGGAAGGAGGGAGAGAGAGAGGGAGAGCACAAATATTAGTTTTACAAGCTCTTAGATGAAACCAAGAACATATTTAGAAAAACCAATGCCCAAAACCGAAAAGGAAAAGTAAAAATAAAAATATCAATTAATCTGAGAAAAGGCAATACAAGAAGAAAAAAAAAAAAGTTTAGTGAACAGAGATGATTGAATCGCTAGATGAATGAATGAAGCAATTATGTACTGTAATGAATGAATGAATTAATTAATTAATTAATGTTTTTTGGAGTAATAGATATCTACCATGACAGACATCAATGTTACAATAATATTGAGATGTAAATATCCAATGCGCCAACATTTGTTGCACTTTTTATGACTAATATTTGCTTCCTTTTTTCATATTACAATATACACATCCTTAGCATGTCTAGAAAATGAATTTCTCATTTTCAAAGAGATGGAGTTGGTCGATCTGAGAGTGGACTGTCCCAGAAAAAGAAAAGAAAAAAACACTAATACTCTTGAAATACCCCTTTCTACCTTTGACAGAATTATAGTTAAATTTAAAGAAACAGCAGTAAAACAAACAGAGACATGATCTGGTCTACCTGGGCCTTCTAAAAGACATCAAATTAAAATTTTCTTCATATTCATCCATACACAGTATGATGTGCAACGAAATGCTTACATGACCAGAAAAATAAAATAAAATGTAAGGTAAGTTATGTCAAATACATATAAAAAATAAAATTACACTAAATTACACTAGTTTAATATTGCAATAAAGTTTTTTAAGCATTTCAAATAGAAAGAAATTTTTTTAACACAATCAGACACATGCAAGACAAAGAAAAGCATATATGATGACTAGTAAAGTGTGCATGAGAGGAGCAGAGCAAACTGCAGAATAAATATTATTTTAGTGTAGTCTTACTACAAGAAACCCAGAACACTATAAAAGCTTGCTTTTATTTCTATTTATTGACTTTGCTTCAGGAAATACCTAGGCAATTTTACGTATAGATTTCTTTATGTCTTTTTCATAAAATATTTTCCCTTTGTAGTTGAAAAGGTGTGGGAGTTGTCTGTTTTTCTTAGGGCTGTCATTACAGCTCTCATATAGTGTCAGAATTTAAAACTGCTTTATGCTTTTTTTTTTCTGGATAATGGTAGTGTGAATGCATCCCCCACGTTAGCAGTGGAAGCTCTCTGTGGCACTATTTGCATTTAGAAGCAAGAGCAGTCATGCAATCCTTAATGATTTGTTATCCTAGAATTGGTTCAAAGTGAGCTTAAATGAGCCATTGGCAATTACGCACTAGATAAATGTAAAGGATAGCATAGTCAGGAGGAGTTTTTGGAGACAGTTAAAGCTAAATCTGGCCTATTAATAGAACAAATATTATGAAAGCATAATGCTTTTTATGTAGTTATATGGAATTACTGTGGTGTATGTGTCTGTCCTTGACATGCAAAGAAATCTGAGCAGGCCCTCATTATCCATGTCAGCCTGTGCAAATAGACATTGTGTTAATTTGTGCTTCACCTTGATGGATCTTATGTACCAGAACAATATGATATCAGCTTGGCTCGCTTGCTCCATAAAACACAGACACAACACATATGTCGCAAATGAAATCACAAGCTTCAAACATATTAAGGGTATCACAAGTACAATATCCAATCCACAGTCCAATATAATCCCCACCTTAACCTTCTATTACAGTGCATCCTCAATTTTGTCCCCTTGTGCTTTAAATCCACTCTCTTAGTATTAATCCACAATGTACTGAAAATAAAAGGTAGTGTGCACACAAACAGACTGAAACTAATTAAAATTATTCATTAAAATATGAGACGTTCCTAAAAGCCGAATACTAAATGCAATATATTACCAACAATATTGTTTAATGAGCCAACTGGGCCAGTCATTTGTCATAGTGTACTTTATGAATTAAGTCATAGATCTTTCTTGTTTTTCTTTTTTTTCTTTCTTATTATTTTTTCTTTCTTTCTTTCTTTTTTTTTTTTTTTTACAAAAACTCAACTTCTTGATGGGAATTTTAGTCAGTATGGTTAAAAATGTCTATATATATTTTTTTTAAATCCACATCAGCAGTACATACTCCACATGTTAAATGGAATGGTGTAGCTTATGCCATTGGATTCTACAAATGTGATGAAAACACACATGCCTTTACAACACTCACATACTACTCAGACACATACAACTCCTTTATCCTGGCAAGGGTCACAGTGTACTGGGAATACTATGGATTAATCCCCTTTACTAAGAATACTATGGATTAATCCCCTTTACTAAGAATACTATGGATTAATCCCCTGTACTGTGAATACTATGGATTAATCTCTTGATGAACAAATGTCCCCATGTCTCCACGTGATCTACGAATCCATGTATGATCCTCATATGAAGACTCTTATGTATAATACTTCTTCCAAACACTTTCCTGTTGGAAGACATGGATTAAATGAATAATTATCGAGAAACACTGAGGAGGAACTGCAGTGTGCACAACAGTAGCTTAAGGTGGCAATACAATAGCTGCTGTTAACCTGCGATTTCTGAGTCTGGTGACTCGGATGAACTTATCCTCCGCAGCAGAGGTGACTCTTGGTCTTCCTTTCCTGGGGCGGTCCACATGTGAGCCAGTTTCTTTGTAGCGCTTGATGGTTTTTGTGACTGCACTTGGGGACGACACTTTCAAAGTTTTCCCAATTTTTCAGACTGACTGACCTTCATTTCTTAAAGTAATGATGGCCACTCGTTTTTCTTTACTTAGCTGCTTTTTTCTTGCCATAATACAAATTCAACCTCTTTGAATGAGAAGGTGTGTCCAAACTTTTGGTCTGTACTGTATCTAGTTATACATTACAATTATATCCTTAGATGTCATGACTTTCCCAAAAGTTTTACAGAACTGTTTGCTAGATGGTGCTTTTTCAAAGTGTGTGAATTTTTTTAAATATAGGGAGACCCTGTCCATATCCATAACTTTTACAGTTTACTTGCTAGTAGCATTTGGTGTTTGGTGCTACTAAGAAAACCTACTTTTCTTTAAAAAAAAAAAATGTTTAGTTGATTATATTGCACAGCTACTGATTATAAAATTATGCTGGTAATGTCATGCCTGTAAAATAAATTAAAAGTAAAACTGTGGATTTTTTATTTAAAAAAAACAAATGAGTTAATGCTTAAACGTACAGTATGTCATACATAGACAATGGCGTGGTAAAGATAACTGAGAAATTGTAGGGATTTCCTAAGGGTTAGATACAGTAGCATTCAGGTGTTGAAGATATAGCCTCACTAATCCCAGTAAGTAACACTGGAGGGGCTCTATTCTGCAGTTTTTTTTTTTGTTGTTGTTTTTTTGTTTGTTTTTTTTTAACTTAATTGCAATCAGGCTATCAAAAGTCCCAGCATGAAGGATGGCATTTAGTGCAGAATGAAGCACATAGACACCCAAAAAGAAACATACTTTCCAATTATATCCGCAATCGTACTGATCCTGAAATGTTCACTGGTCTGTAATTACACTGAATCAGACGACACCCTGGGCAACATCCAGCGAGAACAAAAATATCTGAGCTGACAATCAAAGAACATTTGCTAAGATTTTCACAAGAGTTTCTTATATCAATAGACATCTTCCCCAAGGAGTAGAGCTTTGTCATCTAAAGCAGCAGCCCTGTCAGAGCTATATAGGAGGCATACAAAAATGTTTAGGCTAGCATGTGCTGAGCTCAGGCATTTACCTATTATGCCAATGTCCTACTTTTGAAATGCTGCAGAAAACAAACAAGATGAATTATTATCCTTCCAATAAAGCCCTTTCAGTGCAGTGTATAGTGGGCCTGTCAAAGCTGATGCAGAAGATTTGTGATTTTTTTTTATTCTATACATACCAAAATTTTCAACACTCCTCATGCTTCAATATTTATCTATTCACTAGACCAATGCAGTCAAAACATTTTGGCAAAAAATGTTGGCAAGATATCTCTAACTCAGGATAAACAGCTCAAGAGGTCTGTCGGCCCTGTCCTGAACGTGGTTGTGCAGCAGTATGTATTTCAGAGATTTTTCTGTATATATGGCAGCAGAAATAACCTTTGCATTGTCATATTTGTATATTTTCTACTATATTTAAGAAAATTACAGGTTTTCCCTGAACAAAACATGTTAAAATATGCTAGATACAAAAACAAATACACATGAAAAAACCTAACTGAAAGATTTTAGGAAAAGAAAACACTACAATGGTTGCATAAAGGTACACATCCTTGAAATAATACTTCGTTAAATAATATAGCACAAAGTAGTAGAGCAATGTTTGGGTAAGCGTCTGCGTCTTGCCTTCAGATGACCCCAAAGATAAAAGTCTAAGGGGGTCAGATCGGGAGACCTTGGGGTCCATTCAACTGGCCCACGACGACCAATCACTTTTCAGGAAACTGTTCATCTAGGAATGCTCGGACCTGATACCCATAATGTGGTGGTGCACCATCTTGCTGGAAAAACTCAGGGGACGTGCCAGCTTCAGTGCATAAAGAGGGAAACACATCATCATGTAGCAATTTAAAATATCCAGTGGCCTTGAGGTTTCCATTGATGAAGAATGGCCCCACTATCTTTGTACCCCATATACCACACCATATCATCACTTTTTTTGTTCCAACAGTCTTGGAGGGATCTATCCAATGTGGGTTAGTGTCTGACCAGTTGAATGGCCCCCAAGGTCTCCCGATCTGACCCCCTTAGACTTTTATCTTTGGGGTCATCTGAAGGCAATTGTCTATGGTGTGAAGATACGAGCTGTGCAGCACCTGAAACTACGAATACTGGAAGCCTGTGCTGGCATTTCTCCTGCGGTGTTGCTATCAGTGTGTGAAGAGTGGGAGAAGAGGGTTGCATTGACAATCCATCACAATGGGCAGCACATTGAACACATTTTATAAGTGGTCAGAAACTTGTAAATAACTCATGAAAGAATAAAGTTACGTTAAAACCAAGCACACCATTGTTTTTCTTGTGAAATTCCCAATAGGTTTGATGTGTCACATGACCCTCTTCCTATTGAAAAAACAAAAGTTGGATCTAAGATGGCCGACTTCCAAATGGCCACCATGGTCACCACCCATCTTGAAAAGTTTGCCCCCTCACATATACTAATGTGCTTGTTAATATCACCAACCATTCCCATTTTATTAAGGTGTATCCATATAAATGGCCCATCCTGTACTAAAAGCACACCTTAATTTGCCAATTTTATTCCACTATTCCTTGAAAAAATGCTCAAGGTTCATCAAATAGTACTAAGAAATCTCCTGTGCTTGGTCCTCTTCAAGTATTTCCAGAGGTCTTCAGTAGGATTTAGGTCTGAGCTCTGACTAGGCCATTCCAAATTGATCTTCTTCTTCTGAAGCCATCCTGGTGTTGACTTGGATTTGTGATTTGGGTAATTTTCATGGCAGAATGTGAACATTTTCTTCATTTTTAGCTATCTAACAGAAGCCTGCAGATCTACAGTACATGGTCTGTCAAAAAACAAAAACTCACACACTCTTAAGATTTCATTCAATCACCTTTATTTTTGATTACAGCACACACTGTGGTTGCCAGTTCATGTGTGAAATCGTTCCGTATGATCCTAAAACCACACTTTGACAATTTACGAATATGTCTGTACCATCAGGGAAGAAAAACTCCATTGATGTGAAACCCTGGTCATTCAGTCCTCTTCATTCAGGTCATTCAATTAATTTAATTGCCATATCATTTAAGGTTGCTGAGGCCTGACCCCAGAGCATAGAAACCACAGAGCATAACACCGCCTCCAGAGGCTTGGAGATTGGCCACTATGCATGTGTGCACCACTACATGTGCTTCCTTTCTTACCTTGACGCACCCATCGTTCAGGACCAGGCTCAATCTGAGCATATCATGAGACCATATGGACTTTTTTCATTGCTCAAAAGTAAAATCTTTTTGCTCCCTATAGCAAACTGGAGCATTTTTTTTTCTGATCAGTCTCACTAACAGTGATTCTTGTGGTCATACAGCTGTTTAGTCTCAATCTTGTGAGTTCTCATCACATTGTATGCATAACGAAATGCTTTTACTTTAATTATTAAGCATAGCTTAGTGTCTTTTACTGTTGATTTTTTATCATGCAACTTCATCAAGTGTGTGAAGTTCAACTTCATCAAGTGAAGTTGATGGTTCAAAATTATTCTTCCACGTATTGATAATATGTTGAAGGGTTCTTAACCCAGATCCAGGAATTTCAAAACTCCTTGGTTATTTTCGTTGCTTGATGCAGCCCAATAATTTAACCATTTTGTCCAAGCATTACAAATTGGAAATTGCAGCTATCCCCCAGACCCTGCTAGGAGGACCAGCCCTGTAGAATGATGCTTCCAGCAGCATGGTGTATGTGGTACCACCCAGAAAGTTCTAACACAATTTGTCACATGGTTTGGAATGACTGTAAGTATATTTTTGCAAAGTATGTGGGCACTTTGTTGTTAAGGTCCAAGCGAAACCTCCCTACCCCACATCCCAAATAAGTAGCACAGGAAGTAACCAGTACAGATATTTCTGCGTCTTCTTTAATGTTGCATTAGGTCTCCTGGCAGTCTCTCTGATAAGGGCTTGTGTTGTTTGTGGTGCCCCATTTCCCCAGCTTGTTGATAGTGGCCTTCACTGTCTGACATTGGTACATATAATATTTTGGAAATTATTTTGAATGCCTCTCCTGATTGGTACCATTATTAAAAAAAAATTTTTTTTGATCTGTAGATCAGGAATTTTCACTTCCAGTCCTAGAGGACAGTGACCACCACAGTTTGGTGATTCTTCTTTTCTAACCCAGCTGATTCAACCAATCAGGTCATTACCAGGTTCTGTGGTGGAGACTAGCCCTCCAGTACAGGAGTTAAAGAGCCCTGCTATACATGCTTAACCAGCTTTTTGCACACCATGAATTCAGCAAGAAAATATTTGTAAAGATCCCATAGAAACAATAGATACAGTATGTATTTGGATCAGAATCACTGATGTATGATAATTACTTCTGACAATGAGTATGAACATGAATTGTTGAGCCGAGTCCTGTGGCCTATTATAAAATGGTGTGTGTATATATACACTGTATACATACCAAAGATACATCCTGCTTACTGTGTTGGGAACTTTTTTTTCCTTTGTTGAATCAGAGACCAAGAGACGTTGGGATATCTTCCCAGCAGAAGTTACTCTTTATTGAGAACTCGTTGCTGTAGTCATCCAAGTCTAATATTAAAACTCAGCTCTGGAGAGTTTATACTTTACAAGGGGGAGGGATACAAAGAGGTGGAGACAATCTAAACAAAGCATAGTGTAGTACAGGAATCAGCCTGGTACCGGAAGTTCCCCAGCCCTGATCTCATCAGCATAACACTGCCTTTCAAATGCATAGGTGCTATCTAATCAGCCTGACAGCATCGCCCAGACCTTCACATTATCACAGAGACAAAGACACAGCTTGGCCTTGAGATTAGCATTCACATTTACCTTGGGACCCTACCCAGTGGTCAGGAAGTACATGAAGACAAAAGGTTAATGTCTCAGACACCTGGGTTACCAGACTTGATGTCCTTAGAATGTCATAATCTTTACCTCAAAATGTAAAACCCAATGTACATAACTTTTCAGTTTATATACTATTTTGTTGGAACCTAGATTTAACATTTTATACATTTGTAATCCTACAACTGTATTTGTAAAGGAATAGAAACCTAATTAATTAACAAAACTGAGAAGATGATATATTCGAAATAGTTACTATACATTTGTGCGTTAGTTGTTCCTAAAAAGTTAAACAACTTGATTATTTAAACACAAAGGTAAATATCTGATTAAAATATCCATTTAAATTGGATTTTCTGTGTAATTAAATACCCACTTGAATTGGTGCTGCTTTATTCTTATATGGGTTAAGAATTGCCATTAAATTGTTTGAAAAATCGAAGGCAGTTGGTTTTCCCAGAATGTTTGCCAAAAGGACTACATTATCCTGATCTTTTGGCCGGCTCTGCACCACACTCCACTCTTCAGAAACCCCAGAGTGTCCTCATTTAGGCTTTTCACTTGGCCCACATCCTTTTTACACTCAAGCAAGATGAGCTGTGTATAATGACATCATTAACATCAAAATGAAACTAGATCCATGAGCAGCACAAATTATTGTAACTAATCGTGTGAGCACTTTACCACTCTCACATCGGACACATTTTTATTTATTTTATTTTATTTATTTTTTACAAGAAGAATCATCAGTAGTAGATTAATTCAGTGGACGCTCATCTGATACTTCATTTCTTTGTTTTGTCATTCTCCTATTTCAAATTGCTTTTTGGAGTACACTTACTTCCTGGAAACGAAAAAAAAAAAAAAAACTAAGGAGATGAACAGCTTCGCTTGTTCAGACTGAATTTATTGGAACTTTGAAAACAACTGTTCGCTTCTTCCAGGGAACTGCCAAGGAGAAGAAGCTGTGCTGAAGTCCCTATGACTGCAGATGTTACAATTATCAAAAGGAGAATAATACACAACTGCTGCCACATTTTCCTGCCTAACAGAGATACATCCTGCTTCTATTGCCAAGACAAATGCTACAGCCCTTTACTAATTTCATTAATTTAGCATGTTTGCACGTGCAAATGCGTGTGAACATGTGTGTGCATATAGGGTATGCATTTTGGAGGTATTGTGTATAAAAGAAAAAGAAATAAAGACAAATTAGAATGACAAAGTGTGCTTTCCAGATGGTCCTTAGAAACAAAACTAATTTCCCCTAATCACAGTCTTGGCCTCAGGACTCTGCACATGTTACACTCCGCTCCTTTATGGGTATGTTTTTGTTGTCTGTTTGTTCCATGTTGCACAATCCAGATGCCTGTGCCACTTCAAATGCTTTAACTCCCTGTCTGTGCTATATATATATATATATATATATATATATATATATATATATATATATATATATATATATAGGTATATGCTACACTGTAGTTCATGTGACATAAACACATTGTCTGAATGGAAAGTCTTGCCAAATTTCTTCCTTTAGCTTGGCTTTTATATGACTTGCATTTCATGACCTAAACCTAGATAATTCTACTATTTGAATTACTGATTAATTATTAGAAAACCATTTGACTCTATTTGCATATGCTTATAAATATGACATAGTTGTTATTTTGTTGTGGCAAATAAATAGGTGGTGACATATGTCGGTTTATATGCAGTAGGTAAACTCCAGAGTGGCACAACAGAAAAGTCTTCACCCTGCCATCAGGAGATGGCGATGATGATGATATCACAGACATTCATGGCAAAGATTCCAAGAAAGCAAAAATGGTGAGAGTACAGACAGACACTATCTTATTATGGCCATCTGTAAGCACATGAATGTGGAAGATTGCTATTAATGCTTTTCTCCAAGTGTGTTCAGCTGCACTGTAATGTACCAGTGTGAAAAGATGTGCTGGTTGGCATCTTGTGTACCCTGTTGGTAGCATGTGTCATGTAATGTGGAGAGTTAGTTAATGGGTGGGAATTGGCAGGAACGAAATTGGAGAAAAGCATGCATGTGAAGTATGTTGAAAACTGTAAATAAAATCTTCTTTAATCTTTACTGACTTTAAATCAGGAACTACTTTATCCAGGATAGGAGCCTGTTCCTGTAATACACCGGACATGACCCCAGAGGTTTCTGTTTAATACATCTCTCTCTCTCTCTCTCTCTCTCTCTCTCTCTCTCTCTCATGCCAGTCAAGCTGTGATCTGGGGACTGAATAATAACAGCAAAAACAGAACCATTCCAGAAACATTCTTGTTCAATTTCACAGCATGTGCTTTCAGTTTTTCTGAACAGTCATGAACACTACTCTAGTCAGAGAATTCTCACTCTTTAAACATATTTCAACCATTTGATAACCAATTAATTGACATTTCAAGGAGCCATTAACAGGTCTTACTAGGTTGTCTCTCACATAATAAACTTATGTCTATTCACAAACTATACACAAATACAATATGCAACTATACTACACAAATATACAGTAACTACTTCTTTAAATTAAAGAAGTGGGAAGAAATGTGTTCCTGCAACAAGCTACAAAGTGCCTCGAGATACAAGCATATCTTTATATTGGTTGGTGCATAACAGCAACAGAAACCTCATTTCAGCAACCTCATTTCCCCTCTCGTTTGCTCCAACCATTCAGCATCACCAGTATAGTAATCACCTGGCTGATCATCTGTCATCATCTGCACCTGTTTCTCACTGGTTCATACTTTAATTTGGATTGTTTATTTATTTATTTATTTATTTATTTATTTTATGAATGATTTATAGGTCTCTATGTAGCTTAACAAACAAATACATTTCTCTGAAACCGATCAGTTACTGTACAAGGACTGGATTGTAAATGGCTCTTTGGAAGCAAAATATGAAGAAATGGGGAATGACTGAATACTTTTGAATACTTTAGATAGATAGATAGATAGATAGATAGATAGATAGATAGATAGATAGATAGATAGATAGATTCCAGAAAATAATTCCAGTACTGTATTTCTATAGCTTTTATATGAATTAATTAAGTAATTTCATAGAATATATTGTTAATGTGTCTCAAATAATGTACAGCTTACCAAAACAGTTAAGTTCTGAAGGTTCTAATACATAATCGCTGCTTTAATATTCTCATGCAACATTTTAAATCCCAGCAGTAATTTACAATAACATGACAAACTTCCTAGTTTATTTTCATACTCCAGAGGACATGCCAAAGAAACTTGCAAGCATAAGAGGCCCAAGTTAATTAGCAAACATCTAGTACTACAACACTATATCACATCTCACTTTACTTATAACTACTGGACTTTTGGAATAAACTGCATGAATTAATTAAATTAAAAAGGTCATTCCCCTTCAGGTAGAACAAAATAGTCAAAGACATGACGTGTAGATATGTGGAGAAATTCAAACCAGCAATACATGCACAGGAACTTACTTAGGTTAAAGTTAGAAATAGACTTTGGGTGGCCATAGCTTTTCTAATGTCTCCATGTGCATCGGATTTCATTGCATGAAAAGTCTGCATAAAATGTTATTTGGGTTCCATTGCATGCAGAATTTCAGCCCATTTTCTGAATCAGATCATCTGTAATTGAATTGAATGAATTTAAATCTAATTAACTCCAATCCTGGTAGTTACAAATAGTACATTTATTACATGACCCAGAAATGTTAAGTGAGCTTTATTGTTTTTGGGATTCATGTGTAAATCCTGTTCCAGCTTTGGATGGTATTTCAAAAGTAAACTGAATGTCATTTTGGTCTATTGCAACACAGAAATTCAGATGGTTCATTTTATTTCTCAAAGTCATTGTGTATCCTTGAACTCTTTAGTGACCCCTGTGGTCTCATTCTCAAGTTTCCATATTAGCTTTTATGTACATTTTAGTTAAACAGCTGATACTGTCTATAGCTGACAATAACAACAGTTTAGGTATAGTTATTATCACATAAACCTACCCATACACACATAACACACACACATACAAACTCATTAAATTTCACTTGTCATTTGACTTAAAGATCAATCTTGGTAATATTCCAGGGACAGTAAAAAATTGGGCTGTAATTTGCCAGAAGGAAGAGAAACTTCACCCATAAAAATGCAAATGCCTGCATATTTATTTCTGGTCTTTACCAGGGTATCACAGAGAGGACAGATCTGTACAGTAATTAAAACAGAGCGATATTCATCAATGACAGTATGCAGCAGTTGTAATGCTGTATGTCTCTTTAGCAGAACTCGAGATAAATTATTAGCAAAAAAACCCTAAACATTGTCTAGCTTTAGCAGTAGATTTCGTTCCGTACACCCACTCCCTCACATCAGTATGAGCCATCGTAAGTCTTCATTAAGGGCCTCTTGCTAGATCACAGCAACTGCCAAGACCAAGTCCCAGGGACAATTAGCTCATGTTGTACAATAACATCATGTTCTGTGTAGCTCAGAGGCAAAACACATGTAATGGCGAGGCTAAAGATGATGCCAGAGCACAGCAAACAAAAAAGCGTCTATTGTTCTGATGAGTTGAAACCACTTTTACCTGGCAGAATGACAGACCCCAGTCCAAGTTATTGCACATATGATACTATCAAATATGAAAAGTGAAAACTGTAATATTTTCCTCATTATTGTTGATACCTCATGTCAAATACCTCCAAAATATTTTGAGAGCATTCTTTTTTTTATTGAAATAATAGACAGTTTTAATAGATTTTAAGGCCCGTATAAACAGTGGAAATGAAACGAGCTATTTTTATTCCTGAGGAAGTCGAGCAGACTTTAATGGATCAGTTTAGTCTAATGTAGCATAAGAGACATAGAACACCGAACGCAGTTTTAAGTCACTAATCAAATTGATTGTCAACAAAGGATCAACAAATCAACAACTAGCACATTGTCCTTCTATGACACAGTACGTCATGTCGCGTTTAAATAAAAATAGATAAATAACACATTAACAGACTTGCGCTGTTAAAAAATAAGCAGATATTGTTGTTCATAGCAACAAAGAAAAAAATAGAAGTGATGTGGCCACACTAAAGCTCTAAAAAAAAATTTATATGCCCATGTAATGCCCTGTTGTCGACTGGCATTATGTTCAGGGGGGGGTATTCCTGCCTCCTGGTTAGCGTTCCAGGAATAGGCCTTAGATCCAATACATGACTTTTCAAGTCTTTCCTAGAAAGTATATATACACTCCAATTAAAATTATTTATTTTCTCAAAGGTGCCTATAGATCATCGTTATAATCTCATCTGCCTAGAGAAAAGAAAAAACAAATGTCTGTTTACTTTTGGTTTTCATCACAGTCTCATTACTGTAAGTTTCTCTTATACTGTATATGAAGGTTAAGCAAATATCATTAGGTTACTTTTTCCTCCCTGTTTTTTTTTTTTTTTTACTTGCATGAAATCACATAAAATCCAACCACATCACCCTCATTTAATATGTACCAAAATTCTTTATAGTTGTTTTTTTTTATTTTTCGCTTGCAGCTAGAATAGATGAAAAGAGCAATTCCTCTGCAAAACCTCCGCTATAAACAAATGAGTGATCGCCCTAACAACCAGTGCCAACTTTCTCAGGAGTCAATCTCCTTCACTATTAGCCAAGTGTACCAGCTTTTAGAAATTGTATGCTGATTTAAAAAACAAACAAAAAAAATAACTGCAGTCTAGTTCATAAAATGTGTTTTATAATGTGTTAGGACACTCCTACATTTATATGTATGGCATTATTTTACCCATATGAGAACATAAAAAGAGAAGAGAAAAAGAAAGCCAACGGCAAAGAACACAGTGCATTCTATAAATCTGTCATACATTGTGGTATATGAGGAGGGGAATCCCTCTTTATGAATATACAAAGCCAATAGTCATCCAAGATGGATGGATGCTAAGAAAGAAACAATGCAAATGAAATCTGCAATCTGCTGGCAAGCTGAGGCAACCCCCTGATTCTGTCACCTTTTACCGCATAGCAAGTCACTGCTTCTGCCAAGTACTGTACACACTTGCAGAGGCGTGGGTAGGACAGGTCACATGAGAGTCATGCAGAGATAAACAGCATGGTCTAGAAACAACGACAAGACTAGACTAGTAGTGTGCCAACATATGATCTGCTCCAAAGATTAGTGGCATATTAAGATCACTCGTGCATTTCCATCCCTAGCCATATCAGCGTTAGCACATCTCACAATCTTTCTAGTGCGGATAAATTCCTATGTCCTAGGTTTTTTTTTTTGGTAGCAGGTGTTCAGAAGGGTTTGTTTTGCACTAAATCTGATTATTGTGTTTGCTGATCAGGCAGCTGTGTGAACATGTGAGGCTGTTTGCGCTGTACAATTACTGCCTCTGCATTGCTGTGTGACAGGCTGGTTATGATGCAGATTCCAGGTGAGAAGAAAGAAGCTGTCAGGTGTGGGCAACTGCATCCAGCAGAGCCCCAGCACCTAATGACGGCTACTTTAATGAGAGCTGATACATGATGAATGTGGCCATATGGTCAGACAGCCTGCACGAGCCAGGAACACACTTATCTTTTAGCATTCGCCAAGGTAAGGGAACGATACAGCTCTAAAGTAACTGGAACAGCAGGGAGAGGATGTGACCTTCAGCCACCCAGTGGAGGCTCACTGTTCTACCTGTAGTTAACAAAGGTCTGACTCCTCTAAAGGAACTGGTAATGTTTATCTGCTTGCTTTATATGAGATCTTAGTGCTGACTCCAATATAAGCTGTAACTCATTAGTTGATGGTTAATTGCCATCATTTTACCCCTTTCCAAAACAGTAGGTGTGATGCATTTCATATTTCAAAATGTCAGAAAAATTAAAGCGCTTTATGAAATTATGTCATCTTCTATTTATCACACTATTTGCACATTATGTAATCATTTAAACCGAGCCATCTGTATCTACATAAGGATTGGATTACATAAAAAATAGATCTGACATCTTTACTCCCACTTTCTCAGGACATTGGGTATTCATGTACTGTACTTAAAAATACTGTAGGTCAGCTTATTGCAAAAGACAAAAAAAAAAAGTTATAATAAAGACACATTATAGTAGCACACCCTCTTGACAACATACAGTAATGTAAAGTTAAATAGCTTTAAGTTAACTGGCTTGAAAATGAAAAATTGTATATTTAAAAAAAATCTGAATGATCTAATTTCCTGTGGCTTCAGAACTACATCTGTACAAATTAATCCACATTACTTTTATTGGGCTGATTTTACTTCTGCACTTTAACAGTCTGGAATGAGTGCTCCTCATTAAAAGAGCAATTTGTTCACTCAGCCACGGGTGACCAGAGGAGCATGGTGACTGTTAGTCTGGTCAAGGTTTTACATTTGTTTTTCATCCATTTTGTGATTGATTTGCAAATTACTGACCTGATGTAGTTACGCACCTAGCTGAACACATTTCATGCTTCTGTGATCCAGCAGAACCATTGAGTAGAAATGATAGAGAGATCATTCTATATCCCTGCGTGCAAATACCATCTGCTGATAGATGAAATGTAGGTTCTTTCTTCCATAGTCATCATTTTAAATACAATTCTCACTGTGTCTTAAGTATAGAATGGTTTAATGATTTGTTTTCTTACAAAGACAGACATGATTTAAAAAAAAAACCCACACCTACAGCATTCACAAAATTAAATGGCATTTCAATCTAATCAAGACTTCTCTCAATCATGTCTCTCTCTGTTCTTGTCTGTTCTTGTCTCCCTAAAATCCTGTTTAACTTGACTGTTTAACATTCTCTACGTATCTGTACTGTATATATGTGTGTGAGGCAGAGAATCCAGAAAGGCTGAAAGAGAAGTAAGAGAAGTGTGAGGGTTATTCAGCTATATCAGAATGGCTGAAGCCATATGCTATCCCTGCTCGAATTTCCCCTGCTTGCCTATTCTGGCACTCAGTGCTTGAAACACACACTAAGGGTATGTGAGCGGTGCCACATTGTCTTCTCACACCAGATGTTATCATGCTGTCTAATTAGCCTAGCAAAAACAAAGGAAGGGCCTGAAATGCCCAGCCCACACTAGCAGTGCAAAGTTCTCCTCAGCCTGGCGACTCAGAAACAACTCTAACAGAAAAAGCAAATTAAAGCTTTTCCATGCTTCCCACAATCAAACGGCTTCTTGAACTTTCCACACATGAGAGGTTCATTGATGCCACTAGGTTGACTGCCAATTCTTTGAGCATGTTCGGTGTTATCGCATGGGGCACAGTCAAAAACTGTTTCAAAACCTTCCTGAGAACCTATCAATCCTTGTTGCTGACTGTCGGAAACCTGTTCTTCATTTTAATGCAATAAACTTTTGATCAGTTTCCCATGGATTGGATTTCCTTGCATCAAGTTTCTTGTTATTGTAAGAATTAGGGTACTTACACAGTCATCCTGGGCAGACCCCATTGCTAGAGCCATTAACAGATTTTTTTCTTTTCTTTTCTTTTTTGTGTGTGTGTGTGTGTGTGTGAAGAAAGAAAGTAAAAGGCAACAGGGGAAATGGGCCACTCTATACACTTAATCTGTGTTTCAAAAGAAAACATTTGGACTTCATTATTCAATGGTCGTGATATGTTCTGCTTTCAAGACAACGTTTTTATGTTGGAAATTGTTAAAACACATGAACCAAACCATAATTAGCTGTTCAACTTCAAAAATTCCAAGATGAAATCAAACACTAGTACTCATACCAATCAACACTCTGTGCTGCCACATGTTGTAACAGTAAAATATATTTTAAATCTATACTGTATATGTGCTCTACAGTTCAGCCCTTTTATTGTCAATGGACCTTAATAACTTGCAGGGGAAGCTTAAACTAATCCTCTTTCATGCAAGTTATGCATCATACTTGTCATGTAATTCAGTTAGGTGAATCATTTGCATATCTCAGTGCGACAAATCATTGTGTCGTTATATTTTGTTCAGTTTCCATGAATAACTGAGGTTAAATGTGGGTTGATTTTTATGCTGGCTATACTGTGAACAGTTTCCTAGACACAAATCAACTATGGAAATTGTTGCTCTAAAAAAAAATCCAATATACTGTAAGGACACATCAGTGGAAACCCACTTAAAATGTCTTTAAAAAAACAACCTCTCACTACAGGAACCTGAAATGTCATATACACTTACTGTCTTAATCATAATTAACTGTAATGTAACATTGATGTTGGCCTGTGGATATTTACAGTATAACACACAACACTTTACTAAACATTTAAATTGGAGTAATTGATGTGTGTACATAAACGTACATGTTTTGTACACCAGGTGTGATCCAGGCCTTTTAAAATCATGTACTGCTAGCAAACACATAAAAGAAATTAGATCCCCTTCTGGATCAAGTGGTTATTGGAAAGTTGTCTTTGTATATGCAAGTTTAAAGTAAAAGTTTAATCTTAAAAGAGACCCTTAAAAGAGACCCTTTATGAAAATTCACTTTTTGATCATTTTCATACTGTCACCTGGGTTTCTAATGTGTGTGCAAACCTACTTTCGTTCATGCACACATGTATATGTTTAAATGAGACTATTGAGGGAGTTACAGCCATGTGTGTGTTGAACATTTTACATCAAACTTTTTTTGCAACAAGCTGCATGATGGCGTAGCATTTAGCACTGTGGCCTCGCAACTCCAGGGTTGAGGGGTCAATTCCGTCCTCAGGTCTGTGTGCATGCAGTTTGCATGTTTTCTGTACTTGAATGGTTTTCTTGGGTGCTCTGGTTTTCTCCCACAGTCCAAAGATGTGCCTTGTGATGGATCGACACCCCATCCAGGGTGAACCCTACATCATGCCCCGAGTTCCCTGTGGTGGTATGTGTCAGGCCTCTCGCGACCCTTTGCAGGACAAGCTGTATAGAGAGTAAGTAAGTGAGTTAGTTAGTGAGTTTCTGAACAAGGTGTAATTGTGAGCTGGTTTTGCATAAATACTAAATCCTAAGTCTGGGTGTATACTGACTATCTGTAAGTCAACTTCCTCCGATCTTGCAGCTATAAATGTAACTTTAATAAAGTTATTATTTGTTAAGTTAATTTGTTGAATTTAGGGAAACTATGTGGCTAATGTGGTTAACGATAACTTTTACTGCTTTTTGAAACAGGAGAATCATTTTGAGGAATAGTCACATGCACCAAGAGAATTTTGAGGAATAGTCACATGCACCAAGAGAATTTTGAGGAATAGTCATATGTACCAGAGAATTGATGTGAAACTTTTAAAGACAATTTCATGGACTTTTAGTAGCAACAGATCCAATGTGTGTGATTTATTTCACAATTACTGTAAACCCTGAACTTTAACTTGTTTAGAATTTAAAACTTGGACGAGTATAGAGCTACATCTCCAGTCGTTCTGTTTCATAAAAGCTAAAGATGGGTAAGATAGTGGCTTATGGCGTACCTAGCCTCATTTAGAGCTTAGTTGTGTTTTAAATTTTATATCACTGAATACTGAGAATGTCATCATGATTTAAAAAAATCTTATACAGACGCAATTAATAAGTTGCTATTGAAAAAAAACAAAACCTTTTTTGTTGTTTTGGTGGCGCCAACCAATTAGCAGGAGTAATTTCTTTCCATAAATGATATTCACTGTAGCTTCCATATATTTTAACATGTACAGTAGTTAGAATGGGATTTACTACATTATCTCAAACCTACTAATTATCTACCATGATGACAAAAAAAAAATGGCTTAGAATTGCAGTAAAAAGTGTAAAACCTCACAAAAAGGCAATCACAAGGAAGTACGCGTTAAGAAAATAACAGGATGCAATGCACAAATAAGAAAAGTACGCAGCAAAGTGGGCGAAGAACAGGTGTGCAAAGTATCAAAAGCAATGGCCATCAAAGCCTGACAGAGGCAACCACACTTCCACCGTTAACAAGGCCTAAGGTTTGGGATGAGATCTACAACAAATTGAGAGATAGTGCCAGGGAGAGAGACAGAATGTCATACTAAGAAGCAAACAAGAAGATGTGAAATGTGACCATATTCTCTTATATTGCGCAAAGAACAAGGATTGAGAAGGGAAGGGAAGACCATCAGGAAGGAGTGGTCTGGAACAGCACACAGAAAATGATTATGACCTGACACTGCAGTTCCTGAATTACACATGACTTGAAGGAAAGCTCAGGGGCTGAGCCCTACAGCGAGGAAAGCTCAGGGGTTCATTGTGGCTCTGGGGAGAGCTTTAAAAAGAGAACATTACAGGGGATGTCAAAAGCTCAAGGTCTGATAGTCAGGGGTAAAAAAAAAAAAAAAAAAAACTGATGTCTGGAGGTTGGGAGGAAACAGAACCTAAATCTAATTCAGGGATCGGATTTAATGGAGTAAACTGCTAATGGAGGAAGCTGATCCTAACAAGTCAGTAACATGAATCATTCCAGCCTCAAGGTCAGGAGCTGAGACAGACACAAGATCAAAACCAGGTGATTGTCCTGGAACAGATTAGAGACTGGGGTTAAAACAAATATGACACCAGAGCTAAGGCTTAATTATAAGCTGCATATGCACAGATTGAACTAGGAGTATGAACGGATAAAAGTCACCACCAGGTGCTTGAGAAGAGGGAGAAGCTACTCTGAAATCATGAGTACAGCTGAAGATAAAAGTAGTTGAGCATAAACAGAGATATTGCAGGATACTCTAGGGCTGCTTTTTGATAATACGAATAATACGACAGAGCTCAAAGTTTATCCCTAGGTTAACATAGAAAGTACAGCCTAAGGATGGAAAAGACATGGAGCAAGAGAAGTACAATAAAAAGGCTGAAAACTGGAGCAATGGGATAAAGTTAACAATAGCAACTCAGACATCATTACCATAAACCATAAACGGGGTGCTAATGGCTCTCGTCACTGTAGTAGAAATTACAGCTGAAAACAGAGACATGGAAACTACTGTACAGCTGCAACCAGATAAGAGCCGAACACAGTTACCATATACTGTGGAAGGTGAGACCAGGTACAAACGGTTGCTCATAAAAGATTTCGGGTCCAAATCATTGCTTGCAGGTGAGGCAAGGCCTTTATTATTATGCTCTCCCGACAAAGGGCAAACACTTTACTGTTGTGCCACACAGATTTCATTGATTTAATGTTGTGTTTTTTTTGGAATTGTGAAGCTAATCTTCAGTAATCTCCTTGAAGTGAATGACAATTGGACTGCTGAGTAAGTGGTTTGTGTGTAAGGAGAGCAGTTTAAAAATACTGTATAACGTATCAAATGATGTATGTTCTTATACGTACAGACCCTTTTTCTTGCAGTATCTTTGGATCTTAGGATCATTCTTCAAGTCTGTTTGCTAGCACAGAGAAGAACTTCTGGCAGTCACTCTGCATAAAAGTATCTGCCATAAAAGTGCCAAACTGCAAACGTTCCGGTAAGTGACGCAGAGTGTGCTGTGAGAGTAAGAAAGATTCAGTAGTTCAGACCATCTACTGGATGAGCTGCTGCACAATATCTCCCTGTAAGACAAAACTAACTCAAGTCACAGTCTTATTACATTAACCTTGCACTTGCCCATTCTGATTTATATGCACATTCATGTTTTTACTGCACTGTGCTTAGAAAATATCACATACAGTATAGTATTAAGGATGCACTGATTTTGGAATTCCGAGCCTATACCAGAACCGATGTTTAAAATTATGATTTGGCCGATGACCGATACTAATGTTTTAGTTAATGTGAGTATTTCATACGGAATATGTTCTGGTGCACACATTGTAACAATCAAAAGCTTAGTAATGTGGCTATATGATAATGTCAAATAAAGCCACAAGGTGGCACTCCTTTTGTATATATTAAATCTATATAAATGTATAAATTTAACCTGAATATAAATTTTATAAATGGAACCTTAAGTATAAATTAAACCTGAATGTGTGTAGAGAGGAAGGGTGCTACATGGCTGCTCTAATTAAACTCCATACTAAATTTTTTTTAGAATTTTGAAAATAACCTGTGTAGGGAATGATTCTTATATTCCACTGTATGTTCCAGTCATGTATGACATAGTGAATGTAGTGTTGTGGATACTGGACTCGATGCTTTATTTTGTCAGAATAAAGGTACAGTGTGGAAATCCCTACGCAAGCGAGTTGTCAGCTCTACTGTATATGCTAATCAGCTATCCTGGGGCTAAGGGCAGGCTCCCAGCGCTTTCTCACTCACTACGTCATGCTGTTTTAGAATGGCCTGGCAAAGGGGGCTGTTTTCGGTGCTAATTTGGTACCAGTTATTGGACACCATACTACTGGATCTTTACTGAAGCTGCTGCTAGGTAGACTACTCTTGTCCTAGTCAGACCATGGTTAACCAACACAACGTGTAACCGCCACAAAAGTAATGCAATTCAACAGAAAAACATAGATTCATGCCACCATTGAATGCCAGTTTATATATAAGGCAAATATTGGTGGACGGTGGTGTGATTTGTGCATCCTTAGCATATAGGTTACAATGCAGTAATGTTACAGTATGTTTATCAAATATTTAAGCATGTTAGGAGGCTGGGTCAGAGTGCAGGGTTAGCCATGATTCATCACCCCTGGAGCAAAGAGGCTAAGGAGCCTAACACTGGCAGCTTGGCAGTTTTGGGGCTTAAATCCCTTACCTTCTGATTAGTAACCAGGAGGCTTTGTGTCATCGCTGCCCTATAAAAACAGCCTAACCATCAGCAATCAAATCCCAGTCTTCTGCACCACATAAGGACATCACCATACTATCAAGCAATTTAGGCTGTCCATTATAAGAATAAGGAACATTATGCCTTTGAACTGTAGGCATACACTCTCACCTACCAGACTATCTGAACATACAGTATATAACCATCTTAAAGCACAAATTATGTTTAACATACAGTACAGTAGCTTCAACAAAAAGGAAAAACAGTTGTGATGATACAGTATACACTGTCGGATAGAACACCAATCCATTGTTGGACACCACCATTTAGAGGGCAACCTGCATTCAGTATGATAACACTGCCTCCTGTTGTTGGAATAAATTACTACAAAATCTGCAATTAAAGGCTAGTGTTTTTTTTTTTTTTCTGTTTAGCTTCTGGCACAAAACCCCATAGTATACAGTCTAAAACAACAACAACAACAACAAAAAGTAGCCCCTGGGTAAGTTGGTAAGTCTTGCTGCTGTTTTGTGATTAGATTTCCCAGCATGCCTGGTATTGTTTTATTTAGCAGGTTTCTTCTGTTTGTGTTCCGTTAGCTTTGAGTTACATGCAGTCATTTTCAAAGTGCCAATCTCATATTTATCCTCCTTGTGTTCTATAATTCATTTTGTTTGCTTGCATCATGCATAGCTATTAAATACTTCTGACATAAATGCATTACTTTGACAATAAATGCATTTTTATAAAACAAGGACCAATTTTTAGATTAATGCACTATTTCTTAATCTTTGAGAAGATGTAGCTGTTCTTTTGTCCATTATGCTATAATTTTGTGCGTTTCTCCTCCTGTCAAATGCAGAGTTCACTACAAGATGGAACACCATAAAAAAGCTATTCTGTGAAGAATAATACAGTACGTGACATAGAAAAAAAATGACTGCTAGACTATAAGATAAATATCCAAGTAGTATTATTCATTATCGCCTTTATAAAAGGTATTTAAAAGTATATATAAATTGGGTACATATACCTAATTTAAAAGTAGTAAAATGTTCAATTTAATAGACAGTGGCTTTTTGGGTAACCTTTGATACATGTCAACTCTAATCAGAAACACTAACAGCACCTTATTAAGTGTTCATTAAGGCATAAACAAAAAGCCTGGAGGGCATTAGAGGAACAGGAGTTACCATTGTCGGATATTACATAGAGCTCATGCTTATAGTGCAGTGCAAAGGAATGATTTCATATTCATCTAATGATGTGCGACAGCGACCAGTGAGAGCAGAGCTGATCTCAGCAGGATGTCTCGAAATTCAAGGGAAACTCAGGAGATGATTAAAGAACGTGATTCTGTGCCATTTCTATGCCATGTTGTCCTCTGCAGAGTTCCCTAGGTGTTTTTCCCTTTTTTCTGCTTCTCTTGTTTTAATCAGTAGGATCTATTTACAAAGTCTGCATCTCATGAATAATTGCACAACCACTTCAGGACAAAAACACAGTAATTTCACCAGAACTCTCTTGGTATTTTTGTCATGAATGATTTAGAAAGAATGAGGAATGAGAATGATTCTGTAGATATACAAGCCTATATCACATCCATTTTTCTCTCTCCAATATCAGTATGTGTACAGTACATCTACAGTTTATGCCAGTGATAATTCTTTGACTTTGCAGTTTTGTAATTATGCCACCATAGCAGGCTGTAATTGCACACCAGCAGGATTTGGGTCATGATTTATTGTATGGGAACAGCAACATAACAATTAGCATAATAGCTTTGGCAAGCTTATGACCTTCGATATTGTGACTGCAGATTGGTTTGTAAATTATGCTTTTTTTTTATTTTTTTTTTTAAATAGGAGACAATGAAGGAGGGGAGTCAATTTGATGTTTCGAGTCATGATTATTCTTGTAATTTGTTGTAATGAATCTCTGGATTGTTTAGACTGCCAGTAGTGCAAATGAACACTTAATTTAGAAACTAAACATGAACATGCATTTTAATGGCATAATTTGCATACATTACATTGTGCTAAATGTGATGTCCTAAGATACTGGAGTGCACAGGATTAATTAGAAGGCTGACCTGCTATCCAGTTTAGAAGATGATGTTGGCATCTACTTATTCTTTATGGTTTTCTTGACTTTTTAACCCATCAAGTGTTCTTTTTGTCAAGTCTGCTTTTAGAAGGATATGAGTAATAAAGTATACGTAAAGAGGAAATGTACTTCTGTGTCTGGTTGTGATGGAAAACAACATATCGACAAGTAATGACCTTACTCACTATGTTACTTGGTGTGAGAAACATGTGGAGTGCAGTGGAGAGGCTGATGCGTGTTTTGCTATGGTGCCACATAACTTATGACAATGGAGTCGCTCTGACCAAGTTGTTGAAACATTACAGTTTGCCATTGTCAAAGTCACTTAAATCCTTATGCTTGCCCATTTTTTCTGCTTCCAATACATCAACAACGAAAACATTCGACTCACATTCAGGTGCCATTGTAACACTTTTTGTAATTGTAGACAAAGTGTGATGGCTACATGATTGAGTCAGAGAAACTGCAAAACTCTTGGGGGGTGTTCCTAGTGAGGACCTGCCTAAAGTGGTCCAAGAACGAAAAACCGGTGAATCGGAGACAGGGTCATGGGCAGCAAAGGCTGATTGATGCACCTGGGGAGCGAAGGTTGGCCCATGTATTCTGATGCAATGGAAGAGCTACTGCAGGCTGATTAATGCTGAACAGAACAAGTTAATGCTGGTTCCAAAACAAAGCTGTCAAAAAACACAGTGCATTACAGTGTTGGTGGTAAAAGGAAGGACCTACTCAATATTAGGCAGGTTGTCATAATGATATGGCTGATTAATGTACTAAGAATATGTCCTTATTTAGTATTTTATATATTCAAAAGAAATTTGAATGTGCATTTGTGTTTGAACATTAGGGCTGTGTACACAGGGGAATGCATCGAGGAACATCACCTATCAGTATAATTGTTCTCAGTCAGTGGAACACCAAATCCCATAATGGGGTATCTATCTCTAGGCAGCAATAAGGAAGAGCAACTCATGTTGTAAATATTCCCAGCAGCCAAAAAATAAAAAGTTCTGTTAAGTTTGTGCTCTGATTACATGACAGATGAACAAACAAGTGAACCAAATCTATATAACTAAAAGAGGTTTTTGTCTCTAAGTTGGTCAGAACTTTGAATTATATCTTTACGTTTCCTAACGTATGACTGTCTCTCTATATGTCTGCCCAGCCAGATTTTATCACAGCATAACGCAAAACCGACTAGACAGAATTTAATGAAACTTTGCCTTTCCTTCAGTATTTGCCTTAAATTAAACCACCATAGGGTTGAGCAGAAGGGAAGTTAAGAGCAGTTATGTGCCAGATTATAAACTGCAAGTTTTGACAGCGTAGTGCGCATGTGTCAAGCTGTGGGTATGTCTGAAATCGACTGCTGGACAGAATTCACTGACACTTTTGAAGTACTTATCTGTCTGAAGTTTACTCCGCACCAAAAGTGAAAGCAAAATAGTAAGTAAAAGCAATGTTATGAACAGATATGTGCAGGATTTCATAATCTACTTTAGAATAAGATAATAAGAAGCTACTTGCTCAATGTAAACAAACCACCTGCACCAATAAATATTAATTAGAAAAGATAATCTTAATATTTTCACAGCTGAAATAATATTGCTGAAGTGGTATAAGTTTAATTTTAACCAGCTGGAGTAGTTTTAAGATAAAACTTTATCTTTATCTGATCTACTTTTTAAATTTCTCATCTGTGATTCACTCTCTGATTACCGAACAGAGATCGTATTTGGCTGACGACAAAAGAAGTACAACTTGGCATAAACGAGCCGTAAGATACTCAACCTTACAAAATTGTATTTCTTTGTACTGTATTAATACGTTAGGCAGACAGAAAGACAGGCAGACATGTACTGTACATGGGCTTCAACCTGAAATAATATCACCAATTACATTAAAGCTGATCAGCTTATTTTTAACTATTCCTTCAAAACATGTGATTGGATGGGAAAACGCCAGTAACCTCTTGCAATGTAGCCTTGCAACATTGAGTTCAGTATCGAGTTCAGCCCCTCTCCAGGGGTTTAGTTTTAAAACCTGTGCTGTGGCATGCCCAACCATATCTAGTTTGTACTTCTCCAAACTCCAAATCCTTACCACATGCCTAGAATGAGTCTGCAGCATGACTGGTAGACATGATCACTGACGGAAAAAAATGGTTTGCCTCTTTTTTTTTAAGTCGGAAATATCTAATCGTATACAGCAGTTACTGAGGAATAAAGGCAATACCACATTCACGGACACACTGTTGTACTGAATATCAGCACAGTTTGCCTACGACTGATTCACAGTCATGCTGATGTTCAGCGTGATATTAATATACACATAAGTACAGAATCTGATTAAATTTCATCCTATATTATTTAGGGACAAGTGTCTCTAACCAAAGTGTTCTGCCATGCATGCATCTAAGTAAGAAGTTTGGATAGCACATCAACAACGACTAAAGCAAAACTACCTGTCTCGTGAACTGTTTCTAACTGCAGGGATGAGCTTTTTGTGCTATCAGTGTTTCCACTTTTTTAATCTTAACATCTATGCTCTTTTGTTTACAAATGATTTTCAAACACAAGTACTTGCACAAAATTAATTCCAGAGACAGTGCACTCACACTGAATTTTAATGAGATCGCTGTTACAATGCCTCATCAGCTTAACAACATTCAGCAGTGGGCTAGTAATTGGAAAACAGCTTTGCTTTACAGAACTTTTTAACGTCCTTCTCTAGAGCTTTGTAAGCTGATTCTAAAAAACATGGCATCTGCTTGACCTTATCAAAATATTCAAGGTGTTCTAAAGGAAAGCCCAAGATAAGGATTAATTGATTTCTTTACAGCCAAAATGTCAAAAATTAATATGTGAGCAAAATAAAAAATTATCTAAAATAATTATTTGTAATAAAAATAAAAAGGTACAACATTTGTGGTATGGAATATACTGTAAAAATACGTGTAAAATCACATATCACATTTCAGTTCTTTAAAAACAAGCACCTTGCAGAGCACCTTTAAAAAGGCCAGGTATATCAGATACATGTACTGTACATACAAGTGAAAAAAAAAGAGGTGGGGGGAGGTGGGGGTGTGATCTCAGTGAATCTGTGGAGGCATTTTCTTGTTGTGGTTTGGGTACTCCTGTTACTTTAGAGTAAAGGGTCAATGCACATACAGTATAGCTAGTTTGAATAGTAGCAGTGGAAATAATGATACTTGGAGTAATAGTGGTAGTCATAAATACATTCACTGGCCACTTCATTAGGTACACCCTGCTAGTAGGCTACTGGGTTGGACTCTCTTTTGCCTTCAGAAAAGCTTAATCCTCCTTATATCTTCGTGGCACAGATGCTGGAAGCAAGGTCCTGGAAGAATCTTTCTTCAGGTTTCAAAGATTTTGGTCCATATAGATATTATAGGATCATGCATTTGCTGCTGCATGTGCATGTTGGCTGCACAGCCCAGTAATCTTCAATTCCATCACATCCCAAAGGTGCTCTATTGCACCTGACTGTGACCATTTGCATACAATGGACTCATTATCATGTTAAAAATACCAGTTTGAGACTATTTTAGCTTTGTGACATGGCGAGTTGTCCTGTTATCCGAGGCATTTTTACACGGAGAACTGCAGCCCCCGGAATGTTTCCCTTTTTTTTCCCCCAGACAGTTCGCTGGGAACCCTAGAGACGGTTGCATGTGAAAATCCCAGATGATCAGCAATTTTGGAAATACTCAGTTTAAAGTCACTTAAATCACCTTTCTTTCCCATACTTCAGCAGATTGTCTTGACCAAATCTATGGGCACCTGAGTTGCTGCATTGGCTGATTAGATATTTTCCAAGGAACAGGTGTACCTAATGAAGAGGCCAGTGAGTGTTGCTAAAGGCATAAGAAATATCTACTTGTAAAAACTCAGGATTATTAATTATATTTTAATACTACTTATTTACTAAGTCGATTCAACAAAATGTCTCTAACTCAGACTCGCAACCGTTTGCAGAGTGAAGAACCAGACTAAAAGACCGCCATGTTGGAATGACGTTAAGCGTGATAGTTACACACACACACACACACGCCCGGCTTTGAAAATGGCAAGCAGCGCAAACACACCGGCTGTAGACGGCGAGTTAGTTCAGAAAGGACAGGACAGTTATGATAAAAAGTGTATTTTCTGTAAGATTGTGAACAGGGAAATGGACACGGAGCTTCTGCACAGCGTGAGTTTTAACAGGCCGGCGGTAATGTTCTTGTGGCTAATTATTTACATGTTAAACTAGCATTAATGACTTAGCATGACATAGCTAGCTACGTAACAGCGTGATTTACTGAAGAATTATATACATTATTTATGACTTAACTTCCTGTCAGAGGCTTCCGGCTGTCAGTGGGTTGACAGGTGAATGATCAGTGTCTGAAGTGTGTTAGGAGGGGTGGTTTTAGTCAGCCGCCTAATTCATGTTATATTATATACAGTACCTTAATACTGTAGCTCTGCCTGTTAATTCAGACAATACTGCTGCAAAATGCCTTGTGCTGGAATAAAAACAAAAAACGGACAGATGTAGTGGTTGTGGGAAAAAACATTGACCTCCACTGTGCTACTAAAATTTTATAACGTTATATTCTGTGTAAGATTTCAGCTACAAATATGCAAAACCTTCATTTAATTTACCTTAATTTACCATTTATTTAAATATTGGGTCTGTTTGCATGGAGTTTATAAAACCCCCTTCCTTGGTGTTGCTCTTCCGTGTATTCCGTTTTCCTCCCACAGTCCAAAGACATGCAGATTCGGCTAAATGGCATTCCCAAATTGCCAAGTGTGTGTATGTGTGTGCGTGCGTGCGCACATCCTGCGATGGATTGGCACCCTGTCCAGGGTGTACACCACCGCATGCCCAAAGTCTCCTGGGCTAGGCTCTAGGCCCCCCATGACCCTTTACAGGATAGTGGTGATTCACAAGATGAGTGAATGAATGTTGAGCGGACTGACCCCTAAACCCTCATCATTTAGTTGCCTGTTTCCTCTTATACCACCATTTTTTTAAAATTATAATTTAAACAACTTAAACATATTATCAGTTTGTCATATTATCATTTTATGCATTTAAAGTTGTTGTTGAACAAGTTATTTCACTGATGCTGTAACATCTACAATGAGTCCTTGTAAAGACAAAGAAAAATGTGTTACTGATAGACTCTAAAACAAAAAGTCCTTTGTTTTAAACTTTTTCTGTTTGCTGACAAATTAAAGATTTTTTTTTAATGTCACGAAGCCCTTCCATAAAGGTTAAATGAGAGCAACAATTTTATGCATGCCATTCTTAATTACTAACAAGTATGTTAGTAGTAAACTAATATTATTACTACTGTATTTGGTTTAGTTTATTTAACGTGTCATGCAACTTGTTCAAATCTGAGTGAGTTATTGCAATAGAAATGGCTATGCTGCTATTTAAAATGTGATCCTTTTGTTGTCCTGAAATCCAGTGCTTTGTTTTATGTGTAATATTTGACAGTAAATAATTGCAATTTTAGTGTTTTTATTTATTAGCAGTAAATGTTTATTCTTTTCCTCAGGATGAAGACACGTCGTGTTTCAGAGATATAAGACCAGGAGCTCCTCATCACTATCTTGTTGTGCCAACAAAACATGTAGGGAATTGTAAATCACTCCGGAAAGAACACATTCCACTAGGTAAGTAATCAAGTACTCACTGTTCACTGGCTTGAGGGATCTTTTTTTTTAAATATTATTATTATTTGGGGAGGGAATGAATTTTATAAAAAGGAGAATTTTATCTCTTCTTGTTTTTGCAGACTCTAAGATAGATCCAGTAGAGTTTTTAAATTGTGTTCAGTTCTCTGTGTTTACATCTGTTTTTCCTAGTGGAGAAATTGGTGGAAACTGGGAAAGCAATTCTTCAGAAGAACAACGTCAGTGATTTAAATGATGTCAGGTGAGGTAAACTGAATTACAGTCTTGTATATGTTTTGTAACATTGCTGGTTCATTGATGTTTTGAAGTGCATCTTTGTTTGTTTTTTTAGCATCTTGATAATGTGTATTTTATGTAGGTTTGGATTTCACTGGCCTCCATTTCATTCTGTTGCACATCTGCACCTTCACGTGTTGGCACCTGCCAGTCAGATAGGCTTCATCTCTCGCTTTATCTACCGCCTCAACTCCTACTGGTTCATCACGGTAAGAATTCTGAATAGATGGGCTTGTTTTGGGGCGTTCCATTGAAAAGTCTGTGACTAAGGTTACAGAGTGTTAGGGAGTTTCAGTTTAGGGTCCTGTGATCATTTTAGAATACACTTGACCCCAAACTTCTGGTTCATTTCATCATGAGAACATAAGAGTTCCGCACTCAAGGACTGTGGACAAGTCCACTGAAAAACGTGGTCTTGAGAAATACAGCATACTTGGGCATGGATCGAATCTGATATGGAAGCCAATCGTACCTGAAAACGGAAGTGGAGTCTTCAGTGCCGTCTGTCTCCTCTGAAATATCTGTGTGCGCGTAGCATGTGCCAGTCTCAGCCACTGAATTACACAGCCAAAGTTGATATAAAAAGGAAGGCAAACAAGAGTGTTGCTCTTGACATTTTTTTCCTGAAATATCAATAATATTGGGCATAATGCGAAGATTGACTTCCTCGTTCTCTTCTTTCGTCTAATGGGTGCTCGCAACCCAACTAGATGCATACTGCCACCTGCTGTGTCAGAGGGTGTAAATATGCAAGTGTGCCCGAGTCCAGAGAAAAATAATAATGTTAATGTCAGGGCGAGGGGGAGAAATCGTTCCTGGGCACTGTACAAATCAGTCGTGCCTAGTAAGTGCGCTAGGTGTTTATGGTAGTCTGTTAAGATTTGGTTTAATTTGACACTTGGAAGTTAAATATAGTGTATACTGTTTTGGCATAGAATGCAAAACTCATTGTGTTTGTCTCTGCTCACTGGTCAGACTTGCAGCTGATTCTGCTTCTTCCTTCAGTAGGTTGTCAAGTTACTGTGCACAAATGAGTTGTTAGACCAGGCAAGACTGTTCTTTCAACCATTTACTCTTTATCTCTAACCATTTCAAATTTCCACACCATCGTATTTCCCTAGCATTGTAACTTTTAGATTGTTTTCATAAAAATATTAGTCAATTACTTTAGACACTTTAACATAGCTTGCAACAGCTCCATGGTAGTGGTAGCTCAGAGGCCTAAGGCACTGAGTTACTGATCAGAAGATCGGTGGTTCGATCCCCAGCTCCACCAGGTTGCCGCTGTATGGCCCTTGAGCAAGGCCGTTAACCCTATCTGCTCAAGGGGCGCTGTATCATGGCTCTGACCCCAGTCACACTGGGATATGCGAAGAAAGAATCTCACTGTGCTGTAATGTATATGTGACAAATAAAGGCTTACCTTAACTTAAAATCCCAAGTTCCCCTGGGATATTTAAGAATACTCCTGGATATTTCCCCCCAAACATTTCCTACTTTTCCTGACTAGTTGGTAAGCCCAAAGTTTTTAAACAGATTATGTTAACCATTGTTTTCCCTCAAAATGTCCTGTTCCAATTTCACTTACATTATAATCTAGTTTATATCCCTTTAGAGGCTCACAGATGTATTCATGTGGCCCTGTTACAATTAAAATTTCACACCATTGCTCTAAAGCTTACAGACCACACTTAACATTCCAATTAGTCAGACAGGAAGTGGCATTCATTTCTCGGGGTGTCATATTCCAGGGCACAACTATAGATCTATAGAACTATAGATATAGAATCATTGAGGAAGCAGAGATATTTAAGCCTTTCATATGTTTAAGAAGGCATTAGCATAGATATAAAAGTTGTATTCTCTTCAAGGCTAAGCAGAGGCCATCACGTTAAAAGGAATATTGTGTAAGAAAGAGTATGAGACAAACAAATAAAAATTGTACACTGTCTTTCTTATTATAGGCTGACCAGTTGCTCCAAAGACTGAACTCAATGGACTAAAAGAAGAAAGAAAATATCATATTGCTGTTATACTGAGAAATTACATGGACAGACGTAAGGAAAATAGGGTGAAACTAAAGTGCCTCCAGGTTATGATTATGGTAAGCATTATTGTTGCATGTCACTGTCTACTTCTGCCAGACAAACTGGGCAAATTTTGTTTTAATAGTTATTTGACTGTTGAGTTAATGTTTTTTTTAAACTAGTGAATGCTTAGAAATAATTCAGTATTTACATCACAGTCCTTAAAAATGCATTAATATTGCAATAATATTCCTATCTGAATAACTTCATAAAACTTCCTTTCTATTGAGAAATGAAATGCACACATCTATGTGCAGCAAAATATTTGTATAGCATGCCCTACCCTCACATATAGTAGCATGTAATGATTTAATGAAGAATTTTAAGGTGTAGTACATTCCACTAAATTCAAGTTTGGCTAATTGCTAATTAACATTCCCTACCATGTAATAAATATATAAAGAAACCACATAAATGAGAATAAAGGTAATAAAAGACATTATGTTGTATTGAGATCATAGTTGGCCTCACCTGTGTCCCATATTTGACCTTAGGATCTACACTGTTGAAGGGTCATCATATTTTTTTTTATCTTTAGAAAAGACTAAATTTAGCAGAGGGTAAGCATTTCCCATATAAACTTTAACATATGTCATACCCTGTCTGTGAAATCTATAATAATGTCATTGGTTGAACTGTGTGTGTGTGAGAGTGTGTGTAAGGAAGAGTGAGACAGAGAGACAGCTGCTGATACATTGGACTTGTTCAGTGCTGGTCATTAACCCTAGGCTTGCTGTATTTAAGAATGTAAACAGTTTCGTTATGTGTGTCCAAAGGTTACTGTGAATTTAAGTTTTTCTTTCACCTTAGTGTCAGTATAAGGAATCCTCTCTGCATCGTGCTCAAGCATGTGTATTTATTTAGATAAAAAAATCCACTGTGTATGATTTTTAATATGTATGATTGCACTACAAAAAATGTATTATATAATTGTATTATTATAAACTATTGACACCCTGCCCATTTCCTCCAAAAATGAGTTTAATAAATTATTGTGATTTAAACAAATTATTATAATGTGCAAAGTTTTTCTTTAATTTACAAATTTCAATTTTATATGGACAACTGTAATTAACTGTAATTGCTTGTGTAAAAATGCATTAATATTGGGCTAGGAACAGCACAGTGGCACACCTATGGTCCTCAGTTTAATCCTCACCTTCCTTATCTACTAATTGTGATTTTTATTTATGTATTATTATTATTAATATTATTATTATTTTATTGACATACTGGCACCAATTCAGGGGGTGGGGGGGACCACACAAGCTGCTACTTTTTTCCTGCTGAGATATTTTTAAAGTAGTAGTCTGCAATGGTTATATGGTTATAAAGCAGGTCTTTTACGTGACTTTTACATTCTTGCTTTATTCATTAGCTGTGCTGGTTTGTAGTGCCGATGCCATGTGTACCAACTCATCAGCAATATGTGACTAATTCACCTTGGCTGTAAATAACATTTAGGTTAATGATCATGTTTTTTACATTTTTATTTAAAATCAATGCAGCATCCTGCCTAGGGTACCAACAGACCCAGAGCTGGCACTGCCATGAAGCATTCAGGATAAGATGAATGAGTAAATATGACTGGTTCATGAATATTTTGTCATTTCTTTAAAATGTATGCAATTATTAATACTTGGGTTTCTTAGGATTCTCTATGTTGAAGTTAGTCCATTGAAGATGTGATTCTGTGCTCTCACTAATTTTTCTAGTTTCTTCGGCTGGTCTAGATTATGAAATTGTGAAAGTTTTCACTGTAGTTGCAATTTTCTGCTTTGAGGGCTCTAAAGATTACTCACTGCTTCTATAATACATGTGTGACTAAAACGATTCTTCTCAAGCAAGGCTGAATTAAAACTCTGAGTGAGTTCCCAGTTGTATCAGAGAGTCAAGAATATCGGCCTTATCTAAAAGCACTTCATTCGATAAAAAAAATAGAGAGAAGAGAAATAAACAAGAAAATAAAATGGATTCAAGTAGTGCAGAGACTCCTACTGCTTCATCATGATGAGAATGCTGAGTAGATGATTTAGGACTTGTTTTTGTATGGTCCATTGAAAATTACTTTTATTAATGTATTTTTTATTTCTGAGACCAAATCTATAGAACCTTGATGCACCTACAGAACATCAATGTTTTGTACTCCACTCACTGGGAAGGTGGGTGCACTGTGCAAAGGATGAATATTTTTCATATCATTTAAGCAGAGCTACATCATGAAGTGTTTGAAAACAGACCATAGAGCTAGTCTTGTGTGCATGTTTCTAAATACATCACATATCAAAGTCTAAAGTACCAAGTCTAATTGTATTTCTCCTTCAAATAAGATGAGGGGAAAAAAGTAACTGGGAAGAAAATGGATGCAGTGTCCTGTGGGCAAAATGGCACTGCTCGTTCCATAAGGAAACAACAGCTCTATTTGCACGTGATTTTACTGCTGATCATCTATAGGCAGCCGTAATGCTTGCAGAAGTGGTACATTGAATCTTGATTTAATTTACCTTGAAGTTTTCTTTCTTTTTCTCTAAGTGGTGTACCTAGAATTGCTCAGTGAGTTAGTCAGTGACCTTTTGTTCAATTTAGCACAAGCAAAATTACTTAATATTGTCATTCTGTGTAGAATGAAAACCTCATTTGTTTACTTCTGCTTCTTATGAAAGAGACTTTAAGCTGATCATGCATCTCTATTTAGTAGGTTGTCACAGTACACTATTTTAAGGCATGGATTAAATAATTACTGTGTGCAAATAATTTGCATTAATTTAATCAGACCCTTTTCTTGCATTATGTGAAAACCTGACAGCAAGGTACATGTAAGCCAATTATTTTGTCAGGTGTAACGTCAACTGCATTTGTAAAGCTTCACTAAGTCTTAGTAGTAATGTTCTTGTCTCAGGATCTGCCTATCACCACATTGTGGTAATTGCCCAACTTTTTTAATAATCCATTGTAAAACTATGAAAGTTTTTCTAATAAAAAAAAAATGTAAATATGAAAGATGTTGGCGGCACAATGGCGTAGAGGTTAGCTCTAAGGTTTGAGTCCCACCTTCGGGTCTGTGTGTGTGGAGTTTGTATGTTCTTGCCTGTGATTGTTGGGTTTCCTCTGGGTTCCTCAGTTTCCTCCCACAGTCCAAAGACATGCACATTATCTAATTGTGTGTGCTTGTGATGGATTGGCACCCCATCCAGGGTGTACCCTGGCTAGTGCCCTGGGTCCCCTGGGTGGGGCTCCAGGCCCCCTGCAACCCTGTACAGCATAGTAATGAGTGAGTATCCTGAGTATAGTGCTGCCAAAACAAGGGTGTAGAACACAGTGCGGAATTGCTACCTCACATGTAGGTGAACTAAATCACCCCAGGTGCCATTGTGTATAGTGTGTATGTGTGTATGCATGGTGCAATGCATTGGTGGTCACTCCAGGGTTACTCCCACCTAATACTCCGTGTTCCCAGGATTCACAAGGATGAAGATGAATGAGTGGTTAATGCTAGCTTCCTCTCAAATAGAGCACAGGAAGGTGGTGATATTTTGCATTCCCCATTCCCCATAATAATGAAACATTATTGACTTCATTAGTCACGTTCACGTTATTCCACGTTATTCACGTTTAAGGCAAGGCAGTACACTATAATCAGGTTATAATCAGGTTTAATAATCAGGTTCTCTTTGTATCTAGTACAATCCTTGACATATGGGAAGATGTTTAAATGATTTTATTGCATTTGCAATTTTCTTAGGAGACAGCAGAGGGCTTTAAAGATTACATACAGATCCTTTAATGCGTGTTTCAAGTCCACTCAAGCAATTTAGAACTGGAAACCAACGCAGAGAAAGGACACTGACCTTATTCAAAATCATTCAAAAAGTAAAAAAAAAAGGCTTAACATGATTAACGATTATTCTTTTATATCTTAACAATTACTTATGGAAGCAGTGTGATAAGCGCTTGATCATCTTTTCCTTGCCACAGCATCTCTCCCTCAAATTGCACCAGGCCTTGTTTTCGTGCCCGGAGCAGGATTCCAACCAGTTTGTTTGAAATTGGGACGTAATATTCAAACAGCAAGCCAAACTCAACTTCCCATCCTTTGTCCCCTCGTCTGTGCCCAAGTTCTCTAATAATCTGGCACAGCTCTGTCACCTCCCTGCTGATGTGGGAGTGCGCTTCCTTCCCTCTACGCTCGGTGTGAGAACCCTCCCGAGGTCGGCCATAGTCCTCCTGGCCCCACTCGAGACAAAGGACCTCATCAGTAGTGAATGGATTGTGTTTCTGATAATCCTTGTGATCTTCAGACCATTTCTGCCAGGTCTGTGTTAGTCCTTTCACTGAAGCTGCTTTGTCTTTAGGAGGTTTTGAATGCCTGTCTGTCTCCATGCTGTACTTTATATCATCTCTGTGTTAGCACCGACGGACACACAAGCAGCACTAATGCTCCGTTCATGGGTTGCTTACAGGACACCAAGGTGATCCAGCACCAGCAAACCTATGAATATTTTAACAGGAGTACAAGCAAGGTTATCCTGCTATATGCAGTCTTTGACTTTATTCTAAAGTGGAGCCACCCTCAGAAAAATACATTTGACACTGAATGGCATCCTATAGAATATATGAGGGTGAGTAAAAAATTATCCGCACTCTGGCTGTAGATTTTATTATAATTAACTTTTAAAAAAGACAAATACATCACTTTTCAACATAATCTCCTTGCTATTCAATACACTCTGTCCAACTGTCAACAAGGTTTCATATTCCCTCAAAATATTATGGGCTGAGCTGCGAGCCACAAATGCACTGCTTTTTTCACTTCTTCATCAGCAGTGAATCTTAGTCCTTGTAGGGTTGTTTTCAGGGGACCAAACAGGTGAAAGTCCAATAGAACAAGATCGGGACTACAGGGAGGATGCTTTAACAATTCAAAACGCCCTCATGATGCCCTTGGATAACAATCCTGTGTTTAATCCGAAGTTTGGGCTTCAGCTCTTCAATAACAATCACTGTTGATTTTTTTAACCTTTTTCCTAAGAATGTTCCAATACTGGCCTTTAAGAATCCCTGAAAACTGTAAGCATCAATTGTCCACCTGATGGTGGAATTTAGAACTTTTTCTTGGTTGACAAATAAGGATGTTTTCATTCCACACTCAGCCATTTAATCTCAGACTCATAGTGGTGAATCCACATCTCGTCACCAGTAATGATTTCTCTTTTACTTTCATTGGAGTATCCAATCGCACCTGTTTATGCTCTTCCATGAGTTGTTTTGGCACCAGATACACCCTCAGTCTACCAAACACGAATCATTGCACGCTGCTCTTCTTTTGTGCAAATCACAAGTGGGGCATCCACTGTTGCTCGCACCACAGTTACAGATAAACACGTTCACACCTGCGCTGCAGTGACTGGGGAAATAGTAGCCTTGAACACAAAGCGCTGATAAGACAAGATAATCGAAGTGCAGATCATTTTTGACTCACCCTTGTAGTTTTTATTAGGTATATATTATATTGCACAAACCCACACACCATATCGTTACCCAGTTAAAAAAAAAATACTTCTGCACATTCTGTGCAATTCACATATTTTATATATTTCTATTTTAATGATATTTTATTGCAACTGTATTGCAAAGCTTTTTTACGTTTCATCTAATTTTCTTATTTCACATTTTTCTTATTACTATTTTTGTTTTATTGTAGTAAAATCTTTCTACCTTCCTACTCTATCTATCCTATCTTTCGATTTTAGGTCACAAATAGACATAAGCATTTCACTGCATATCATACTGTTCACCTTTTCCTCAATTTGAGGATTTGTGTCACTTTGACAAGAGCCAGAGTGTGATGGCTAGAGAACTCGGTCAGAGCAACTCCGAAACTGCAGATTTTGTGGGTTGTTCCCAGGCTGCAGTGGTCAGGACCTACCAAAAGTAATCCAAGGAAGGAAAACCGGTGAACTGGCGACAGGGTCATGGGCGGCCAAGGCTCATTGATACACGTGGTTATCAAAGGCTGGTCTGCGTAGTCCGATCCAATTGAAATGCCAGTGTAGATCAAACTGAGGAAAAGGTTAATGCTGGCATCACTGTTATGGTGGCATTTGGGGAGGGGCGCTACACAATATTAGACCGGTGGTCATTATGTTATGGCTGATTGGTTTTGTATTGTACTGCATTTTACATAAATAGATTATATGACTATTTAAACATTTACTGTATATGGATATATATTTACTCACATAGTTTCCATATTTTCAATCCACCCATGAACATCTTTTTTTTTTTTGTCTTCACAAGTATGGAATTCATTAGTGCATTTTCTTATCCAATTATGGGCAATAAGTTCCTGAGACACAAGTGCTTCAACAAAATGAAGAACATGTTTTACTGTTGTGTTTAGTAAACATATTCCATATAAAGGCTACGCTGAAGCACAAAAGCGTTACTGAGGCTAAGTGTTGAGCATTTTACTTTTCGCAGTAAAATGAGAGTAAAGATGGATTTACAGCACAACGCTCTGTTTCTTTTTGTAAAAATATTTAGAATCGCCTGCTTGTAGTCTGAGAGTATGAACAGTGACGTACTTACTGTACAGTGCTCCACTTCATTAGCTGCATCCTAATAACATCATGTTATTGTTTTCTACCTATTTGAAAAAACTGCAAAAGAATGCTGAAACGGCACCTATTTCGATCACAAATAAGTATTAAAAGTTAAAACAGTTAAACAAACTCATACACACCCTTATCGGCATCACCTTCTCTGTAACAGTACGTATGCGGTTGGCGACGACGGGTAGGAACTGTGTGTACGAAGACGGCGTTGCCTATCGGACTGTTTTGTTAGATACACAAAGCAATGGCGCTACACTGTGGGCAAGCATGCCGGCAATATTTATTACATTTAGCACACGACAATGTGCACTTCAGACTACCGGTATGTGTCGCCATTATAACCTCTTGTTGTGCTCGATGAAATAGGATGATTGTATGAATTTAAAGCGCGGTTTTACTCTAAAAGCCTGTTAGCAAGCGATAATAAAGTTGAACGAAAAACATTTTTTTTAAATAAACTGTCTCAAATATTTCTGCATTTATTGTTATTATTATTACTGTTATTATATTTGGGTATGTTTTATTTCAGGAGATAAAATCATTACTATCCCTTGTGGGTCAGCAGTGTGTTCCAACAGAAACCTTCAATGAAAGGGTAAAAACAGTCATTCCACCTACTGTAACACATGCTATTAACATCTATTTTCTGGTTGTATAGCAGTGTGAGGTCACTGAGGTCATATCACCTCTTAAAACAGATCTGCAAATATATGTTAAAAGATAATGGCTTCCAGTGTCTAATTATCCAGATAAATGAATTGCCTTACTGTCAGATCTGTCAACAATCATTTTTATTTGCTTCTGTCTTTGCTTAGCTTTTTACAGCTTTTCTCTTAAAAAAACAATGTGTGATTTATTTTTCCCTCTCCAGTCACCCTTTTGGCGCCTGCACGGCCTGTCAGAGGATGACGTGAGGAGTGTTATGGCAAGAACAGTTTGTGCCAAGTAAGTGAGAGTGACACTGACCAGACAAACTAATCAGCTTGCTTTTCAGGAAAAGAATAGCTATAAGAAATGAATCGTGCAGTCAGGTCCATATGTATTTGGACAGCGATGTAATATTTATATTTACATATGATTTATTAATTCATATACAGTTTAAGTGTAGATTTTCAGGTTAAACAAAAATTATAACATTATCCCTTGAAGAAGTATAGCTGTTCTTTATACACAGCCCCTCCATTTTCCCAGGCTCAAAAGTAATTGGATAACTGATTCATAAGCCATTTAAGTGAATGAGGCTATCATTATTACTACCAGAGAGATAGCAGACACTTTAGGATTGGCCACATCAAGAATTTGGTCTGTTTCTAAAAAAATAGGAATGCACTGGCAGGATTAACTTGTTCCAAAATTAATGGAACAGAAGAACATGGAAAGGCAGGGAGAGAGGGCTCATTATCCAAAGTACCACATTAAGGGTGACGCACTGTTATGGCATGAGCATGTATGGCTGTTAATGGAACTGAGTTAGTGGTGTTTATTGATGATGTGAATGCTGACAGAAATAGCAGGATGAATGTTATATAGAGTATAGACAGTTATATTTTCTGCTCAAATTCAGTAAATTGCTGTAAAACTGATCAAACAGCACTTTACAGTACAGATGAATAATGACCTACTGTAAACTATAGGACCAAAGCAACCCATGGTTTTATTATTATTGAATTATTATTTTAAATTAGTTACCTGACTTTAACCCAACTGATCATGCTTTTAACTTACTGAAGGTAAAGCTGAAAAAGATTCAGAAGAAAGTAATAAATGAGGTGGCTGCAGTGAAGGTCTGTCAAAGCACTTAGAAAATTCAGCATTTGGTACTGTCCAAGGGTCCGAGTTTTTGCACCCAGTTGTTTAAATAATCTTAATATTCGTGATTATTTTAGTTTATGTAAGTATTTTTGAGCCTTTAAAAATTAAGGGGTTATGCAGAAACCCCTTAACAGTAATGCAGTTTTTTTTATTTTATTAAACCCCTTAAAGCTGAAAGTCTACACTTCAGTTGCTAAGTGTTTGATTCATTTCAAATCCCTTGTGGTAGTTTATAGAGGCAAATATGTGAAAATTGTTTCACTGTCCAAATACTTGGATCAGTTTTGCACTAGGAAAGTTCAGATAAAGTCCAAGGACTGCCAGAGTGACTCGACACCCTCAATGGTTTATCTGTATCTTTGGACTGTCTCTTGCAGTGTGCTTTAAATAAAAGTGATTGCTAAATGATTATATTGAAATGCAACTATAATGTCAAAGTCCTTGAGCAAGAGTGCTTCTGTACATATTTAAATACATGTTTAGGTCTGCATTTGAGCTTTGGGGTCATGGAAGAACACTCTCTGAGCTGAAGTCATCACTCCTGGAGTATCCAAGAGAACACATGGTATGTGCTAGACTTGGCTATTTATTGTTTTGTAAAAATTTCTTTTGACTAACTTTAAAATTTTGGGCACATAGATGCCTTTCCTACAACCGGAATCAACATACAAGATTAATGTCTACACTTTCAACAAGACATTATTGTTCCAAGACAGAATAGAGAGGATAGATGTAAGTATTGCGTTATTCTCACTTTGCATTTAGGAGATATTTTTATTTACAAGGGTCTTATTACCCATGCCATTAGACTTGACTTTAAATAAAACACAAGGCAATATGAAAATTGGTTTACAAAGTGGAAAAAAAAATACTGTAATGTCTAAATGTCTTGTGTTAAATGTTAACATGGCAGAAAGTTAACCAGCTCTCCCTTCCTCAGGCCTTGGACTTTCTCCCTTTTCAAGGTAAAGTCAATCTTAAGGATCCTGATCACACCTTCTGTTTATTGGAAGACTATGGACTGGATCCCAATGATATTCCTGAGGAGCCTTTATACATATATTTTGGAAGATTTGTAAGTGCGCATTTACAGCACTAAATTTCTTTTAGACAAGTGTTTATTTTATTAGCCTTTTTTGTAAATGTCATAGTCCAGAATTGGTTTATAAATTGGCATCAAGACATACACACGTGGACAAAATTGTTGGTACCAACAAATGAAAGAAAAACTCACAATGGTCACAGAAATAACTTAACTTAAATAAGAATTCTATGAATGTTAACCAATGAAAGTCAGACATTGCTTTTCAACCATGCTTCAACGGAATTATAAAAAAAAAAATGAACTCATGGAACAGGCCTGGACAAAAATGATGGTACCCCTAACTTAATAGTTTGTTGCACAACCTTTAGAGGCAATCACTGCAATCAAACAATTCCTGTAACTGTCAATGAGACTTCTGCACCTCTCTGCAGGTATTTTGGCCCACTCCTCATGAGCAAGCTGCTCCAGTTGTTTCCGGTTTGAAGGGTGCCTTTTCCAGACAGCATGTTTCAGCTCCTTCCAAAGATGCTCAATAGGATTGAGGTCAGGGCTCATAGAAGGCCACTTTAGAATAGTCCAATGTTTTCCTCTTAGCCATTCTTGGGTGTTTTTAGCTGTGTTTTGGGTCATTGTCCTATTGCAAGACCCATGACCTGCGACTGAGACCCAGCTTTCTGTCACTGGCCAGCACATTTCTCTCTAGAATCCCTTGATAGTCTTGATATTTCATTGTACCCTGCACAGATTCAAGACACCCTGTGCCAGATGCAGCAAAGCAGCCCCAGAACATAACAGAGCCTCCTCCATGTTTCACAGTAGGGACAGTGTTCTTTTCTTGATATGCTTCAAGTATAATTAGCAAAATTTGCTTTGGCAAAAAGTTCCATTTTTGTCTCATCTGTCCATAGGACATTCTCCCAGAAGCTTTGTGGATTGTCAACATGTAGTTTGGCATATTCCAGTCTGGCTTTTTTATGATTTGTTTTCAACAATGGTCTCCTCCTTGGTCGTCTCCCATGTAGTCCACTTTGGCTGAAACAACGACAGATGGTGCGATCTGACACTGATGTTCCTTGAGCATGAAGTTCACCTTGGATCTCTTTAGAAGTCTTTCTGGGCACTTTTGTTACCATTCAGATTATCCCTCTCTTTGATTTGTCATCAATTTTCCTTCTGCGGCCACGTCCAGGGAGGTTGGCTATAGTCCCATGGATCTTAAATTTCTGAATAATATGTGCAACTGTAGTCACAGGAACATCTAGCTGCTTGGAAATGGTCTTATAGCCTTTACCTTTAACATGCTTGTCTATAATTTTCTTTCGAATCTCCTGAGACAACTCTTTCCTTCGCTTCCTCTGGTCCATGTTGAGTGTGGTACATACCATGTCACCAAACAACACAGTGACTACCTGGAGCCCTATATATAGGCCCACTGACTGATTACAAGATTGTAGACACCTGTGATGCTAATTAGTGAACACACCTTGAATTAACATGTCCTTTTGGTCATATTGTTTTCAGTATTTTTTAAGGGTACCATCATTTTTGTCCAGGCCTGTTCCATTAGTTTATTTTTTTTTATAATTCTGTTGAAGCATGGTTGAAAAGCAATGTCTGACTTTCATTGGTTAACATTCATAGAATTTTTTTAAATTATTACTTTTGTCAGATTAAAGTTATTTATGTGACCATTGTGAGTTTTTCTTTCATTGACCGAAGGGTACCAACAATTTTGTCCACGTGTGTATTTAAATTCTGAATGTGTAACCAAGCCTTGATAGTTGTAAGCAAAAATGCAAAGAGATTTTAAAGATTTAAAGGACCACAATTTCATTGGTTATCTGGCATTACAGAAAAAAGAGGTTGGTTTTAGCTTAAATTATTTCCTGTAGTGAGGTAGTATCTGTTATTTTTAAAGGCTTGAACGATGCGTTGATAAAGATTTTGAATAACACTTTCTTCCAGATTGCAGATGGACAGAGGGAACTAATACGCTCTCACAGTGTAAAGAAGAGGCACTTTATTGGGAACACCAGCATGGATGCAGGCCTTTCTTTTATAATGGCCAACCATGGCAAAGTGAAAGCTCATGATTTGGTGTATGATCCTTTTGTTGGAACAGGTTAGAACACACTCACAAGCCCAGCGGCCACGTTTTATCCTGTAAATTAGGTATTCTCAAGTGTGTATACAATGTGCAGCTACACATTGAAGTATATGCAGCAATTATGAGGACATAATATTTAACCTGAGTTTCTGCATATTGTGTTTTTTTTTAATCAGCACAAACCACATTTTAAAAATTAAATAAAATCATGATTCATTTAGCTGTCAGATTTTATTCCTATGTAAAAAGATACAAAAATGGACAATCACTTTAAATTTTTATGAATTGACAGTCAATTTTTTAAATTAATTAATTTATTTCATAAATATGATGCTTGGTGCCTTTGGCATTTCTATATCCAAAATAAAGTTGACTGCTAAAGGTATATTTATTTCCATATTTTGTGCATATCTGTGAGAGAGCACAAAAACATGAACTTAGAGGAAACCCACAATGTCATGGAAAGAACACACACAGAAACTCCACACAGACAATAAGCCAAACTCAGGATCCTCTGCACCACCATGTCATGTTCTATGGTTCTAAGTTTACTATTAAATAAATTGAAGTACAAAAAGTGTTAGATTTTTTTAAAATTAAAATCAGAAGCCTATGTGTGAAATTTAAACAGACGAGTCAGCTTTCTGGAAAGGCATTCTGCAAAATACAATTTACATTGATTCTCTACCAAATAGGGGGGTGAACCATAGGCTTCAAAACCATATGCTACACTTTCAATGAATAATACAATGTTTTGATGTTTGACTGTACTACTAAATATTTTTTGTCAAATTAAAGAAGCACCCTTTATTTTTCACATACGTATTACCGCATAGTTAAATTCTTTCTTCAGATATAACATCTTGTTAGGGAACTTTGGTCAGAGTGCAGGATCAGGCATGGTACAGTGCTCCTGGAGCAAACCAGTTTAAGGGCCTTGCTCAAGGCCCCAAAGAGTGGCATCTTGGTGGAGCTGGGGTTTGAATCACTGACTTTCTGATTTAACCCATAAGCCACTGGTGTGCTGATATAGTAGTATATGATTGTGATATAGTAGTATATGATATGTGACCAACTTGATTCAGAATCTGGGGTAGGCATAGTGTTAATCAAATGTTTCAAATGATGGTGATGTTGAGTGTGATTTGAAGGACTAGAGACTATATTAGACTAAGTTACAGCCAAATCACTGTGCTAGAATATTACATCATTTACACATTTGAAGAAAATTATGATTTTTCTTTTTTGCTCACTGGTTGTTTGTCCTATAATATAAATTATAGTAATGATCTATGATTGATGCATCGTTTAATTTAAAAACATTTGTTTCTTTTGATTAAGTTCAGAGTTGTTGACTGAAATGTAAAAGGATGTATCCAGGATTAAACCAGATGGAGTCTGCATGGTCAAGGCAAATAATCCAATGACATAATTGATATTTTTATCTGGAGCTTATGTTGTTTAGGGGTGGAATATAACTTTAACCACATCTAATAGCTCTAAGGTTTGTTTTGCCTTTCTTTGTGTGTGTACCGTGCCATGGTGCCGGTGCTTTTGCCAGGCATGTTCTGTTGTGCCAGCCATTTTTTTTTTTTTTTAAAGAGGTGTGAGATCTGCTGGCCAGATGTGCTAATTTCCTACCGGTTTCAGTGGAAGACCTGGGCATGCCCAGACAGAGCTCTCTGTGCAAGCTTTAGATCCTGCAATGTTAAAGCAATTAACAAGGACATTTCTTTCAAATGAATTTTGTTAATCATTTTTCTAAAAATACATAAAATAATAATAATAGTAATAATAATAATAATAAATTCTATGTCCATTTTTCTTTTCCAGGCAGTCTTCTTGTAGCATGTTCTCACTTTGGAGCTTATGTGTGTGGGACAGACATTGATTATAACACTATACATGGAGTAGGTAAATGAGAAATTCTGTTGTATGTAATCTTATTAAATATTACTCTGCTTCCTATAAACCTAAAATTATGAAGCAACATATTGGTGTTTCTCTGGTCTACAGGGAAAGCCAGCAGGAAGAATCAGAAATGGAGAGGACCTGATGAGAATATCCGAGCAAACCTCAGGCAGTATGGGACGGAGTGCCTTTATGTGGATGTCATGGTCTCTGACGCCTCAAAGCCCGTATGGAGGAATGGAGCACTGTTTGACGCCATTATTACAGACCGTATGTTTCTACTGAAGGATTTCACACCCTTTTCACACAGTACACCTGCTTCATTTTATTAGTGGACTTTTATTGCATTTTTCTAAATAATGCTTTATTTTTTTCTTTGCCAGGAACTAGTAGCAATCTAATTAAAATTACAAATGTGTACATAATTTTGTAAATATCAGAAACGATTCCAGATTATTCAGGTTTTTCAGTTGGCGACTGCAGTTCTTTTTGCGAATAAGGTGCTTTGAAGTTTATGATGCTTCCACCTGTCTGTAGTTAAGTTCAATTGTATTTTTTTTTAAAACATTTTTTAAACACATGAAACATTAGACACCGTCACAAAGCAGAACCTCAAAGAAGAAGGCAGGAAGGAAAATTCCTTAAAATTAAATGATGAAGAAGAAACATTTAGAGGAACCAGACTCTAAAGGGAATTCACCTTATTCTGGCTGACCCCAAATAGTGAGGATATAAATCATGACTGTATAAAGTTGTAGAAGTGTAAAGTCAAACAGTTTTTTTTTGCACATAACTATAGAACAATGCTTATATGTAACCCATGGCAGTGTACTATCCACAAAAAAGGGAACATAACACTACATGCCAGTGTGAGGTAAGGAAACACAGAGACAGGTAAATGTTTTATGAAGGGTTTGCTGTAATATTTTATAATAGCTTCGGGTTTATTGGAATGTGATAGAATATTTCTGGGGTGAATATTATTAGGGGAAATCAGCTGCCAGGGATTTCCTGAATTGGAAGCAGGTGTGTGGATAAGATTTGCAGATGTGTCTAATACCTGCTATGAGTTTTTCCACTGATAAGTATTCTGTAAAAAAGCTAAGTCAGTGCGGAGTATATTTCAGTTCCATCTATACATTTTTAATCTGATTTGCCTATTTAAAGTCATGACTGCAGAGGGTTGTGATGGAGGGGCTAAGTGAAATGCTGAGGATCTAACAGACAGATGTATGTACAGATGTTATAGACAGGGTGAAAATTGGGCCCTCATTCAAACTCACACAAGCACCCTCACCACCCAAATATTGTTAGCTCGGGGCAACTGCAAATAGGTGTTTAGCCATTAGCCTTGTAGTGACAGAGAGATAAAGTCTCTAACAACCATTTACTTACCCAGTGTGTGTGAGGGCTGCAATAATCAAACAATCTGACCGTACTGAAATGACGACTGGAATGATGATTATGATGATGATGACGATGATGATCGTTAGACAATCAGTGGCTTACCCACGTGTATAGCTTATTTTCTTGTACCCATCTTTATAGCTATATTCTATGACTTGTGATGTTTTGATGATTAGTGTTTAGGTCCAAATGCAAGTTGTCCCTTTTCTTGCAGCAAAGTCTCTGATAAAGTTCTTGAAATCTAGTCCTTTGATGGAGTGAATAGCGAGTACATCGAGCGTTTCTTGGCTCATTGTGGAGTGCCTCTTGTTTGTAGAGGATGGTATCAAATGAAAAGCTGAAATGTATTTAACAATAACAGTAAATGTATGACTGTGTGTGGCGTTTAAATGTTCTCTCAATGCTTGGTGGATTTCTTCCGAGTACTTCGGTTTCCTCCCACAGTCCAAAGCCATGCAGATTCAGCTGACGGGCGTTTCCAAATTGCCTGCAGTGTGCGTGTGCGTGCGCGTGTGCGTGCGCGCGTGTACGTGTGCATGTGTACGTGTGCGCGTGTACGTGTGCATGTGTACGTGTGCATGTGTACGTGTGCATGTGTACGTGTGCATGTGTACGTGTGCATGTGTACGTGTGCGTGTGTGTGTGCGTGTGTGTGTGCGTGTGTGTGTGTATGTGTGTGCAGGGTGTCCCCTGCCTTGTGCCCTCTCAGATAGCGTCCATGCTCTTTGTGACCCAGCACAGGATAAACGGTATAGTGAGTGAGGGAAGGAGGTAAATATATTGTTCCTTGGGCAAGGTTATCTTACCCCCAGTATCCTCACCCTTACAGCAGACGTGTATAAAGGATGTTAAGCATATTTTTTTTGGGACAAGCACAGAATGTTCTGTATGCAGTTCAAATCATGCACACATCTATGGGGTCCTGGTGAAATTGTCATTTCTTCACTATCCAGCACGAACTGATAAATCAGTGATGATGATTATAATATGTATTTGATATGATGTTTTCAGTAATGTGCCTCCATCATGATTTTTTTTCTCAGATGAGATATAACACTTGTTATATTTACTTGCTCATATGTTTTATTCATTTTACTGTTGGCAACAAAAGACACTTTTTATTTAAATGTTTCTAGTGTCAGATCCTACATCTTTTCTGCTTTGGCTCTTTTACAGCTCCTTATGGAATTCGTGAGTCAACAAGGCGGACAGGCTCTCACAAAGAGATCACAGCTCCTCCTGAGAACTTGTAAGTCTATTATGCTTTTCTCCAATCATTTTGTCATGCTTAACACCAGTTTGTCAATTAGCTCATGAGCCATGCAAATCCAAGTGCAAATGTAAGTTTGAACTCCTATTGGTTTGTAGGTATTTCTTTCAAATTGTTCTTACACTCTAAAATGCTCCTGAGAAAATAGTCACCTATAAAGTCTTTACAGTCTGTTTTATAGTTCTCTGTAAAATCTAGTGCTGGTTACAATACTATGAAGACGAGAAGCATTCCCTAGTTTTTATGTGCCAAGCGTTTAAGGAAACATGCATTTAGATATTTGTCAAACACAGTTTTAATTTAGCTTTAATCTAAGTCTAACATTAGCCAGGTTTCCATCCAAGGAATTCAGTGTGAAAAAAATATTTTAGCAATGTGTAATGTTTGCCAAAATAGGCAATGAAAAAGCTATTCATCTGTACTGTTTTTCTCCATTAAAACTTAAGCAATCCTTTATATGAAATGTCAAGACATCAGAAAGATTTCTGACTGGAAAATTACCACAGATCGATATAAAATTTTGTGCAGCATGATTTTAGTAGCATGTGGCATCATTTATTATTTTTTTTCTTTAAAAAAAAAAAAAAAACAGACCAATAAAACACACAAGCAGAAGAACTAAGAAACCAGTGTGCTTGCTGTTATTTTTTATGTTGATTTTTCTTTCTTTTTTTATCCTTTATTAAAATTTCTGACTACAGTATATACCTGTTTTATATATGTTTCTTTATACATATGTCATACGATGCTGTATAAATGATTTATTAATGTGCTGCTCTGTTTTGTCATGTCGTTCAGTGCTGGTGAGAGTCATGTCCCTGTTTCCATGGAATACCATTTAAGTGACATCTTTGCTGACCTCCTGAATTTTGCAGCTCATCACTTGGTCCTCGGTGGATGTCTGGTTTACTGGCTACCCATTTACAGGCCCGAGTAAGTTATAGTTATTATTCTACATCACTTACAAATATACTAAAATGGTAATATGTCTATAGTCTGTTTAGCAATGGTCAGTGTTTACCCGGTTATGGTGATGTCATTTAGCTTACCGGCATTTACTTTTAGTATAAACATTCAGTTTTATCGCTGCTCTGGAAATTCAGTCATGTCAACTGGATTTCTTTCTTTTTAGTTAGAAATGTTTCACTGCGTATCCGAGTAGCTTCTTCAGTCTGAGATAAGAAGCTCAGTCCAGAAAGAAGTCCAGTTGATATGACTCAACTTCAAGACAACCTCATCTGACTTTTATTGACCAGACTTTTATTGCAGCTGTTTCGCTAGGGGGCAGCATGGCGCTTTGTGGGAGCTGTAACCTCCACGATAATTATGAGCTTGCTCAGTTTGACCTGCTGAGGCCTGCTGCCTGTGGAGCAGGTGGGAAAAAGGGACATTCCACTCTGTTCATACGGATGCTGACTTCACAAAGCCATGTCCACTCTGCCACTGATTACAAGGCTGAAGAGGAGAACTGAAGAAAAGTGGAAGATCTGTTTTACAGTTAGCGCTTACCTCATCTGACATATGCGAACCACAATCAATGATTTTTTTTGTATGTGGGCGAATCCGTCTTGCTGACTCAGAAAGTAATACGTTAGGCTTGTATATGTGGCCTGAGGAATTCTAATAACACAGCTAGGACACTCTTCTCGTCCTGGGTGACATTCAAAGAACTGTCTTAGGGTTAATCCATAATAACGCGTGTAGATTAAACCGAGTAATGCTCTAATTTAGGGATTATATGGGTGTCCTGTTACGATTGACCTGAACGTGTAAGGGTCTAATAACAGACATAAAGGATTTAAGTGAGCAATGTTAACGCACAAAGGAGGCCAAGTCCCTGTTATGTAAGCAGTTAGATCTTTATGTCTGGTTTTACGGGGTAAAACAAGTATTTTTATTTTTTAGGTTGGTAATATATGTAGTTCATCTTACTTTTATTTAACTTTTAATTATTAGGGAGGGAATTAGAATTCCAGTCTCTATGGCACACAAAGCTCTATAAGCAGCCAAAAACATACAAATGGTGCGTATCACCATTATCTAGCCAATCAGGATGTGGAAGTGGCACAAGCTTGCCTGTTATTAATGTTGATTCAGAAAATTTTCTTTTATGCATTAGCATTAAGGCCGTTTATTCTATTGCTTGACAGGGAACACCAGAGACAGGATGTATGTATTTGTGACCTAAAAATCGCTAACGGTACCTTTTAACCAAAGTTACATGTAGTGATGCCTTCATAGTGGTAATGAGCAGACAGGAAAAGGTTAACAGGAGAGGTCTATATGTACTTCTGTTGGTGATCTGCAGGGTCTCTTTGACAGACTTGGAATAACTGTGTGTGTGTGTGTGTGTGTGTGTGTGTGTGTGTGTGTGTGTGTGTGTGTGTGTGTGTGTGTGTGTGAAGCAATACTATTTTTTTTCCTTATAAACATCAATGTCTAAAGAGTGGATGACTGCCACAGAAATGTCGTGCTGTGGTGCCACTGGGAAACCCACAGTCATTTCGGGAATCAGTGAACGTTCCCTAGAGCTGCACAAAGGTTTGGCTAGTGAGCTCACCATGAACCCCCACAGCAGTTGAGCACCTCAGTGCAGATGGAGCACAGCCTCTGGAGCTTCTTGAACTCGGCTCATTTTCCACTTTATTGATGTCAGAGCTGTTGTAATATTTAAGCCACAGCAGCGTTCATTTCTGAAAGTATTGACCAGAATATACATAGCTATCTGATGCATTTTTCGCAAAAAAAAAAAAAAAAAGAACCAACATCAGCTTCTGCTTAACATGCAGGCTCACGAACCGTAATTTCTTCTGCCATGTCTTGTAAGCCAGCAGAACTCCAGAAATGTGAGTCCGTGTGATTTTTCAGACACTGTGGTGAAAGTTTCTAAAGTGAATTGTACTGCATAGCATTGCCTTATTTTATGAGTAATTTACTGTTTCTTAAGTGCTTTTGGTGAAACCGGCATTTTGTGTGTAATGTTACGTTGTTAGATAATCATTTTGGAGTATTTACAATTCTCCGCTCATGTAGATGTAATTACATCTACTGTTTATATAGAAAATCGTATCAGTCAGTGAACCTGTTAATATTTACCTAAATATAGTTGAACTGTACAAGTCATTTCTAACAACTGATTACAGACAACTGGTGAGCCTGTTTTGTTAGCAATCATAGGAAAGATCTACAAAGTCCTGTGAGCTGTACACGGTATATAAATAAGAGCAGAAACACACGAGCTAATGAACAGTGTGAAAGCTTTTCTCTTGTCACTGACGTCTGACCCTTTAAACAGTGCAGGCACTCCAAGACAAAAGCAAATGGATGTAATCCATATGATTTGTGACTCTGTGAATTAATAAACACATCTCTTATTATTAAACATCCAGCAGCAGCGTTGGCATCAATCCACTGACTGCCAGCTCGATATTCTAAAGAAGATATGTCAGGTGACTTCTCCAACTGGTTCTCCAGCGCATGCTTTCCCAGAAAGAAGCCACGTTCAGTATTTCTCGTAGGTGACAACAGCAGCACCATGTAAAATCTCTGAATGAAGGACGCATGTGTATCTTTCAGTGGGCCATATAAACACTCTCCAGGGTAGGGGCCACTGAAGGGAAAAGGGAAGACATAACGAATTGTGCATGTTCATATAAAACCATGAAACTTGTTGCTTTTGTTCATGCTAGCAAGTATGGCTGCTCAATTATATCCAAAATAAATCAAAATTCTTTGGTCAATTATTTCACACGATTACACACCGACTTCAAAATCATCAATTGTTTATTGACATTTAAAGGTTGTACATTTTACTGTTTCTTTTTCAAGTTAACACAGAGTCTCAGAGCTCCCCAAAAATGTGTTAATGGTCCTGTTGAAATACCCCTAGGATAATGCATTTCCACAAACCTCCTTTATTTCACTCCTCCTCCAAATGCACTGTTTCAGTGTCTATGTAAATGAGCTATTGCTGAGTCACATCCCTGAAGAGAACTGCAGAGCTGAGCAACAAGCAAGAGGGGGAGGGTATCATATATGAGGTCACAATAGGGGGAAATCTAATGAGCTTGTTTAAACCATGGCCAATACAAAAATGGAGAAAGACTAGAAAGCGAGGAATGTCTAAAATTACTAAAAAGTGAATTTTGTATAATAGGTCCCCTTTAAAAAGACCTGCTAACAGTGAGTTTTCTTTAAATATATATAAAAAAATTACATAAAAAATATTACATTTATTAAATTGTAATTTATTTATTTAAATTAAATATTATTATTAAAATTAAATACAAATAATAATAATAATAATAACAGGAGTTTGGAATTATAGTAAGCAATGAAAGCACCGTGATTTAATAACATTTTATTACAATAAACAATTTATCTCTATTATCTTGTTTTCATAATTGTCGGTAACAAAATGTGTTAACGAAAATAACATTTGATTACCCCCCCCCCCCCCCCCGCCCATTCCAGCATGTGACATGTTGCTGTTTGATAAAACACAAATTAAACACAATGAATTAATATGTAATTTGATATACAATTAATACTCTAGGCTTTGTACTAGCTTTTTTCAGGAATATAAGCAATGCAAGTTATTTCTACTAGTTACATAGACTCAGACTATTTATGCTATGCAGCTAAGTTACCAGCTACAGGTAGGAAATAAAGTTTTATTTTACAAAGCTAAAAGAAACATCAGACAACATATATCATAGTGTTAGTAAAAAGGAATCATTCATGCCAATCATTTGGATTTGTCTCTTCTAATTTGTATATAATTGAGCCACTTACTGCTGTCACTGAAATCATGTGAGGGTATCACTCATACCTAGAAAATGAATAGTTGATGATTCCTATGTTTCATGTGTGCTGCTACACACAGGTACTGTGAAGAGATGGTGCCATTACACCCTTGCCTCACACTCATCAGCAACTGTGAGCAGACTCTGTCCAGCCACACGTCCCGAAGGCTCATCACTATGGAGAAGACCAAGGAACCTGAGGTTTGTTTCTCTGTGTGTGCACGTGTTTCATTTAAATATATGTTTTTTAGAGCAGTCATGGTTACAATATGTTAGCTAAGATTAGTACTTAAGCTCAGTGAAAACCTCACCATCTGGCTGTGGTTGACTCACTTTTTTATACTACACATTAGTGTTTCAATCACACATCGTATGGAAAACAATCTTTGCATTTGACAACCATTTCACTTCAAAACCTCAAATTATTCCCATAAAGGCCTGTGTGAATCATTTACAAACAAAGGAGTTATATTTTATCTGGAAAGACTGGCATGTGTCTCAGGCAGCTCGAGCATCAAACCTGGAACACATAACGTGTTGCATTTCATAACTTGTGGTGTTGCTGCTGTTTGACCTCTCCTCTCAATTTTCAGGAGAGCCTGATTGCTTTCATGTGATCACGACTGCAGTTCTCAGCCAAGAATTTATTTTTGCTCGGGGTTTCTTAGAAATAAATATTTTAGTTTGTATGGCACTTGTTATTTTTCATGTAAGCCATCTGTAATTTCCATGCTCGAAGTTTCTAAGCCTTTTAAGGAGGCTCACTGAAACAGTAGTACTGAATTAAACCTTTGTGAAATCTTACCACTTTATACATGTTTTTATTATTAGATTTTAGCAATTCCTGTCTCTAGAATTGTCTAGAGAAGTCTTATTTCTAGAAGAAGTGCTATTTACATTCACATTTCTTACTGAAATTAATTTTCATTTGAATATTTTTTCAATATTTAGTGCATTGGTCGATATAAATGACCTTTCCCTGCAAATAAACCAGTAAAACAATCACTTATACTTCATAACAATATATAAAATATACATTTTATATTGCATTATAATTAATGATTCCTTTTTCCTTTATGGCGATATAGATATTGTGAGCTACAGTACCTTAAAACTGACATTGACAGATTCCTTACATAAGCATTAAGCATTTACATCAGCACAAGTTCACATCTACAACTTACAATGTGCCAAAATCTATTAAAAGAAGAAAGGCATCATGGGAACAAAGCCAAAAAAGAAAAGGCCTAGCACTTGCCTACTTTACAGCACTTATCACATGCTGCTGTGTACCAGGTGTCTCTAGTACTGCTTGATTGGGCCCACCTTCCCTTAGAGTACAAAGAATACATGCATCAAGGCATTTTCTCTCTTCTGGCACCCAGGTGTTGGAATGAACATCCCCTGGCTGGTCAAACAGTTTTCAAAAGTAGAATAAAAAACTACCTCTTCAATAAAAGTATCTATATTAGTACATTGTGTAAAAATATTGTGTTTTTGTTCATACTTTACTATCCTTTTAAACAGTTTGAATTTATTTTTCATTCCTATCATAGTAAATTAGGATGTGTTTTTTGATAGAGACTTCTGTAAGTTGCACTGGATAAGAGTATCTTCTATATCCAATACATGTAATTGTAGGCAGTGTCCATGAGCTTTGTAAGCTCCTTGATGGTTAACCTTTGAAATTTCTTGTATTGTTTAAATTGATAGTTTATTCACTCAGACTTTAGACTTCTGTCATTAACATAGATTTATTTAATGTGGAACATTGGATTACGAGCATAATTCATTCATGAAGCATGTTCGTATATCAAAACACTCATAAATCAAGATAATAGAAACTCAGATTATTTGTTCCAAAGCCCAAAAAAATAAATACATAAAAATAATTAATACAAAACATAAACTAAAAATAAAACAAACTAATCTGCACTTTACCTTCGAAAAAAGTACAAATAAATCCCGACAGATAAGTGTTTCCCTTAGGGTTTGTCTTCCGCAAACCGAGCAAAGATTTTTAATAAATTTTTAATCGGAAACCGAGCAAGTATTAGTTACGAGCGCCGAGTATCATGTATCACACATGCGACTCTTATTTTGACACCGAGCGTCACTCTCTCACCTTTTCACCTCTCCCCCCCCCCCCCCTCCCCCACGGCTTCGCAAACACACAGAAACTCTGCTCGTCTCACACACACACACACGCACAGACGCTCTCTCGCCTTTTCACCCCCTCCCCGGCTTCACAAACACACAGAAACTCTGCTCTGTCGCAATTCTTTTCAAAGGTAAGGTGCTGGTTCATTTGTTTTTTTGTTTTTTTTACTTTACAGCAGTGATTCCCTTAGTATGCGCTTACGCCAGGTCAGAGAGATTTCTTTTTTCCCTGTTAAAACAGTGTTTCCGTTCTGTGTGTGTGTTTGTTGTGAAACTTCAAAAGTGATTCCCTTAGTATATGCTCTCGCCAGTCTCAGAGAGATTTCTTTTTTCCCTGTTAAAACGGTGTTTCCGCTGTGTTTGTGTGTGTCCGTTTGTTGTGAAACGTAAAAAGCGAGGTGGGGAGAGGGAGGAGGAGGAGTGTTACTGTGTAAAACGAGGCGAGGGAAGGGGCTAATTTCACACGCACACACGCACGGCGCCTAAGGAAACACTTATCTTTCGGGATTTATTTGTACTTTTTTTTTAAGGTAAAGTGCAGATTAATTTGTTTTATTTTCATTTTATAGATTGTATTAATTATTTTTATGTATTTATTTTTTGGGGCTGTGGAACGAATAATTTGAGTTTTCATTATATCTTATGGGAAATGATGATTTGGTTTGAGTGTTTTGGAACATGAGTCCACTTCCAGCACAAATTATGCTCGTAATCCAAGGTTCCACTATATATATGTATATATATATATATATATATATATATATATATATATATACACACAAACACACACACACACACACTATTTTTTTTATTTTTTTGTGGAAATGCAAGTATTGTCAGATGGTAATCAATGTGAAAATGTTTAATATTGTCCAAGTCTCCTTTTGTAATTAAAGGCACGTGTAATTTAGAAATGGAAACTGAATCTGTCTTGTACTGTTGTCAGATATACAGTGTGCTCGAAAAAGTGTGGAACTTTACCTTGTTAGTTTGTCAAGCAACACTCAGGCCCCGATGAAGTCTCGGTTCCACACACACTCAGTCTCTTTCTCCTCTTTATTGCTCTTCTTTAACTCTGTCTGTTATTTGGGATTTTTAGTGTTGGGGTATGACTGGATTCAGACGGGCTGGAAGAAACGATGTATAAAATGGATGGAAATAGTTGAATGTGTCACTGATGATGCAAAGTGGTGGATTAGTCACTTCCAGTTCTTCATGTCTCTGGCACCTCGTTATGTGTTTTCCCTCTGGTCCCCATCAAGAGGCTGTGCTAACAACCAGACCTCAACATCATACATAAAAAAACCTCATTCACTCTCTATACCTCTTATCCTGTACAGAGTCACTGGAGCGCTGGAGCCTGTCCCAGGGAACATGGGGCACACCCTAGAATGGAAGCCAATCCATTGCAGGGCACACAAGCACGCACACACTACAGACAATTTGGAAATTACAATTAATCTAGTCTACATGTGTTTAGGAGGACACCATTTTTCCAAACTCGACACACACGCTGAGACCTGAAGCGGGAATTAAACCCTTGACCCTGGAGGTGCGAGACCACAGTGCTAACATCTACGCCACCATGCTTAAAAACCTGAGGAGTTTTCTAAATACTTTTCCATCATTATCCATTACACTGGCTTTGTGAGCTACACAAACAAGATAGCAGAATGTTAGCAGAAATTTGCTGTTGTTTATAATTGTCCTTGGTGTAATGGTGGTGCTTTATTCTCTGAGTTTTATTTAGATTATTCAGACACAGCACACTTTTGGGGGAATGCTGGCTAAATGAAGACTGCAGTGTTGTTTTAAACAACATGTTGGAATCAAAAAGTGGATAATCTATCCCAACCAGTTTATCCCTAGTGAAACGCTCCTTTTTTATACAATGCCTGTGGTGGTTATCGGGTCTCAAATAGCACGTCTCAAATAGCAAGTCTTGTATGTGGAACATGTTTCTGTATCCACAAAACGTCTACAATAAATATAGGGAGTACTGTTGCTTGGACAGCAAACATTATGGCAAAACATTATGCCCTAATAGTTGTATAAAATGTCTTATAATAAGAATAATAATTATGCTGTCATATTGACGCACATTTGTGATTTCTTGCAGAATGCAGATGAGCTAGCACAGTTAGCAGACCCACGCTTCAGCCCGTACCAAGGCCATAATTCCTTCAGGGAGAAATACTTCAGTGGCGTCACCAAAAAGAACGGGAAGGGCAACGGAAAAGAGCAGCATCGAACAAAGGAGAATGATGGATGAAATTTAAGATTTGTTTTTAGCACATTTGTACCACGTAATACTTTATTAAAAATTTTTGTAATTTAATTTCTACTACTTCTTTTAACGCATACATGTGATTTCAATTTAAAAAGCATGCCTCATGTCAGTTTTTTTTTTTTTTTTTGCTCTCTTTTATATCTCACCTCAGGTGAAAGCAAGCCCAAAAGGATCTGATGTTATTTATTACTGCATTATCTCTGAGTATTTAGATAAAGTGTGAAAGGGATTGCAGTAATCGCTTTCACGTAGCAAAGGCAGCAATGATGTAGAGGCAGTTTCACCTACTGTACATTGTGGGAGGATGATGGACTGCTGCTTCCTGTTGTATGAACTTAGTTAAGATATCTGATTAATGAATCGCTTTTGAGTTTACCTCCAAGAAAATCATCTGGGAGACTTATGTTCAACATAAATTTGATCCATGAACATTAAGAAAAGCAATTGTTCTTCTTTGGTTTGACATAAGTCTTATATTATAAATCAAAGGGATGCGCATCCAAGTGTTTCTCCAAGGATTGTCTTCAGGTAGAAGTCATTTCATATGGGTTTACGTTACAGATAGTACATTCCAACTGTCACCAAATCTCATGTGAAATTTTTCTTGTTATCATTGTTATAATTTGTTAGTTGCAAGTTTTGTTCATCTTCGTTGGTGTGATGGCCAACTGTATGGCCTTTTAGAAGATTTTTCCTTTAATGACAGCAGTGTGTTATTAGAAATGACAGTAGCGTGTATGTTTAGCATGAATGGAGGATTGATTTCTTCCCCCACCAAACACAATACTGCTAGTTATGTATGTAACTGTGGTTCTGTGAACCCCAGATACCCTCCAGGCATGGGGATGAATCTTTTCTAGTGATCTCTCACATGTACATAGATTATCCAATAAAGTCTCTTTCTCACGTACAGTAGGTGAAGTATTTTGAATAAATAATTTTGCATTTGAGGTCCCACTTGATGAATACCCACAGCTTCAGGATGCCCAAGGAGATCAGTAATGCACCTACCTTCATCAGCCTTGGCATTCTCAAACAAATACCAATAGCATCTTCTAATTGGAAAGTGTAACAGTGTCTGTAATGGGGGAAATGGAGTTGCTATCGATCTTATTGAATCTGGACTCTGTGGCTTGTCTCGGTGTTGGATAACTTTTTTATATACCTACTTAAATAAAAAGAAAGGTTTTGTCTGTACATTGGTCAGAACTCATTCTTTCGTTTACGTTTGATACATTGGAGGACCAGAAAACGTTCTGTCTGTAGGTGTCTGTCTGTATCAGCATCACGCAAAACTGGCTGGAAAGAATTTAATGACATTTTGGCAGTCGTTATGTATTTTCCTGAAGTCAAACCTGCACCATAAATGAACTCAAAATGTTGAGTAGAATTTATGTTATGAGAAGTTATGTGCCAGATTATGTCACAGTTAATACAAATACAGCGTTTGTTCCCCCATCGAGGTCGTATGGCTATACACACCACTTAACAGAGACAATCAATTCAGTAGTTTACCTTGTATAGACAGAGTATACGGAAATATCGGTAATGCGCCTCACCGAACAGAAATGAACCTGCAACACAGCATGACTTACTCCAAAAAAAAAAAGGAACCTTCAATAATAAATGGACAGGTCAATGTATGTTTATTTTTCCTGCTGGAATTTTAAAACCAGTTTGGATTACATGTTCCAAAGATGTAGCACTACTAACAAGCAGTATTGTCAAGCGCCACTATGAGATTAACACAGGTTGGTAGAGCAAACATATCTGCAGTGTTCAAATCAAAATGTTGAATAAAAACAATGTTATGAATAGTTATCTGTCAGATTTAATAATTTGCTTTAAAAAAGAAAACGCTAATAATAAGCTACTGGCTCAATGTAAACAAACACCTGCACCAACAGATTACACTCACTCATCATCTACACCACTTTATCCTGTATTCAGGGTTGCGGGGAGCCTGGAGCCTATTCCAGGAGACTTGGGGCACGAGGCAGGGTGCCAATCCATTGCAGGGCATACACCCGCTAATTAGCCTACCCTGCATGTCTTAGGACTGGGGAGGAAATCCACCAAGCATGGAGAGACCATGCAGACTCCATGCGCACAGCGGCAGGAGTCAAACCAAACCAGGAATCGAACCCGGACCCTGGGGGTGCAAGGCGACAGTGCTAACTGCTACACCACTCGCCACTCGCACCAATAGATATAAATTAGGAAGTCTAAACTTACTTTTTTCCTGGGATTACTTAATATTTTCACCACTGAAATAACACTCCTGAACTGGTATGAATTAATTTTACACTGGAGTCGTTTTAAGACAAAATCTGAACTTTTTTCTTTTTTTTTCATTTCTCATCTGTGATTCACTTCACCTGAATTTCATTACCTGACCTCACTAATGCTCTTGTGACTGAAAGGACAAGTCTCCCAGTCACTCTCCAAAATTTAGTGGGAAGCCTTATCAGACAAGTAGACAAGCCAATTTATTATACTTTTGAGCGTTTTGGACATATAATGTACATACCACCACTCAGCAATACCTTTAAAACCAGTGAATAAGATTGATCATTATGTTACAGTGACACTTGTCAATGAGGTGGCATGTACAGTGTCTGGCCAGAGAAAGTGACATGCTCTTATGTTTGGACCATTTTTAGCTTTGATTACGGCATGTAATCGTCATGGTAATGTTTGACAACCTCTCACAACACTCATTTGTTTCTGTTTAGAGTTGCACAAATGTTTGGCTGAGATCAGATATTGATGACAAGAGTGCTGAATCATATTACATTGCTAAGTCTAGACCTGACCAACTGAAACAACCCCAGATCATAACACTCCCACCAGAGGCTTGTACAGTGGCCATTATGTATGATGGGTACATTACGTCATGTGCTTCCCTTCTGGAATAGGGTCAATTTGGATTCATCAGAACACAAAGTTAATGGTTTACCGCTATTCTTCCAGGTTTTAATAATGCATTGTACAGTTCATTTCCCAATTACAGTAATTCCAGCAATCTCTTTAATTGTTTTCATTGGTTGAACTATCCGAATAAAAGCTCTTAAATACTTGCTTATTAAAATCCAACTTATTTTTGTATTAGGCAGCAAGTGAACATTCTGTTCTTAACATTGGTATGTTGGAAGCTGGGAAAAAGGACAAATGTAAGGATCTAAGCAACTTTGACAAAAGTTCAGAGCATCCCCAAAATGATTAGTCTTGTGGGATGTTTACAGTGGTTATATAAGAAAAGTTGTCCAAGGAATATTACAACCTAGGGTTAGGTTGCACAGCATGAGTAAACGTTTCTGATGCGGTAAGAGAATATGCCTGGAATGAGATGCAAGCATGGGATTTAAGTCAAAAAGTGATATAATATGAAATATATCTATCTAAACCTCTACCTAAACATTGGTGTAGATCATATACATGTCAACAGTCATGGCAACTGTATTATCTATTAGGATTAGCCTCTTTCAGGAGGATAATGTGCCCTGCCACACACACAATGCTCAGGAATGGTGTGAGAAACATGAAAAAGTTCAAGGTGTTGATTTGGCTTCCAAATTCCCCAGATCTCAATCTGATGGAGCATCTCTGGGATGTGTTGAACAAACAAGTCTGATTCATGGAGGCCCCACTTTGAAAATTAAAGGACTTAAAGGATCTGCTGCTAATGTGTTGGTGCCAGATACCACAGCACACCTCCAGAGGTCTTGTGGAGTCCATGCCTCAATGGGTTAGAGCTGTTTTGGTAGCATAAGGGGGACTTGCACAAGGGGGTCAGTGGTAGCTCAGTAGTTAAGGCATTGGACTATGGTTCAAAAGGTCCCATGTTCAAGGCCCACAACCATTAAGTGGCCACTGGAGCAAGGTCCTTCATTCTCAACTGCTCAGATGTATCATGCAATAAATATATGAGGATGTGTGCCAAATGCTATAAATATTATGCAGGTGGTTTGAATGTTATAACTTGGTATATTTATTAGGCTAAAGACACTGTATTTAATTGTGCTTTTAAAATTTGTTATTCGAAAATACTTGGGTAGCCATTCCAAAGCCATTCCACACCGACAAAATGTCATTGGCCTTTCTGTATGCATCGTTCAATATTGGGCAGTGACCAAATTTAAGTTACCCCCATATATGTACTTTATGTACTTTTGGTGAAGAAAAATTAATGGAGCCTTCAGGTTCAAAATCAAATTGTTAAAAAAAAATAATAATAAAATAAATATATATATAAAGGTTCAGATGCCTAAAAGCCAAGAGCAGCAGGCTGAGAAACAGTTTTTACCCCACAGTGGTTACCTTATTGAACACAACTTCACTGACCCCCTTACATGGATGGTACCACCATCACTGATAACCCAACATTCCTGTTTAATACCTCTGTAAATACTTCCTGTTCATTCATTTGTACAGTCTGCACATAGACTGTATACTAATATATGTATATTCATATATGTAGTATAGGTGTGTATACAGTAGGTATACTCTGCATTTCCATCCAGCTATTAAATTACTCATATTTATTCATATGTATATTCATACTATTGCGCATAATGTAAATTCACATATATATAGTTTCTGTATATCTTTATTCCACATATTTATATTTAGACATATCTGTAGATTTACAATTATTCTGTACATTAATGTATCCATCTATGCTCCATCTATGTATATATATATATATATATATATATATATATATATATATAATATATATATACTTTAAGCGAATTGTTTAATTTGGATCTTGGCTCTTACTTTTATAAGTGATTGAAAATATCCTAATTGAAAATTGAATATGTATTTTTTTTTTTTTTTTTTTTTGTAAATGACCTGTGAGGTTTCAAGTGGGTGCTCATGAACAACCAATAAAACTAATAACCTGCAAAAACAATAAGCACATGCTACTATAGCAAACTAAGAAGTCCAGTTGAGACTGCTTTATTAGAACCAGATGGTAGCAAAAACAAATGCTTCTCATTCACCCACACACCCCACAGTATGTTTAGGGGAAGAAGTGAACAACTAGCCAAGGCGAGACCAAATATCCACCCTCTAGTTCTATATTTTTCACAGTTTGTCAGCAGCTTTTGTTTTTTTCCCAGCCACAGTTTACAAGTGGCCATGCAGTTATCCACCTCAGAATTCTCCACCACAATTTGCGGTATTCTGTCTCTCCACAAATGTTTATCAATGAGCTATTGCTTTAAATATGCTGTCCATAGAAAAGGCAGTCACGTGATGCTAGTTTTTTCAATGTGTATAGTTTCAAGTTCCCATTTTGGCTTCCTGGGATAAGCCATAAGGACTCCCCCTTCTCTCCTTCACTTCGACCCAAGTAAACAAACACTCAGTACAGAGGAACAGATGTGTAGTCCTAAGCTTGTTTTTTTTTTTTTCTACTTTCCCCATTGTGCAAATTTGCCACCATGTAACAACTATGGCAAGGTCTAAGAAAAAAAAATCCCCATTATATAAGTTGCACTATTTGACATATTTGTTATAACTGACATAATAGTTGTATAATGTATGTCTTTGCATGTTCTTATGACTCTCTAATACACACTACAATATATTGATTCCAATATTGTTGTTATTGTATATATTATATATACTGTATATTTGTTATATATTATATATACTTATAAGTATTTATAATGTTTTTCAATTTTCTTCATTTTTTTTCTCAGGTCTAAAAAAAATTGCATGGGTTGAACTTGAATAAGCAAATTGATTAAAAAGGCATCCTTTACCAATATATTTTGTTGGTAGACAGTGACATCTCTATTTGCCTTCTGGTTCATGTGAAAAGGGTATCTAAAATGCTGATTCAGATGTCTGGAATAGTTAAACGTCAGTATCTAGGGCAAGATTGATATAGTCATCACTCCCTTAGAGACATGGAGATACAGGGTGGTCAGCTTGAAGCAAAGACCAATTAAGGGTCCCAGTGCCAATCTGATAAAGTTCCTCATTTACTGGTTTTGATTGATTGGAGCTGTGGGAGGATTTCAGCTAAATTCAATGTAAACATATGCCTCTGCGCACATGACTAACACCAGATGTATGAGAGCCTTTGGATTACCTGTTGTTCACTGGTGCTGTCCAAAAAAACCTTGTCTTTCCAGCAGGGGTGGTTGCCTGATCTAGATCTTATAAAGAGTTGATAATTGTGTGCTTTTCTCTTAGTAGTAAAATGTGAAGGTAGGGGATATAAGGAGGACTGCAGCAGGTAGTCTGTTGATAAAATACAGAAATTGTCAAGAGTGGTCCTTTTCTTGTGGCTGTCAATTCAAAGGTCACTTGTGATTACCCAGGCTGCCCTGCAGATGGTAACATGAGAGCAAGTTGTTATATTTTGTTACATGTTATATTTTTTCTATTCCTAGGCCAGTGTTTCACAAACCAGTTCTTTCCTCCTACAACTCCCTAACCCCCAGCCGATTGGGAATACTTGGGCCCCAAGCATAGCTTTTAGTTATGATCTTAAATGTTCTTGGTTCAGGTGTGTTAATGGGTGGGAGGTGTTGGGGCGAGTTCAGGGGAAGCAAAAATGAGCCTAGTGGTCAGTGCCAGAGATTAATTTTGGACTAAATAAACACTGCTTAATTTCACTGACAAATAGGTTTAAAAGGACAATGTAACCGTTCAATTGCAGGAGTTACTCAAAATTATTTATTCTAACTTTCTTATTAAGCTACAGTATTTATCTTTTTCCCCAAAATCTAAAAATACACTATTATGATATTGTCAACAACATTTTTTTGTTAACAAGTGTGCTAATCACTAAACTCATTGGTACGTTTTGTCTAGGTTAGTGTTAGAGTCTACTAAATGATTGTGACAATCCCATTATTTGCTTTAATATTGTCCAGACTGGCTCACACTTCCCCTTACCAAATGGTAGGAACAATGTCTGGAATCCTTAAGATATGGAGCATAAGACGTTTGATAGACATTTGTGTCCTTTTTGGCTTTGGACAGGTCAGTGATCTGGAAATGAACAGTGTCAATGACCGGCCTGTCCTACAACTTGAAGTCTGCTTCTGCTATCCTGGCCTAATTCCAATACCATTATACAACAAGGTTTCTTAGTACACAGAGGGTCTATTTTGAACACATCGTGTACCTTAAGCTCATATAAGTGCTAAAACTCTCAATTCACCTTTGATTAAAAAGTCATCTAATTTATACAGTATATAACAATTACTATGAATGATTCTGTTACTAAATCAATAAAGACATGTATAGTAGGCACAGCCAACATGTCCTCTGAGTTTAATGGGTTAATATGATGTAACAAGGGCCTTGACAAACAACAAAATTGGATGAAAGAGAAAAAGGTTAGTCAAGAATCAGGTAAATTATTATTGGATTTTATCAAACGAATCATCATTATTGTAATGATGAAGAATGCCAAAAAAAGGTCAAAGGGGATCCCTGACTCTATCTTTAGGACATTTCCCTTTCTGATTAAACTTACAGATTCATATTGTCTCTATAGCTATATATTTTAAATTATATGTATTCTTTGATAACAATTTGATATATGTTTTCTAGTGGGATAAATATATTCAGTTGATATATGCACACCTTATACAGGACTATAAAGCTATTTTATGCAAGCTGATATGATTTCAGACTAAAGGTCAATGCTCTTAATCTTAATATTAAACTTTTTTTTTACTAACCATATTTCTCAGCTCACATGGACTTTTCTTATTGAAATGTATGAGATAAGGCAAATTCTTTATGCAATAATGTTTATAACTTCCTCACTTGATGATGGAAGAGAGTTTGCATTAATGTCCTTAGTAGTACAGTTTAAATCCATTAAAGGTTAAATCTTGTGAAATGGTATCTTTTTAAGGTAAACTGTTCTGGTTCTAAAGTGTTTACTATGAGGGTCGTTGAGTTTGAATTTCAGCAATGTGTCTGAGTGCACATGGGGAGGGAGCACTGGTTCTGTGTGTAGGGGGGGACGCATAGCTGCCAAACTTTGCTCTCACGGCTGCCTTGCATGGTGGAATGCATTCACGATGAGGGCATGCGTTAGCCGAGGCCAGGAAATACATACGCTGCTAGGATGTTGTTTTCTCGCTCACAGCTCCACACCCTTATCGAGGTACATCAGTATAGGTAAACATGCTCCTTTCTGGCTGAGATGGAGTACCACCTGTTTGTGGCCCACAGGACAGAGGACACAAGTTACAGAGGCTTGGCTATATGTCAGTCTGACCAGAATCCTTAAATCCTTAAGGAGGAATAAAACATAATTTAAGCATAAATTATGTATGTATATACATAAATGCATGCATATTTATTTTATATTTCATTTGACTTAGTTTCATATATTTTATTTCTTTTATTCTAATTTGTGTTTGCATGTTTTATTCTTATTCTTATTTTTTTTACATGATTCTTATTTTATAGTTTTATATTTGCAAACTTGAATTTTAATTGATAGTGGATTTGATTTGACTTTGAATTGAATTTGAATTTGAATAACAATTGATCTGCCAAATGTCGTCATTATGAAGGTAAATAAAAATGTAGCATTCATTGTGGTTTATTGACCAGTGGGCTTTGGGTTTTGTCTGTTTTCTGATTAAAAATGTTTTCTGTGTTTAGGGAATTAGGTTAAGCTGATTTTGATCTAGACTGATTTTGTTTATTTTGGCACAAAGCTAACCCTTGAAGCCAAGTCTTTTTTTTTTTTGTGGGGGTTGGGGGACATTTCTTTCAAGTTGACAAACAAAGAAAGGAAAAATAAATTTCCCATTACGACTGAACATGTTTTTTTTCTGTTTTTTTTTTTTTTTTTTTGGTCTGGCATTTGGCTTGGCAAGGTTTCATGTACAGCCTCATGTTTTTCTCCTTAAACCTCAGGAGAAAAATGTTGTAACACAAGCTAGTCTCAAAACCACAGCAGTTCATCCGTTGTCATTTATTCTTCAAACTGTCTATTAACTTAATGAGTAAATGGAGATCATTTAGCATTGATCTTGAACCGATAATACAGTATTAGGTACCTAACAATTGGGTAAGCTGTGCAAATACTTCAGTATCCTATTAGCGTAGGTACATGAGAAGAATACCTCGATTTTCATCAAAGTGATGAAATCGGGGTATATGCTGATTCCAATGATTTGGCATTGAAAGACTGTTACATTTTTTTAAGTTGGAGTTTTGAATTGTCACACTGTCTGTCCTCAAAACAGTCTACCAGGATTGAATGGACTCCCAAAGCATTCAGTCTAACATCAAGAAACCTGCATTGCTGAACCGGCATTAAGGTCTTGCAGGAATGTGGGCAACAAGTCACAAATTTTACTTCATTTTTAAATAATACTGCTTATCCTGTTCAGGAGGCGGCATGGTGGTGTAGAGGTTAGCACGTCACCTTGCACCGCCAGGGTTCGGATTCGATTACTGTCTCTGTGTGCTTGAAGTTTGTATGTTCTTCTCGTGCTTGGTGCGTTTCCTCCGGGTACTCCGGTTTCCACCCACAGTCCAAAGAGGTTAGGTTAACCCCGCCTTATGCCCTAAGTCTCCTGGGATAGTCTCCAGGCCCCCCGTGACCCTGAATACAGGATTAAGCGGTATAGATGATGAGTGAGTGAGTGAGTGATCCTGTGTAGGGTTGTGGGTGCCTTGTGCTAATCGTAGGACAGAGACACACACCATCACTATGAGTAATTTGGAAACTCCACTCAGCCTACAACGCATCTTTTAAATGTGACGGGAAACCAGAGTACCCAGAAGCAACCCACAAAGCACATTCAAACTCCAGACACACAGACTGGAGACAAGAGTTAAACATTGAATCCTGGGGTATGAGGTAACTGCTGAGCCACCTATTTATAATTTTTATTTTTTTCCACAAAAAAAAAGACACACTTTAAAAAGAAAACTGATTGTTTGCTTAACTAGTCAGGAGATCATTTAAAATAACTGCAAGATTATATCTGATACCTGCTCAGCATAACATACCAAAGACACCAATGTTAGCTACATATTTTGGATGTACCCATTAATGTACAATGACATCTGGTCTGTTTTCTCAATTATTGTTGAAAATTTGTTAGATACACAAATCTAGGTGGAATTTCATGGTGTAATCACCTGGCACGTCTGTAACTAGGCTGCGTAACCATATGGCCCCAGCCTCTCTTCTTACCCTTCTATGGTTTTTTATTTATGTCAGTCAGTTGTACTGTTATGCTTGGTTCCACAAAACCCCAAATAAATTGATATTAATCTGACCTAATAATCAAGTTAAAAGCCCAAAATGAAATGTTAAATTGTTAAATGTTAATTTTTATCTACTTTTTTTAAGAGGGGGGTTGCAATTTCATTTTTAGTAGTTGCACCTGGTCTTATGGTCCTATTATACTGTATGACATATTAATTTTATTTAAAAACATTAATAAAAAAAACTTTACGGCACTAAATAGTGTTAAAGGACTGTGTAGGACAATCATACCAAAACAAAATAAAAAAGAATAATATGTACTTCTGGAAAACTCACAGTTTGAATTCTGTGGCTAGGGTGATGGAAAGCAAGATCTCACAGATCTTTTGTTCTCAGCAGGCTATTCACATTTTTACAGAATTATTATGTCTGGATGCCATAGCAGGAGTCATTCTATGTTTACTTCTTATGAAATAAGTTAAACTCTCCTGAAACTTAAACTTTAATGGTGTTGACTTTTGGTCACTTTTAATATTTTGAGAGTTTACCCATGCAATGTTCAATATATATAAAACAATTTATTTTTAGGGTTTTGCAGTGGCTCTTATTACACAAGCCATGATGGTGGCACAAAAGCATTTTTTTGTTTTGTTTTTGTTTTGATGTTTTATTAGATTGCAAAGAAAGATAAATTATTCCCATGTCGATGGGTGTAATTTATACATAACTCAGGGGTTCTCCTAAATCACATAAAAATAATAAACAATAAACTGAGGGAAAGGTTTCAGGAGTACGTAGTCTGTCAGTGGTAATCAGAAGATGTATGAGTTTGTGTAATTCCTTGAAGCAGGTAATCATCGAACCAATATCCCATACTTTCAACAGTCTTCTAGGTCTGCAATGAGAGATAAAAATCCCCCCCAAAATGAATAATGCCTTCTGAAATATGGAGGAGAAGCTACTATGCATTAAGCATCACTTGCAGTTAGCCCAGAGGTTTGCAGAGATTTGTAAGACCCGTACCTGATTTAGTGAGTAGTTTATGAGACACTTAGCACCTCATCACTTTTTACCAGATGGCACCATAAAAAGATGGAGCCTGGAGCCTCACCAAGTACATATGGTGCTTTGCTGCTGATAGAACATCAGCCCCTCGTTATCAGGCTTGCACCTGTGTGCTTTATAGTCTGTAACAATGAGCAGTTTGATTTTATTCTTAGACATCTCTTGTCAACTCCATTCTTGAAATTTTAGTGCCGGGACACTTTGTTTCTCCCAAACATTTGATCCAGCTCTTTAGCTAACTATCAAGGCATTTGTGAGTTGAATCAGATGTGCTTGGAGAAGGAACATTTTGAAACTGTGCAGAGAGGGGAAATCACAGAGCAGCACACTAAAGAGTCCCAGGCTCTACTTCCATTCTTTTAGGTATCACAGGTTCTCGTAGGAATCTCAAACCCAGCTTTGTCTAAAAGGGCATGGACATTTGGTTCTGTTTGTTAGTATCTGATAATAGTCTCAATTTCAGAATGTTGGCTGTGATTTGTCCCTTTGGCTCAGGAAAAAAGAACATCATACATTATTTTGGACAAAAACATGAATCTATTAAATAAAGAACCATCCCTTAATTAATATGAATGAATATGTGTGTATTATATGCAATGCATCAAAGGCTTACTTGTATTGTTTCAGAATCAAGTTTTTTCAAAAAATACAATTAATCTGGCAAACGTACTTTAGGAATCCATTTATGACCTACACACAATATTACAGGCAGGGATATATAAACAGCATAGAATGGAAAGCTAAAGTGCTAGCGTGTAAAATCCCTTACTCCAAACAGGTACAGTAGTTAGAGAGGGGTTTGCGATTTAGCCCTGTGTTAGAAGCTAGTCATGGACAATTCAGAGGCAATTTGGAACTACAGTTTTTACATAGTAGTTTGAAGCAAAGTGTTGTTCAAGGTGATATAATGCTATCAGGTGTGTATTTGGAAGTGCTCCTGTGAATGCTTTTCAATGTGGGCTTTGTCATGCAGCTGCTCTCCCCTCTTTCCAGTACTACTGACAGTACAGGTATACTTTCATGTATCTCGCAACAGTTAGTGTAATTAATGATTGTTAGAACATCTGTGAAGTGGAGTGATAAATAAGTTGAATGTTTTTGTACTGTTTGTGTGCATCAACACTGATGAAATGCCTCTCATCCAATCAGATTGCTTGGTCATCTCATTGTAATATAATTTATTTGTAATTACCCATTAACAATCTCTTTATGTCTGTTCTCTTTCATGGTGCCTGGACTTTGTAATTCTACTGAAATGAAATCCATTTGTGCAGATATTATCATCGGCAGAGCCCCCTGCTGCTCTTTTAAGTTTTATGAACTTCTACCCTACAGGAATTTGGAGATGAAGATGAATCACGAGCTCCTTAGAGATGGTGCATGCCCTATTTATAAATGCTGGTCTGACAGGTTCTAGCTTCTGTTCTTTTAAGGGAAACAAGATGTTGCTGTCCAGTAAGGTCTTAATACTTATATATTGCACCCCGAATTGTAGAAAAGGTATAGATCAAATACTAAGCTAAGCAAAGGAGTTATGCAGTATATAGTATGTAAGTGTTTGATATATTTACCTTTTAACCATTTAACTAATGCTTTATACTGGCCTGGATCCAGTATTGTAATTCATTGTACTGTAAGCAAGATGAATAGAAAGGAAAAAAAGAGGTTTAAAAAGTTGCTGTGCAATGCAATAGCATCTTTTTGTTGCTTGGCATCATTAGGTTAATTATTCACTAATCAGGTGGTCTATAAATGGCACTTTGTAGGACCTGGAGTGTTACTCTTCATTCTAACAAAACTGGAAACTTCTGTTTTATTCCCCTCCAAGTAGCTAAAAATCTCTTAAATTATAAGTGAGCAAAGTTTATTGATCTGATATTTCTTTGGCCCGTGCATACATGAATGCCATAACGCATTTTGAAGCTTCTGGTTAAAAGCCACATCTTGAGAAAATGTTAAATCCCACTTGATTTATATTATGGAAATTTGATATGTTTATATTCACATTTGGTTTTAGCCAGCGGTATCAATTGCTTGCCAATGAGCATTAAAAGTTCATCTCATGTCAAATGCCGGAGTCTGTAAGCCCAAAAGCATAAGACATGGGGAAAATCAAATGTTCTTTAAATTTCCAGATAAAAATCTTTGCTGTAATAATAATAATAATAATAATAATAATAATAATAATAATAATAATAATACCTTAAGATTGACAGGTTTAAAGTTAAAATTGACTAGATACCCTCAAACTGAGCATAGAAACTGTTGCAGCTGACTAGATTTCATTTCAGTGAATGGAACTGGTATAGACCCTTAGGTCCACAGAGATTTCTAATGCATCCATCATCAGACAAATTTAAGAGGCCTTTAGAAGTTCTCAATTGTTTGGTCTGAGAGAAAACAGTTAGAGACCATTGCCTTATAGCTGTGGGCCTCAATAAAGGAGAGCAAAGCAGCAGTTTGCAGAGGCATGTGGAGGAAAGCATTGACAGGCTTTTTAAGCTTCCTCTTTGATGTCCTTCCTCCTCTGGGAGTTGAAAGAGTAATGTGAGAAGCCAGAGCGCACAATGCTGCTCTCACCTGTGCCCTTTGAAGATCCAAAATGGCCAACTATACCTAGGACATCTCCATCACTAGATCCATAGATGCTTCTGATCCAACCCCCCCTGCACACACTTTTTTGGTCCTGCGTGCACAAGTCAGGTTCTACAAAGTCTTTGAGGTAATGTGTTCCTTGGTACTCTGGTTACAGTGCCTCTTGTTCAGCATGGACTAAAGGACATTCTGCTTCATGCCTCAATTACTTACTGCTTGTATGCCACTGAACCATGAGGTTCACCTTCTAGCCTTGCTGCTCATCTGGCGAATCTTACTCCTCACGTCTCACTCCTTGCATTTTACTTTAGACACCTCAACAACTGTTTTTTAAAGGTCTTGTTTCACCTATCATGGAGTTGACCATCAGTTAACATGACAAGCTTAATTTACCAGATACACACGTGGACAAAATTGTTGGTACCCTTCGGTCAATGAAAGAAAAACTCACAATGGTCACAGAAATAACTTTAATCTGACAAAAGTAATAATTTAAAAAAATTCTATGAATGTTAACCAATGAAAGTCAGACATTGCTTTTCAACCATGCTTCAACAGAATTATTTAAAAAAAATAAACTCATGGAACAGGCCTGGACAAAAATGATGGTACCCCTAGAAAATATTGAAAATAATGTGACCAAAGGGACATGTTAATTCAAGGTGTGTCCACTAATTAGCATCACAGGTGTCTACAATCTTGTAATCAGTCAGTGGGCCTATATGTAGGGCTCCAGGTAGTCACTGTGTTGTTTGGTGACATGGTATGTACCACACTCAACATGGACCAGAGGAAGCGAAGGAAAGAGTTGTCTCAGGAGAATCGAAAGAAAATTATAGACAAGCATGTTAAAGGTAAAGGCTATAAGACCATTTCCAAGCAGCTAGATGTTCCTGTGACTACAGTTGCACATATTATTCAGAAATTTAAGATCCATGGGACTGTAGCCAACCTCCCTGGACGTGGCCGCAGGAGGAAAATTGACGACAAATCAAAGAGACGGATAATCCGAATGATAACAAAAGAGCCCAGAAAGACTTCTAAAGAGATCCAAGGTGAACTTCATGCTCAAGGAACATCAGTGTCAAATCGCACCATCCGTCGTTGTTTGTGCCAAAGTGGACTACATGGGAGACGACCAAGGAGGACACCATTGTTGAAAACAAATCATAAAAAAGCCAGACTGGAATATGCCAAACTGCATGTTGACAAGCCACAAAGCTTCTGGAAGAATGTCCTATGGACAGATGAGACAAAAATGGAACTTTTTGCCAAGGCACATCAGCTCTATGTTCACAGATGGAAAAATGAAGCATATCAAGAAAAGAACACTGTCCCTACTGTGAAACATGGAGGAGGCTCTGTTATGTTCTGGGACTGCTTTGCTGCATCTGGCACAGGGTGTCTTGAATCTGTGCAGGGTACAATGAAATCTCAAGACTATCAAGGGATTCTAGAGAGAAATGTGCTGGCCAGTGTCAGAAAGCTGGGTCTCAGTCGCAGGTCATGGGTCTTGCAACAGGACAATGACCCAAAACACACAGCTAAAAACACCCAAGAATGGCTAAGAGGAAAACATTGGACTATTCTAAAGTGGCCTTCTATGAGCCCTGACCTCAATCCTATTGAGCATCTTTGGAAGGAGCTGAAACATGCTGTCTGGAAAAGGCACCCTTCATACCGAAAACAACTGGAGCAGTTTGCTCATGAGGAGTGGGCCAAAATACCTGCAGAGAGGTGCAGAAGTCTCATTGACAGATGCAGGAATCGTTTGATTGCAGTGATTGCCTCAAAAGGTTGTGCAACAAACTATTAAGTTAGGGGTACCATCATTTTTGTCCAGGCCTGTTCCATGAGTTAATTTTTTATATAATTCCGTTGAAGCATGGTTGAAAAGCAATGTCTGACTTTCATTGGTTAACATTCATAGAATTCTTATTTATTATTACTTTTGTCAGATTAAAGTTATTTCTGTGACCATTGTGAGTTTTTCTTTCATTGACTGAAGGGTACCAACAATTTTGTCCACGTGTGTATGTACTGCTGCTTGAGAAAATTGGTTTAGTAAAATGATGGAACTATGTTTTTAATGAAAAAGGAATTCAGGATATTAATAAGAAGCCTAAGATAGATGAAACATGACCTTGATATACAATCATATAATCTGGATTCTGTAGAGAATGGAATTAACCAACTACAGATAACTGAATGGGGCTGAAGACATTTTTATTAGCAATTATAAGGAAAGACATGATGTGTTATAGGTCAACATACAGTATGATGCTCATAATACAGCCATGGGTCTGTATGTCCAATCTTTATGTCCAATGTCACCATGTGAGGGAGTTAGTGGATAAAAAACAATGAATACTGGTCAGCAATAAGAGTGCAAACACCAAAGATATCCACATGAGGATAAACAAAAAATATTCAAAAGGTAATTAATTAAAAAGAGCATTATTTATGAGACAATGAAAGATATGGTTTGAATCAAGATGAAGGTAGTATTCCAGTTCAGACAGGTGAAAAAGATCCTTTTCCAGGTCAGGGCAAGGTCATCATGCTGGAGAAAGAAGAGCAACTCTGCATGAGGTAATTCCTTAACAACCACACACACACACACACACACACACACACACACACACACACACACACCAATTTGGATGGCAAGGGCTCATTGTCAGGGCAAATACTGCTGAAGGGTTCTGTCCCTCTCTTGTAGGGTCACAGAGGACCTGTTCTGAAACAGAATAGCCCATGCACCTGCCAGCCATGGTATGAAATATTCATTTGTATTCATATCTTACTTTCTAAACAGACAGCATAAAAGTAGAAGTAGTATGACATACTGGTGCCATCTTTAGGCTCTGCGTTTTATATAGATCTTGTGACTATTCTTGAAACTGAAATGGTATGTAAGAAACCATCCATGAGCAATACCCTTCCCTTAAGCCTTAGTGAGTCACCTAGTGTATCCCTGTCAGGAGTTCGAATCCTCCCTATCATATTTCCATCTGGAAATAATAACCACATTAATCTGGCCTCTGTGCTATTCATCACCCATAAGTCTCCGCTGCAATCTTCATGACCCTCACCCTTCACTGGCGTCTTTTCCACGCGAAGGTCGAGTCCCCCTTTCCTTCCTGCCCTCTCAGCCAGGAGTTTTCACCTCTGAGTAACTCTAACTTTTGGCAGCATGACGATCTCTGTCTGTCTCCACAGGACCCGTCTGAACCAACACTGGTCTAATCCCCAAGGTTGCCTTCCCCTCGTGGGGATACAAGCACTGACCAGCAAGGCACAGCTCCAAGAATCTCATGTTTAGGTCCCTTTGCAAAAGCATGTAACTTTGTTTATTACTTTCAAATTGTGTTCTGTGGTAGTGCTATGTGCCACTGGGTTTTTATGTTTGCTTATTTATGTATATCTTAGTGGATATCATTATGTAAGGTGTAATTATGGTCTTAGCTTCCATTGTTGAAATTTTGTCAGTAGCATTATTTTGATGGAATGATGAAACATATATAAAGGATACTTTATAAAGTGTACTATAAAGGGTACAGACATTCCAGGATCATCTTCAAAAGTAGTTGGCAGTCTTTTGAAGATGATCCTGGAATGACTGTACCGTTTGTACCATAGCATTAAAATGTCCAGGCCAGTATTCGGAGATGCTGCTAATCAAAGTAACAATAACCAAAAAGATCCACAAATAGTTGTTATTTAACTTCATAATCTGTAAATGTCTTTCTCAGTAGCACTTTGACCATGATAAACTGTTTGGATCTGCCTAATTTCACCAACCAGTCATGGGTCAGGCAACAAATTACTGATAGAGGGGATTTAGTAGAAATGTTGATTTAAACACATCATCAACAGATCTGTTTTCTTTCCTCTTGTCCTACAGGAAGTTGTGAGGACCCCCCACACCAGCGTAAGACCGCCCTGACACATTGAGTTGTATAACTAGACAGGATCAGATTTGAAAGAAATCTGATGTCCCTTAAGGAAAGGCCATCAGAGTGAGAAGACTGCAAGTTTGAGAGGCATCTAGTCCGCGTAGTCCCATATGTTCGCTGACAAAGGTCAGTGAACCCAAGCACGTAAAACAAACTGTTAAGCTAACAGAGGGCACCATGCCTCACCGCACACACATTCTTGTCAGGAGGAGCTCCCATGGCTCTCACAGTCAGATGGCTGAATAGAGTTTATTTAATCCTAGAAGAAAACTTTGACCATGGACTCCAGTCTTCCAGGCAGATGCTGTTTGATTTGCCCGGCTGTGTGCATGTACTCTCCTTCTCACCATGATATCCTGTGGCTATATGGATTTTTCAACTGGGATTATTTATGGGAAAATATAATCAAACTGCATTGTTATCAGAGCAGCATTGACCTGATAACAAGAGTATGTATGCCATGTCAACCCCAACAGGAGCTCACTTTCACTCTAAAAGGGTTTCACACAAACACACACACAGACACACACACACACAAATATTTACAAATATATTTGAAAACAAATTGCTGGTAAAACTCAACTCATGTAGGTGATACAGTTAGGTGACTAACTGTAGGTATGCAACTATGTGTGGCACAATATAGTTGGAATCTCATATTTATTTCTGCACTGTAGTAAGTTGAAAGCCGAGCTGTTCTTCAGGTGATTGAGAATGTCACAGCAGAATGGGGATAGTATAGTTAGGTTGACTTGCACAAACCCTTTATTGAAAAGGAGACTGCACACAAGGGATTTCAGTTGATCAAAAACCACAGACACCTTCACCATAGAAATGTGACAATAAATGAATCATTATTAGATGGGCATTGGTGGCTCAGTGGTAGATTTCTTGCCCACCAGGCTTATTCCCAGCCAATGCCCAAACCACAGCCACTGGATGCAGTGCCCAGTCCAAGGTCGGATAAAATGGGAGGGTTCCGCCAGGAAGGGCATCTGGCGTAAAACCTGTGCCAAATTATTATGCGGATCAGTTGGTCCGAGGTGGTGACCCATTAACGGGAGAAAAACACTGAATACTGAATGGTATATATAGTATAGGAGCTGAAATGGAGCGTTATATCTTGTGTAGGGTCAAACAAAATGAACTACAAGGCAATTTGGGATATTCCTGAATTGTAAGGCTCATATAAAGGGAACGGGAAATTATCATGTTAAGATGATACTCTGGATAAATAAATAAAATCCGAATCAATGCATTCTTCTTAAAACTGCTTAAATTATTAAAATAGCTGGTTTCTTAAATCCACCAGACTTTCTTAAATATTGGCAGACACTAACCTATTGTTCTAGCATACTATTAATGATTGATTAATCATTAATAGTAGAAGAGGGAAGATGATTAATGAAGAAGAGGGACTTTAGCCAGAGACATATTCTGATTGCCCTTATCCTATAATATATCATTTCTATCTTGACGAGAGTAGTTTCTTATGTTAAGATGTCCTTCTGTAGTGCATGAGGGCTCACTGGATGGCTAAATGCATATACACACGTGGACAAAATTGTTGGTACCCTTCGGTCAATGAAAGAAAAACTCACAATGGTCAAGGAAAATAACTTTAATCTGACAAAATTAATAATAAATAAGAATTCTATGAATGTTAACCAATGAAAGTCAGACATTACTTTTCAACTATGCTTCAAGGGAATTATTTTAAAAAATAAACTCATGGAACAGGCCTGGACAAAAATGATGGTACCCCTAGAAAATACTGAAAATAATGTGACCAAAGGGACATTAATTCAAGGTGTGTCCACTAATTAGCATCACAGATTCAAGACACCCTGTGCCAGATGCAGCAAAGCAGCCCCAGAACATAACAGAGCCTCCTCCATGTTTCACAGTAGGGACAGTGTTCTTTTCTTGATATGCTTAATTTTTCCGTCTGTGAACATAGAGCTGATGTGCCTTGGCAAGAAGTTCCATTTTTGTCTCATCTGTCCATAGGACATTCTCCCAGAAGCTTTGTGGCTTGTCAACATGTAGTTTGGCATATTCCAGTCTGGCTTTTTTATGATTTGTTTTCAACAACGGTGTCCTCCTTGGTCGTCTCCCATGTAGTCCACTTTGGCTCAAACAACGACGGATGGTGCGATCTGACACTGATGTTCCTTGAGCATGAAGTTCACCTTGGATCTCTTTAGAAGTCTTTCTGGGCTCTTTTGTTACCATTCAGGATTATCCGTCTCTTTGATTTGTCATCAATTTTCCTCCTGCGGCCACGTCCAGGGAGGTTGGCTACAGTCCCATGGATCTTAAATGTCTGAATAATATGTGCAACTGTAGTCACAGGAACATCTAGCTGCTTGGAAATGGTCTTATAGCCTTTACCTTTAACATGCTTGTCTATAATTTTCTTTTGAATCTCCTGAGACAACTCTTTCCTTCGCTTCCTCTGGTCCATGTTGAGTGTGGTACATACCATGTCACCAAACAACACAGTGACTACCTGGAGCCCTATATATAGGCCCACTGACTGATTACAAGATTGTAGACACCTGTGATGCTAATTAGTGGACACACCTTGAATTAACATGTCCCTTTGGTCACGTTATTTTCAGTATTTTCTAGGGGTACCATCATTTTTGTCCAGGCCTGTTCCATGAGTTTATTTTTTTTAATAATTCTGTTGAAGCATGGTTGAAAAGCAATGTCTGACTTTCATTGGTTAACATTCATAGAATTTTTTTTAATTATTACTTTTGTCAGATTAAAGTTATTTATGTGACCATTGTGAGTTTTTCTTTCATTGACCGAAGGGTACCAACAATTTTGTCCACGTGTGTACCAAGCTACACAGGTGAGCCAAAATGTGAAAACCACTGGCCTAATTTTGTCTGGGTTCCCTTTCTGCCACTCAAACAGACTCCACAAGACTGCTGGAAGTGTGCTGTGGAAACTGGCATCAAGACCTTAGCAGCAGATCCTTTAAATCAACCAATGGCACTTGCACACTAGGCACGATTGATTTGTACTGTGCTCGCTTCCCTGGTGACCAGCGTTTACATTATTATTTTTCTTTGTATTCAGGTATACTTGAGCACAGCTACCAATACAGCGGGGATATTGCAACTATTTGGAACTATTTGGTTTTCAAGCTGCCATTAAACATGATCAAGAAGAAGAGAATGAGGCCATCAATCTTCATGCTATGCTTAATATTACTGATATTTTGCAAAAAATGTCAAGCGTATTGCTCTCATGTGTCTCCCTACCATGGACAGACTTGTGTTCTCCAGTACGTCCCACAGATGCTTAATCGGATTAAGATATGGGGAATTTGGAAGCCAATTGTCTTTTCATGTTCTCTGCCATGTTCTACAAATCATTTGCAGTGTATATGATCCTTTTAAAAGATGTCAGTACGTGGCCCAGAGCATTACATTTCCTTGTTCATCTTGTCTTCTTCCCATAGTGCATTCTGTTGGTATCTGTTCCATAGGTAACTGCCACATACTCACCCAACCATCCACATGATATAATCAGACCAGGCCAATTTCTTCTGATGCTCATGTGCCCATGACACTTTTGACGGCCAGGGATCAGCATGGGAACTCCGATTGGTCTGTGGGTCTATGCACAGCAAGTTGTGATGCACTATGTCTTCTGATATCACCCTTTATTATACCTCACTATTAGTGAGCCTCAGGTGTCAGTTTTGCAGCCTTGGACCACAACTGGAAAGTATTAATCACTGCATACTGGAAACATCCCATTTTCAAGATGCTCTGACCCAGGTGTTTAGCCATCAAAATTTATCTCTGGTCAAAGTTCAGATATTTACACTTTCCCATTTTATCTACTTCCAACACATTTCATTAAAAAAGTGACTGATCACTTGCTACTTAATATATTGTACCTACTGACAGACACCAGTGTAATGAAATAATGTAATTCATTTAACCTATCGGTGGTTTTGATATTTGGTGATATGAGAGATTTTGGGGTAACATGTTAACCATCATTTAAACACCAATTGAGAAAATACATTTTAGCACCTAACTCAATAAAGAGTTGCTTCTTCCTTGATGCTGTTTCTTTCTATACGTTGTCGCCCACCATTATATATGACATTATAAAGTGAAATTTACTTGTAATTTTTAGCAGTTGACACAATCATTTGAAATAATGCATGTTTCCAAAGTTAAAACAAAAAACTATTATAAAGACAAATACAGGAGAATGTCATATGTGATATAAAATCATGATTGTTTGTGTGTCGCAATAGAGAAATAACTTAAGCCCAGACAGTTTTATTTCGTTTTCTGTTTCCAGAAAAGGTGCAATAAATCTGGTTTAATTTGTGCTTTGCATTAATAACACTTTTCTAAACCTTTGGGATCTTTAACTACACTAAATATTGTGACAAGAATGTCTTAAGAACTTAGTTGTAAAATCAGCATCATTTTATACATACCACTTCTTTCAGATTTAATTTCACTGATTTAAAATCTTTGCCTTTATTTTTAAAATAGTGTGAGTTACTGTCATCTAATAAGTTCTTGTTCTTGTACTTGTGCATAGTTTCATGAACTCTGTCCTGAAAGCTTTAAGGAGACCAAAAGCCACACTCCACACTTGCTATCTGGCAGTTAAGGAGGAAACACTGGTGAAGGGATGCAGTCAGTGCATCTTGTGTGAGCTCATGATGTTCTGATAAGACGGCTAGTTGTTGGAATCTCCAGTGTGTCTCTGACACCCAGGAATGTCATCAGATAACAGACTGCATGAAGTGAGACAGGAGTATTATTCTCTCCATGGGGGGCAGAGGAGGTTCAGGAGAGGGAGTTGGATAAATTTTCATGAAGTGGAATAATTGCTAAACCGAGAAACCAGTGCGGTCTCTCTGACAATATCCAGATATTATTGCAAGCTTGATGAAATACGATATATAGTATAAAAGGCATATGTGATGTGAGTATTTAACAGGGTGATGGAATGACAATTCACACAATAACAACAAAAAAAGACACATACACATTCTATAGCTTAACAGCTTTTTCATTACTATAATCTATGGCCAATCCTGTTGCAGCTGCTTGTTATTCTTCAATCAGAAACCTTTTGTCACAAGTAGCAACCAGCCCCCTCTTAATCCATAACCTTGTCAATATTTATCATTCTTAATATGCAGAGCTCCGGAGTGTCTCGCTGGTGTGACCACAGTTGGGTCTGTGGTCAGGCGTTGTACCACAGGGAACATAAACACCATGCGGGAATGCAAACAAATGTTCCATCTCTCTTCACTGTTTCCACTTTCTCTCCGAGTCATACTCCTCAGCTCACTTCCGCAAGAGATTGCATTTCAAAGGCCACACGGACAAAGCTCTCAATGAACTCCTCGGCTCTGGAGTTGAAACGTTTAGTTAAATAAGCAAAAGGCTGATGGATTGGGTTTGCAGTTAGGTAAAGTAGTTATCCTAGTAGCATAAAGAGAAATGCTGAGGACAGATGTATAGCAGGATGTACACCATATCCCTCCAAACTGAATGATTGCTATTTCTAGGCAGAACAGGTGATTCTGCTGATCAGCACATGTCAGTATAATTTGTGATTCATTTCACAGAGTTTGTGTGTCCAGTGGATTCAATATACACAAAGCTTACTAAACCGTACCATTCCTTATCGCTGAGCTTTTACCATCTTTTACAAAGAAAGCTACATGAATGGAAATATATAAGCTAATTATGATGCGATAAGGTTGAAATGATTATTAAAGGTTTACTATACCCACATTTCAACAAAACATATAGTTCAGTACCATTTTTGTCCAAGATTGTAGATGTCGTTATCTGAGAAAGAAGTTTTAACTTTATGATTAAGATGCATATTGCTGTCTAAGGCTTGTGGTTGTGACACGTACAGTAGTTGTTGCCAATATTACTTAATCGTGTCTTGTCACATACACATAAACAATTCACAAACACACTCGGATCTAAAGAAAGCAATGAATCAACCTATAAAACCTATATAAAATATAAAATGGAACTAGGCCACATACAATCTAGGTTTATGTACAGTATAATGCGTCAAAAAAAAAATCCACTCAAATTCACCTCCACGTCTCATGAAACCCTCAGATTTGACAAAAAAAAAAAAAAAAGGACAAAGGACCACATGTACTAGTCAAACTTTCCTCCTACAGTGAAACATAATTCCACACTGTCCCACCACATTGTTTTTGTCTGTCCTCATACTATTTTGCCTCTCACCAGAATGGAAAGTAAAACTGTGAGGCATGGTTACTTATGGTATGGAAATAGCAAGAGCAAGATACTGAAGAGAGTAGGCACAATGAAGACAAAATTTTTTGAGTATTCAGGGTTTCTATTCTGCAAAATCTTGAATTCATATCATGGTTGAACACTGTATACAATCAGATATCACTGTACCTTGAAACATAAGAAAACAAAAAGCTAAAGATGCCATAATTACAGTGGATTTCATGAACACTCTACAGACATACAGACTACAGATATTTTGTACCTTGAACCATTTAAGAGGAAAAAAAAAAACCCATAGAACCCATAAAAAACTGAGAATGCAATCATGCACCTCAATATCAATATCTTCCAAATTATAAACCAAAATGCTAACTTTCAATAATAGTAGTGCATAACATTAATGTAAAAAAATGCATAACTGATTACTTCAAATAGTATATGAAACAATAAGAGTGTTGGAAATGTCCTTGTAAATGTTAAAGCAGTCTCTAAAGTTTGTAAATGCAACCTACAGAATTATGTTTGAACGACAAGTGACAAAAAGTGCAAGTTAAAAAATGGCATGAATTGGGCCTCCGAGTGGCGCAGTGGTTAAAGCGCTCGCCCTATCATCCGGAGATCGCTAGTTCGAATCCCGGGTGGTGCTGTAACCTCTCGCAGCCGGAGGTCTAGAGAGAGCTGATTGGCCGAGCTCTCTCAGAGGGGAGGGATGAGAGGTACTTAGTGCTCCCACATTAATCACGGCTCTACAGCCAATCAGGGGCGTCTGTGAGCTCGCGCAACGGAGGGAGCGGATAGCGCTGTCCTCCGAGTGTGTTACGCCGCCCCCCAACGGTGCGCGAGCGAGCAGTTCGAAAAGATGCGGTCGGCTGGCGTCACGTGGTTCGGAGGAAACACGTGATAGTCTTCGGCCCTCCCGGCTGAGTGGTAGTAGTAGCCTTAATGTGGGAGCCCCCTAGTGACGGGGACACGACTAAATTAGGGAGAAAATCGGGGAAAAAATCCAAAAAAAAATTTTTTTACATGTATACTGCAATATGTAGTTCAAACAGATATGTACAGTGGGTCTCAAAAAAAAATGAAAATATTGTAGATTCTTTTTTCTTCCAGATTTAATTCAAAACCTGATACTGTCATATATTCTAGATTTATTACATCTTTATATCTGTACAGATTGATCTGTATTATAAGATCAATATGTCTTTGACGATTTACAATACAGAAGTGTCCGACTTCTGAAAAAAAGTATTTTCATCTATGTACTCGGTACTTGGTCAGGGCTTTTTTAGCACAAATGACTGCATCAATGAGGCATGGAGGCAATCAGCCATGTGTCACTACTGAGGCATTTTTGAAGACCAGGTTGCTTTGACGGCAGCTTTCAGCTCATCTGTATTGTTGAGTCTTTCTTACCTTCCCCTTGCCAATAGATCATAGATTCTTTATGGGTTTCAGTTTAGCCAAGTTGTGAGCAGGTTCTAAGCACTGCTAGAAAAGCAAAATCAGCATCTCCATAAAGCTTGTCTGCAGATGGAAGCATGAAATGCTGTAAAAGCGCCATTGACTTTAGATGATAATGAACCCCAAATCATCAATGACTATAGAAACTTCACACTGGACTTTCTCCTCTCTTCCTCCGTGCTGAAATCAACTCATCAAAATTACAGATGTTTGTTTCAGTGACATATAATAGATATTCAGCAATATACAGTTTCCTTCTTTGTATAGTCCACTCTTCAAACAGTATCTGTGAGCACTAGGCAGAATCTCACGTCATAAGATTTTTACCCCAAAGTGAACCATGATGTTCAAATTGCAAATGAATGAACTTTCGAATAGTGTAAATAGACATCTTTATGTAATCACCTCTCACATGTGTGGAACTTATTCCCCAATATGTTGCAATATTCAGCAGGGATAGTAACATTTTACATGTACATTTCATTTAATTTGCTTGAGCCATGTAGTAGCCATGAATCCTCTTTAAATTGCAAGTCTGTGCTGGGAATGTGGACTCTGCAACTTCCATATGAACATTAACATAAACATGAGAGTCACTTTCCCGATAGTATTTGGTGACACAGCAGACAACTGAACTTTCTTTATCATATGTAACCAGGCACCAAATGTTTCAGGACCTTTCTGCTGTACCATCAAATGGTAGCTACATTATTCTAGCACTATTTCTACTAGCTGTACCTCAAGTAAAATTATACTTCATTTATTTAATTTAATTATATTTCATTTTAATTTATATTTACCACTTGATCTGGAATAAACCCTAATACCTTGATTTTTTTATGATTATTTTTTAAATTATTATTATTATTATTATTATTATTATTAATAATAATAATAATAATAATAATAGTAGTAGTAGTAGGAGTAGTTTTAGTAGTAGGATTATAAAGGGACCCTTAAAAGATATTGCATTGTTAACCAACCAAACCAATGAAAATGAAAGCTTGGCATAGACTAATGTTTTCCAAAATTTGTTCCTCTATCTCAGATTAGATCAAAAGTAAGAAACAGATCCCCAAACATACCTGTAACCTTTAAATATGAGGTTAAACAGAGCACAAGCCTGGATAGCAGATGCTAGAGCCAAGTCCTTCCTTCTTCACTGATAAATTAGATGCACATTGGGACAGTATTTGGACAAGGTAAATCAACAAGCTAAATATATGCTGTCCGCAGGCCTCCTGTGGTCCATCTGCCCTCATTAGTTGATTTATCAAAACAGGGGTGTCCACGGGAATATTGTAAATCTGTGTCACTTGAGTGCTTTTGAGTGATTACACATCGAAAACCCCAGTATTTTACTGACAACAGTATTTTGGGTAGCTTCCCTAACAAACAAAGCAGGTTTTTATGGGGAGATTATAACAGCTCAAGTGCAGAGCGCACTGTGTGCAGAATTAATGGAATTAAAAGCAGAGCGTGAAGATGAGGGTGATAAAGCTTTATAGCGGGAGTTGTTTTAGCCGTTAATGATGTATGAAAGAGCTTTGATCACGCAAGCACACAGAAAGCTAGAACTGTGCTGAACCAAAAAGTGGAAAAATATGGTGCTTTCTGCTGACAACTTACAATCTACAAAAAGAAAGGCATTTGGCACTAAGAAAATGTTATTCTCATATTCTCCAATCAATCCAGTATTTCTAAGAGTCATGTTTCTGCTTGGTTGAGTGAGATGATATTTAACCCCCATTCCCAACTTTAACTCATTACAAACATTCTTCATGGCAGTTTGTGTAACATCAGGATGATAATTAAATGAAATTCAAAAGGAAATTAAAAGGAAATTGAATTACAAGAAACAGACAATAAACAATCACAAAAGCCTATTTCCATCCTCACCCAAATGAGCATGGATTCCGTGTTGAGTCTGGTTCCTCTCAAGGGTTCTTCCTATTTCCATCTTAAGGAGTTTTTCCTTGCCACCGTCACAATCAGCTTGCTCATCAGGGACAATCTGATCATTTTGTTGAACACACTTTTTTTTTTTTTTTTACATTTTATACCTATTTCCATAATTCTCTTTTGATTCTGTAAAGCTGCCTTGCGATGATGATCATTGTTAAAATTTTATTTAAAATTGAATTTAATATTTCACTTAAAATTGTAACTCAATTTTATTGTTTAATCATGAAAGAGTGACATCATCTGCTGTAATTGATCTATTTCTGAACTTTATAAATCATCCCAAGTGTAACCAGAATAATGGAGAAAGACACTTGAAGACTAAATGTTAGACATGATAATGTACTATTAAATCTGCACTGCAACGTGATAATTTGATAATACAACTTTTCTCAAGTTTAATGTCTGGCACTTCATTTATTATGCTAACATATTTGTGTCAGACCCTTTTTGAACTCTAGTACTTTTATGCTTGTTATTTAAACAGTAACTGATGTTGGGGGAATACATGATAAGGTATAGCTGATACATATTATTAGTGAGTTTGATGTTTAAAACCTCAGGCTAGGCAATAACCCAACAAAATGTCAAAGCCTAAAAACATTAATAGAAAAAAGTGCCTTTAAAATGGACTCAAAGACCTGGCAGAGTTTCAGATACATATTATATTAATTTATTATATATTTTTTTTCTATTTTGCAAATGATCTGCAGATGTCTTGTATGCTTTGTACTTTAGGAGCAATACCTAATGCATTACTGTAGTGAAGGATATAACATTGAACATCTTGGCTATAGCCTAGCTGCCACTTAACATAATTACTAAGGAATTAGACAGGCCTGAAGTCAAGTTTTAAGTATTCCATGCCAATTAAAAAAAAATACAAATAACAAGACCTGTAGTCATTTAGTATGTTAGCAGTGATACACCTTGGTGCTTGGTGTTAAAGAAAAGGGGGGGGGGGGGGGAGCTCCAATTACTAATACTACTCTGAAAGTACTGTAGACAAAGACTTGCTTACAAATGGGGAAGTTTGCAACCTCAGACATATAATGCAAGCTTTCACCTGTCTGGCTTGTCTGTATTCTAACTAAATATGCTATATGTTAATAACAATTGATAAATAAAAAAAAATGAAAAATCCATAGTTAATTAAAAGATTTTGTGCATACACACTTCACTTTGCACACATATGAATTGACTTTTCTCATGCTAAAGGCATCAAACATGTTTGAGACTGAGGGCATTTACTGTTAGATTACACTTAAGCAGACATAAATAAAATATCTAGAATATTGCTTTAGCAAGACCGACTCCAGGTCTGTGTGCTCAGCCCACTATGGTTCACTCTGCTGACTCACGGCCCTGCATCAACGTATTATCAAGTTCTCCAGTGATGAGAGGGTGTGGCTCATCAGCAAGAACGATAAATCAGCATACAGAAATGAGGTAACGAACTGGTGCCGAGTCAACAGCATGTCCCTGAATGTGGACAAAAGAGATATTGATTTCAGGACAGCAAAGTGTGACCAGTCTCCACTGATCATCAACAGCTCCTCCTTGGAGAGAAGAACAAACATCTTGGTGTTCACCTGGCAGAGAACCATAATCGGTCCCTCAACACCAGCTCTACAGGCAAAAAAAGACCAACAAAGTCTTGAACTGTTTTGAATTGTAAGACCCTGCAGCAGATAGTGAGGACAGCTGAGATCACCACCAGGACCTCTCTTTCTTCCTTCACAGACATTCATACCACATGCTGCATCCGCAATGCCTAAAGCATTGAGGATGACCACATGTACCCCTCAAACAAACCCTTAACCCTCTCGCCGTCTGGAAAAACTTATCGAAGCATTCTGGCCCTCACAGCGGATTGTGCAACAGATTATTCCCACACGCCATCAGACTACTCAATGCAGTCACATAATCCACAATCAAAACATCCGCCATTTTGTCTGGCAGTCATGCCTGCCACAGATAATACCGCTAGGCAAAATAATGATGAATCACTGGCTAAATTTACCCCCATGGGTTTTTACTGAACACATGACGAGAGAACAGATAACGCCGTTTGTTGAGAAACTCACTGAAAAAGTCATTAGATATTACTGATTCTTATCAGCCACCAGCTATTCTTTAAAACAAGCACAGTGCATTCGCAGATTTATGATATGGTGATATTTACAGCTATCTCATTAGGTAAAATTTTATGTAAAACAATAATTTAGGAAAACTGAAACATTGTTTAAGCAGAATCAGCATAGTTTACATTCTGTTACTCAACATAAAATTTTCTCCATATATTGTCATCCACCTCTCATTCTCCTATCTGTGCTGTCAGGTTGCTAAACCTGAACTCACACTGGTGTATTTAGCCATTTAGCATCGTCATCTCACTCACTGTCTATACCGCTTAATCCTGTATCCAGGGTCATGGGGAGTCTGGAGCTTATTTCAGGAGACTTTGGGCACAAGGCGGAGTATACCCTGGACAGGGTGCCAATCCATCGCAGGGAACACACACATACACACGCTCACCCACACACTACAGGCAATTTGGGAATGCCAATTAGGGAGGAAACAGAGGAAACTGTGGGAGGAATCCGGAGTACCCGGATGAAACCCACCAAGCATGGGGAGAACATGCAAACTCCATGCACACCCAGACGGGAATCGAACCTGGCCGGGAATCGAACCCAGACCCTGGAGGTGCAAGGCGACAGTGCTAACTGTAGGAATCTATGATAAAACAAACAAACAAAAAAAGTTTGGAGAAACAGTACTTTAGTAATTTAGTAAGTGTAGAAAATGCTAACTGAATATGATGAGAAGTTTAATCATACTAATAAAAACATGAGCACGGTGCTGTCCCATTCTGACCTCTGCATGCCCTCTAAACCAACATAAATAAGATTAGTAATTTATTTATAGTAGATATTAATCATGTTAAATTTCTTGAACATTGATTTAATTACTATAATACCTGAGTGAAATGTACACAAGCACTAGTGACAGCCAATAGCCTTCCACCCCTCAAATACACACACTACACACACTTTTATACTTTATATTCCCTTTTGGGCATGGGGAAGGATACAGGATACCAAATCATCGTATCCTGTACAAACACTCTACTCTAATTTGGGAACACCAAAAACCTAATCTGCATGTCCTTGAACTGTGGGAGGAAACCGGGGCACCCGGAGGAAACCCAGAAAGCACAGGGAGAACATCCAATCTCCATGCACACAGACCCAGTACCCTGGAGGTGAGAGGCCACAGAGGTAACCACTACGCCACAATAAAACCCACAAGATGTACTGTAAAGAGCCCCCTGCATTAATGCTACGAACATGCAGGTTGTGTTGACATTCACTGCATTACTGTCATTATTATACTGTATTTATTTATTATTGTATATATTTTTTCTTTTAAAATAATGTCTGTTTCTGAATACCTGTCTAATAATTAGTGCCAGAAAATGGTATAATGGTAAACGTTAAATCTGACTAAAACCACAAAGTGTAAAAATATTAATATTTCTTTAATCTGTCAAATTTACTGCAGAGTGGTATCATCCGGACCTTTACCGACATGCAACCGAATGTATCATTCTTTTGAGTATGAAACTGGCTGTATGTAATATGTCTCCTTGTTCCCTTTATATGTCCACTACAGAGTCGATACAATAATGATATTTTAACCGAACATACACAGCGAACTACATATATTACGAAGAGGCGTTTGGGATTTGTCCACTAAATACGCCTCAGTTGCGTCATCATTGTGCGACGTCAATAAAGCGCGCCCGGTTTAAAATAGGCATATCGGTTGTTTGTACTTGTGTGTGTTTGAGCATAAACTTTTAATCTCAGTCATGTTGAAGAAAGCACCGAGGGCAGTCTTAAAATCTCAAATGAAAAAGAAATCGGATATACGTGTTGGGAAAAACGCAGACTTGATGGTAAGTTTTGGGCGGCGACAAAAATCCGTCAGCTAACGTTAGTTAGCCAAATAGCGACTAGATTTGTTTACATGTAACTTATAAGAAGTGCACTTAATTACTGTCCACGGATTGAGTATTTTTTCATATATTTATTCATAGAATTAATAATACGCGTGTGCTGCAGAACATTAGCGAATCGTTTATATATAGTCTATCGTTAAAAAAAAAAAAAAAAGATTTTTGTGGATATTTGTCTTAATACCTGTATTTGCAGCCTTATATCGGAGTATGGTAAGTTTTAAGTGTCTGAGCGTAAATGTATACATAAAACCTAAATGCATACAGTTCACTCTGAAAGTACTGAAATAGTGCGTTCAATTATTATTGTTATTATTATTTTGCAACATATCTTTGTATAACAAAACAAAATAAGCAAATAAAAGGTGTGTTTTGGCTCAAAATATAAATGTGAATTTCACTTTAAACTTTATGTGAATTCCACTACGCCACGATCCCATGTTGTTCTGTCACTGTGGTCAGCATTCTAGGGTCGAAGGTTTCGAGTCCCACCTCATGTATGTGTGCATGAACTTTGCATGTTTCCCCTGTGCTTGGTGGGTTTCCGTCGACTACTCCAGTTTCCTCCCACAGTCCAAAGACGTGCAGATTAGGCTAATTGGTGTTCTCAAATTGCCCGTTGTATGTGAATGAGTGTGTGGTGTGTGCATGTGTGCTTGCCATCAACTGGCGTCCTGTCCGAGGTGTACTCAACCTTCTGCCCAAAGTTTCCTGGGAGAGGAGGAGCAGTATATAAAATAAGTAAATGAATGAATACGCAACTTGGGCCAATGTACTTTTTGTTTGAACCCGCTCATTTTCCAGTTCTTGTTGCCCTGTTAGATGAATTGTTTAAATACTTAATAGTTTTGAATGTCTCTTCTTTGTGCCTTGGATTTCATAGATGAAGGTGCAGTTTTTGTTAGACACCAACATGAAGAGCAGAGAGTTGTCTGTGGGAGAAAATCAAGCCATTGTGGAATTGAGAATAAGTGGAAGGTTTTAGATGGGCCAAGTTAGTTACACAGTTGAGCATGCATTTAATCTAAAGAGGAAACCACAGCCTGTCTGAGGCCACACACAAAAAAAGGAACGCTGTAATATGCTGTAGTCCAGTTGTCTTTTTCTATACTCTTACTCACCTGTGAGTTGGGTGTTCTGCTCAAAAGGTACAATGTTCCAAGCGTCTGACACTTAACATATCTAATGTAAATATAAGGAAACTAAATGTGGATCCTGATCTCTCATCTCATCTCATATTTTTATTTTATCTCAATGCAAATTTCTTCATTGTACTACAAAAACAAAAGAATTGGCCATGCAAAAAACATTGACTGTGCCAAAAAAAAAAAAAAAAAAAATGCACAGGTTTCTGAATGAATGTTAGAATATATATATATATATATAGAACAAAGCACACTAGTGTAAAGAAAATCAAATGAGCCTATCCACTTGTTATACAGCAGTAAATAAATATGAACTTTCAGAATAAACACATTAAATTCCTCATGTGTTATGAGCGGTGTCAAGCTTAAAAGCAGATGAGCTGCAAAGGTGATGTAAAAATAAACAGTTGATATCTAGTTATACATAGAAGCAATTGTTGAACTTATTAAAGACCCTTGGCAATCACATGCTTTATGTGAATGTCTGTTATGTTATAAGGATGTATGTAACAATTGCTTGTATATCTTGTTATTCAGGCTTCGTTCTATTTTTCTGCCTAAATATCTACATTAGTTTTAGCCCTTGTCAATATTTTGGATTTGTATTAACCTTTGATCTAGTGCATCTCAAGAATATTTTATAAAAGAAATAGAAAACATATTTTTTTCCTTTTCCTTAACTCCCATATAGCCTGTTTGAGCTTCGTTACATGAAAAGTGAAATCTCAAGCATTTTGGTTACAATTTCCATGATCATTACATATAGCTGATATTATATCTTAATAGATTTAAAGTAGAATATCTTGTATGCATCTGTTTGTCTAGTCCAGTACATGAAACCGCAATCATGGTGAAGACTGCTGACTTGACAGTCGTTCATAAGATGATCATTGACACCCTTCCACAAAGAGGGTAAAGCCACAAAAGGTCATTGAAGGAACGGCTGACTGTTTGCATTGCTGTATTGAAACATTCATTTTCAGTTGCCTGGAATTGAAAAGTGTGGATGCTTCTGTCTGCTGATAAGCTTTATGGAGATGCCAATTTCCTTTAATAGAACGTCTGAGGACCTTCCCACAGTGCAAAAACTATCACAAACTGGATTGCTGACCATATTACTGTGCTTGATCAGCCAGCCAACTTGGCTGACCTAAACCCCATAGAGAATCTATGTCAAGAGGTCAAGAGTAGAATGAGAAACAATACAGACAAGCTCAAAGCTACCTTGTCTTCAATAATGCCTCAGCAGCATCACAGGCTGTTCGCCTCCATGCAGAAACTTGTGCTTAAAAATCCCTGACCAAGTATAGAATGATCTTATGGGCTATTACAATATTTTGAGGTACTAGATCCTCATGAGCTGTAAGCCATATTTATCAATATTAAAACAAAAAGGCCTTGAAATATTTAACTTTAAATCTAATTAATCTAGAATGTGTATGACTTCAACTTTATAAAATCAATTTAGTAAAAAATTAACTTTTCCAAGATGCACTGTATATAATAAAACCAACATGTGCTGGTCATTTTATAATGTACTCATTAGAAATTGAAATAAGTAATTTAAAATGGATTGTTTTTCAGGAGGTCTGTAGCTAAGTATAGCGGAGTATTTATTAGATATTTATATTTATTAGAAAAGTGCTGGACAACACCATATTGTTTTCACCATTTTCACTGAAAGACACACACTTGCATTTTGTTGGGTGGGTGGTGCACACTGTCCATGCACTAATGGCTTCTAATTAAAAAGGTATTGCAGCTGGTCATGCTTTATTGAGACTGGAGGTGGAGACCCTCCTAAGATGTAAAAACCTGCCTGAAAGGAGCACTGCTTTACAGGGGTCTAATCCAGCCTTTAAACTCGAAGAAAGAATTTGAGGGGAAAATGAATAAAAGACTCCCCCCCCCCCCCCATCATACTATGGCATGAATATCTGGTTTGATCTGGTTTTCTGCCCTTTTAATAAGATCATTATTGCCTTATGCACTGATATGACCAAACCTCAGTGATGCTGTGATTGTTCATGAAGACCTTACCATGAGTGTAAATTGGTTTTCCAGGTTTGGGTTAGAAATATGCCAGTTTGATGTCCCTTTCATTATAAATTGTTGTCATGTAAAATTACCATGAGGCATTTGTATTTCCTAGAAAATAAGTGCATTTATAGTATGTAACATTAAAAATGAAGATGAATTATATAGAAAGTTTTGTGCTGATTAGTTTTAGGAACTGTGGCTCTTAATTAACATTAAATTAGTAAAAAAAAAAAAAAAAGGGCAAAATACTTGGGTATTGGTGGCTCAGTGGTAGGTTTCTCACCGCCCATGTGGAAGGCCTTGGTTCAATTCCCACCCAATGTCCAAACTCGTGCACTGCCTCTCCCAAGCCTGGATAAAATGGGAGTGTTGCATCAGGAAGGGCATCCGGCATAAAACCAATACCGAGTGCGGATCAGATGATCTGCTGTGGCGACCACTTGACAGAAGCAGCCAAAAGACTAAAAACATTTAGCTTTGAGCTACTTAGTCACACGAGCCTTTTTGTGACGTGCATGGAAAGGATGTTCCAACGTGCAGTTTCTAGCTTTTTGTGCCATGTGGTTATCTTGGCTAGCCATTTTCTTTTGCTCAATTTAAGTGTGTTAAGGTTAAGGCAGTGGCTTGACATCATCTTGTGTTTTCATGTAGACTCTAGAGAATTTGATGGTTGATTTAACTTTCAAATAGTAAGTTATATCCTTCTGAAAAGCTGTTAAAGTGTTTTTCCCCCTCTATATTTTCCTAGGACTCTCCCTAATGAAGCCAAGATAGTTAAGTAATAAAGCTTATACTCATGGAGCACTTTATAAGGAACAGTATACTAATACTCAGTAGACCTACATTTGCTCTCAAAATAGCCTCGATTCTTCATGGCATGGATTCCACAAGATGTTTGAAACAGTCATTTAAATATTGTGGTCCATTTTGACATGACCGCATCGAACAGTCCCTGATGATTTTTTTTTTTTTTTTTTATAGCTGTAATTCCAGGCTGTGTACTGTGTGTTGAACTGATTTCATCTCAACTTTATTTATACAGTGCTTTTAACAATAAACATAGTCACAAAACATCTCTACAGAAATAAGAATATCAGATATAAATAAAAAAAAATCCAAGATAACATGAGCTGAACCAAAATGTAAAAGGGAATCCATCCTCATTAGCAGCACAAATAAATCCCTTCTGTGATGGTGTGCTATATGGTCAATAGTGCAGTTGTAGGAAATTTATGTTAATTAAAATAAAGTCTAATTGGTAGAGACCAATTAGACTTTATCAAATCAAAAGCAAAACTGTTTGTATTTAATGCAGTCAAAAGCCACCTTCCTGTCATCTAAGTGGAACAATCTTAAGTAGTCAAAAGCATCTATAAATAGGCTATGTGGGGCCATCCTTTGCAGCAGTGAGCAGTCCCTATGTGATGAGAATTTCAACTACATTTAGGTCATGATTGGGCATGTATCCCAGGTGTATTATTTGTAGCTTGACAAAGTATAATTGGGTGTGCTTCCTGTAACGTAATGGATGAGGCCAGTGATTGTACAGTGCAAGCAGGGACTATGGCAGGGCTAGCTATTACATCATAAATACAAGGGGGGACCAAAAGAACACACAGACATGAAGGTGCCCTGCGACATACCTGGATGAACTCAATTCAATTCGGTTTTATTTATAAAGCATTTTTAACAGTGGTCATTGTTGCAAAGCAGCTTTACATAATAAAAAACAATTGTATTGCCCACCCTTTTTAAAAGAAAAAAAAAAAACTAAGAAATGTGTACTGACTGTAGCACATGCTCTGCGGTGAAGCACGGTTTCGCACGGTGAATGGTTCTTCTTTATTAAACCCAGTAAAATGAATAAAACTCGAGCATCACGGATCCGAGTGGCAACACAGCACTGGTCAATGATTGATTAAAAATGTATTATCATAGTGGTCTACTACATACAACAAACAATAAATACATATGACATTTAACACAATATTTTTATTTATTTGATATTCCTATTAATTTCACTTTTCAGAGATCCAACCTACACACCTTCCCCTCAGTCTACTCATATGTAAAGAGTATGACAAAGTTATATGACATTGCTTTGTGTATAAAGATGATCCTGTTTGTCAGAGCAGATGGCCCTTAAAAAAGCAGAGCATTTTAACCATTTTTTCCTAGTAGCACATTAGATCACTTATTTTTATGGTTGCTTTAAGTTGTTTTTGTGACTAAATAATATTATTATTATTATTATGTGCATTACGTCATTGTGGCCCACCCATGTGTACTCTGTGTACTGCTGCAGTAGCTTGTAGATCCACCAGTAGCTACCAATAAATAAGTAATCATTTCCTGTATAATTTAATCTGTCTCTCACATCGTTGTGGAGAAATTTTCACCCATTCTTCTTTACAACATTTTTTAGGTTTTTGGGCATTCACATATGCAGAGCTCTCTTAAGGTCCTGCCACATTACTTCAGTTGGGTTGAGGTCTGGACATTGACTAGGCCATTCCATATACAAACGACTTCACTTTGATCTCATCTGTCCATAGAACATTGTTCCAGAAGTTATGTGGTTTGTTCAAATGCGGTTTTGCGAACCTCATTCGTGCTTTTGTTCTTTTTAAACAGAAGTTGCTTTCTCCTGGCAACTCTTCCAAACAAACTGTACTCGTTCAGTCTTCTTCTAATTGTTATTTCATGGACATTAAACATGCTAAGTGAGGCCTATAGGGTCTGAGATGTATTTCTTTGTTTTGGATTTTTTTCAAGCATTGCATGGTCTGACCTGGGAGTGAATCTGCTAGAACTTTGAAATCCAAGTTGTTTGGTTGTATGATGGTTTTATAACGTTTTCCAGATTAATTTGTTCAATAGTTGCTTCTCTAAGACCCTTTTGTTGTGTCTTTGCATTTTGCCATTTTAGTAACACACACACCTGAATGCTCCAGACCAGCAAACTGACACAGATTTAGCTTTTGTTCAGGTCTGCACACCTGCTGATGTTCATTTAATCAAAGGCTGAAAATTAGCAGCATTTAGCTGCAACTTATTAATTTTGATTAAACTTCCTAAATCCCATGGAGCAGTAATCAGTTATTTAATATTGGCCAAAAGTGTTTTTTTTGGGGGGGGCTAAATTTTTGTTAACTAAATAACGACACAGTGAAAACAGTTAGGATGTTCATATAAGAAAGTATGTAAGACACGATAAGATCAGATGATTATGTTTATTCACAGACACACACACACTAAATAGAATTAAAAGAAGAATAGAAGTAGAATTGAAGGAAATCATGGGCTATAGCATATGTGCAATGAGTGTTTGGTTTTAACTGGCCCAAAGTTTGCCGACTATTATACCACCTCCATAAACATTGGTTTCTTGAATTTCATAGCACCAAATTCTGGCCCTGTGTGCGCCTAATCAGAAATCAAGATTCATCAGACCAAGCTATGTTGCTCTAGTCAACTGCCAAATTTAGCTGAGTCGCTGTCTGTTCTTGGCTTACAGAAGGGGAATCCAACATGGTCTTCTGCTTTTGTAGCCCACCCACCTCAAGCTCTGATGTGTTCTGAGCATTCTGAGATATTATTGGCCACACTACAATTGTATAGAGTGATTTTCTGAGTAATTGTAGTCTGTCTCTGGTTCAAGTTGAGTCAGGCCATTTGTTGTTGACCTCTCACATCAACAAGGTGTTTACGTCTGCAAAAAATGCCTTTTTTTTTTCCTTTATTGCACCATGCATAATAAACTCTAGAGGCTGCTTTATCTCAGTACATCAGAAGTTTAAGAATTGCTAAAACCAGCCATTCTGGTATCAACAAGTTTGCCGCTGTCGATCATCAGGGTGAAAGATGTGTTCTCTTTCTTTGCTGTGGTTGTGAACATTACTCAGGCTCCTGGCCTGTACCAGCATGTATATGAAACTGAAACGCCTGGTTTTAGACCACAGTAATTCATTAGTATGGTAGGGCCTCCTTTTGCGGCCAATAGAGCATCAGTTCGTCTTGGGAATAACCGATACAAGTCCTGCACAGTGGCCAGAGGGATTTTGAGACATCCTTCTTGCAGAATTGTGGCCAGGTCACTACGTGATGCTGGTGGAGGAAAACGTTTCCTGACCCGCTCCTCCGAAATAACCAAAAGTGGTTCAATAATATTTAGATCTGGTGACTGTGCAGGCCATGGGAGATGTAGAACTTCAATTTCATGTTCATCAAACCACTCTCTCACCAGTCTTGCTGTGTGTATTGGTGCATTATCATCCTGATACATGGCACTGCCTTCAGGATCCACCCCTGATCCATCACTGATCCACCCCCATGCTTCACTCTGTGCATGCGACAGTCTGGGTGGTACACTTCTTTGGGGCTTCTCCACACCTTAACTCTCCTGGATGTGGGAAAGACGGTGAAGGTAGATTCCTCAGAGAACAATAAATTTTTGTCCTCAGAGAACAAGATTTTTCGCTGCTGTCACCATTGAAACCGACGTTTGGCATTGGCACGAGGTTTGGCTATAGCAGCCCGGCCATGTATCTTGTGGAGCTCCCCATGAACAGTTTTGGTGAAAACAGGAAAGTTGCGCTGCACATTTGATTCTGCAGTGAATTAGGCAGCTGTGGTTTTATGTTTTTTGGATACAATCCTGGTTAGCACCCGGATATCTTTTTTCAGACAGCTTCCTCTTGCGTCCAAAGTTACTCCTGTTGGATGCGGTTTGTCCTCCTTGGTGGTATGCTGACATTACCCTGGATACCGTGGCTCTTGATGCATCACAAAGACTTGCTGTCTTGGTCACAGATGTGCTAGCGAGGATGCATGGATAGAATTTTTTATATACAGCACTAGTCACAAGTTTGGATTTATTTCCTAGATTCTAAAACAATACTGGATTTATTTCCCCCCAAACTATGAAATGACACACATGGCATTGGGTAATTAACTAATGACAATAACAGTCAGTTGTTATAGACATGAAGGTTAGCTCTTCTGGGTAGTTCTTGTAAGAACTACAAGGGCATTTGCAAAACCCATCAAGCACCATGAAGACCTTCCCAGTAAAGTTAGACCTAAACTTGTCTCTGCTGCAGAGGAGAATTTCATTTAGAGTTATCAGCCTCAAAAATCACCAATTAACAGCACCTCAGATTAGAGCCGTTAAGGCTTTACAAAGCATAAGTAGCAGACACATCTCAACATTAACTGTTCAAAGGAGATTATTGCATATTTTAGACTCCTTCATCATTGTTTTACAATGTAGAAAGAATTACAAATCAGGAAAGACCATGGATTTTTTTTATATATATGTGTATACATGTATGCAATAGCTTACACAAAATGGAGTAAGGGTTAGACTGTTTCTAAGCTCTTACTAACATTTTCATATTAATGTGAGTGGCCGTTTATTTTGTCAGTAGGGTATTGAGCGTATCCTTCATTAAAAAAAATAAATAAATAAAAAAGTTCTGTATTTTTTGTAAAAAAAAAAATAAATAAAATATCTAGGTTTTCTGATTCACTGAGCATTACTAATGAATGAATATAATTTATTTAAAGTTGTTCCATTCCTTTAATCATTCATCTTATTTATAAAATCAGTAACAATCTTGAGGGACCATTACTCTTCTAATCTGTAGCACTGTTGCTCACACGTTTTTCGGCACCCTTTTCCTCTCTGAAGTTTCCACATTTTTCGTGTGTTTGTGCGAGGCGGTGAAGAGAGTGGCCTTGGCTTTAATCAGTAAGGTTGAGTCTTTATGTTTTGTCAAAGCCTTTGGCACAGTGCAAGTCTGAGCTTCTCAGCTTTCATTCTCCCGAAAAACATTTCTTAAGAGCAGCTGTTGGAAAAATGTTCAGACGCCCCAAAGATGACCTACAATTATGAAAATGAGGTATTAATAGATTTAAATTGCATCCAAATGGTCATCATGTACATGCACAATGAAATCATTAGCTGTGTTTGGAATTTTTTCTGGATGTGGTTAAGACGCCAGACACTTACTTCATATATACATTTACATGCTTGCACACTTGACAGAGAGAAAGAACAGAAGAGAAGATGTGATCGGAGGAACAGACGGTGGTACATGGGACCTTGTGTCCCAAGAGGCAAAAGGATGCGCCACTGGCTTGAATTACTTAGTTGCTGTGTGTGGGCAGTGTGAGCATGCATTGTGGCAGGTGTGACGAGCTGTAGTTGGTTTTAATCTTAATTTTTTTGGAAATAGTTCACAAAATTTTGTTCTCCTGAAGAGAAGCTTTATTGTGTAGATGTAGTTCTTTAAATTTCACTGAGATCATATGATGCATTCATGCCCAAATGGTTCCCCTCTGTGCTTTTGCATCACTGAATGCATTTAATAAATACATAGGGATTAAAATTGATTAGAATCAGAATAAAACTGTTCTTCCTGACTGACAAATTTTGTCTTTGTTTCCCCAAAAAGTAAAGTTTCACCTTTTACACTATGTGCTAAATTGCAGTTGAAAAAATGACTAATTACCTTAACATTTTTATATGGAGAGCCTTATTTGAGTTGTAAAAACATTTAATACAGCCCAGGAACATATGGTTTGAGTTGTCAAAGTGCTTAATGTAAAATGTATCTGAACTAGTGACTAATGGAACCTTTATCAACAGAAACCTCAGGTAATTGCTTCCTGTAACTTCTGTTGAAGGATTAGGTGGAATTGTGCACTTGCATCTATAATAAGAAGCTTTTACATATATTTAGGTATTTCTTGCTCATTAAGCCTGCTTGAGATCATAAAATAGGATTTATGTGGATGGTAGGCCATGTCTCACCTACAAGCGTGCGCGCGCACACACTGCTTTTAGAGTCATGGAGGTAAGCTCATACTGCTGAGTGTCTGCAGTATTGACCTTATGTTTAGTTTTTGCCAGAATATAACCAATAAAACTAAAGACAAAGTTTGTACTTCCTTTTTTAGAAGGAAATGTTAAGATGTACTAACCATCCAGGGGTTCCCTAAAACCACACCATTCAAGGTACACTATATGGGGAAAAAATGTGGACACCTGATTTTAACACTTTTTTTTTTGTGTGTGTGTGCTTTTTGAAAATCCCATTCCACACTTGGTCCTACCTTTGCCTTTATAACAATCTAGTCTTCTGAGAAGGCTTTCCAGTAGATTTTGGAACATGGCTTTACGGATTTATCCATTTAGTTGCAATATTATTAGTGGGATCTGGTGAGGAATCCTCTAGGCACAGATGCTGTTTCAGTTTATCCCAAAGGTGTTCAGTGCTGTTGAGGTCTGAGCTCTGTACCAGCCCTTCACGTTCTTCCACTCCAACCTTAGCAAAACATGGACCATGCTTTGTGCACAGGGGCATTGTCATGCTGGAACAGGTTTGGGTCTACGTGAAGGTAGCTTGTAATGCCACAGCATACAGGAGGACAATTGTATTCTTCCAACTTTGTGGCAAGAGTATGGAGCAAAACCACACAAGGGTTTGGTGGTCAGATGTCCACAAACTTTTAGCCATATAGTTCTTTGTCTTCTAAGTTGAAATGAGAAGATAGGATGCCACACAGTTCTATCTGATAAAATCAGTTTTCTCTTGTATAGAAGTTTTCTTCGAAATGCTAGCTTGGCCAAAATTTGGTAAAATATGTGATTTATAAGAAGTGATGGAAAACAATGCAACAGCCCACGTTGTGTTTTTTGGCCAATACTAGTTTAGTATAATCTTATAGTGTTTCTACGTGATTTACAACAATTTGAAGATGAATTTCAATGTGTAACTCCTTTGGTGTGATAAAATAAAATATCCATTGAAGTTATTGCCATTTATCATACATAAGCTGTTTTTGGATGACTCCTGCATAAAATGTTATCATATTGTCAAAGATGAGTAATTGTTGGGTTGCTTGTGTTGTGTAATCAGGTCCAGCTGAATCTGCTGCTTGTCCTACATCGACTAGCAGAAGAGTCCAGAATCAAGGCCTTTGAGGAGAAAACCGCTACTATCAAAGTTCACCATGTTAAAGCTGTTGCAAAGGTATCCAGTCTAGTCTTGTTAATAGTTTTATTTCAGCCTGAAAGATATGATTCTAAACATAGGAAGAGCCTCATTAATTCTGACCTGGTCATATATCACACCACATCTTCACCATTCTCTACTCCAGCTCTGTTGATTCAGTGTTTATTGCTTTTGCTCTTTTGCTAATGATGTATAATTGATTGTTTTCATTTTTTTTTTTTCTTCTTTTTTTGATGGGATGTTAGCATTTACAAAACTGTTTAACTTCTGCTGCTTGGCAGCGCAACACAGGGAAACGTGCTTTGCTCATTCGAGTGCTTATTTAAGAATCGAAGAGAGTGTTGGGTTGAGTAGGTGTTAGGCCTTAAAAGCACTGAGGGTGCCTCTGATCAGCTGGATTATATTTCATATACATAATAATTCAATCAGGCTGCATTGCTAACAGATGTCACCCAGGGCTGTTTCTCTGGTCTGTACCAAATAATTCTTCCCACTTCCATTCACAAAGAGTTCTGACCAATCCTGCAAACTCCGACAGTTTTAATTTCTTCCCCCCTGATGCACACCTATGTATTAGTCCAGTGAGTGTCAGTACGTAATGGTCAAAACCTGTGCTCATTTGTGGGGTATAGATGCAAGAAATACTCATACAATTGGACTTCATCACATTTTATCAATGTTTTATCTTTAAATCTTTTTGCAATAAGATTATCTTTACAACTGTGGGTCATTCAGGATAACCTATAACCTTTACAGATGTCATCAGACTATCAGTTTGCATGTATGTGATGCTGAGAGGAATCTAGAGCCTGACTATTAATGCTTGTTAATGGGGTGTTGAAGTTTGCACACCTCACAGTTGGAGGCAGGTATTTGTGCTCAGTTGCATACTTTTAAATGGAAACACTTACAGTAGTAAACCCACATTTCTAATGCATCACCTTTAAGGAAGCATGACCACTTGCTGCTAGAAGCATTGTACATAGTAAGTATATAACAAAATGCAAACATGTTACACAGCATAATGTGTTCAGAATTACAAATACAGAGTGCAGAGACAAATAAAAAAAGGTGCACTATTCAGGATTTTATTATGCCTCGTAAAGCCTGATATTGCAAGCAGGATGTTTTTTCTTTCATGCAGGCACAAGCGAGCTGTCAGATATGAATCTTCAATAAACACCATTTTTATTTAATTGAATGTGCACTGGTCCTAGTTGGTCAGGGGGTTTTAAATGAGGCGAAATCTAAATTATTTGTATATTTTTGGAAATGGACCCAGATAAATTTGTTAGAAAAACATACAGATGTAAACGAATAACTAGTATTATTAGTGGGTTAAAAACAGTTCTGCACATATTTCTCAAGCTATATAAAGCTGGCAGGGCATGATTCATAATGCTCAGAGTGTTGATATTTCTATTACTATGAAGTTCAGAGTTATACAGTGTTTCTGGGACTAAAGTGGTAATCTTTAAATAAAAAAAAATATTTTTTTGTTGTTGTTGTTCTCACGACACATACTTGGAGTTTACAAATCCAATTTCAGATTTAAGGACACACATTTTAAGCAAAAACATACAGAAAGTGACAGTTATACCCTTGTAAAAACACACATGTATATGAATACATATGTAAGAACATCTAAATAGCTTGCAGTCCTTTGTAGAATTGCAATCTACAAAAAAGATTAAAAGACAATGCCATATTTTAAACACTTCCCTTGTTGTGCGTGCTACTTCAGATCCGTTCATCCGAACAACATTGTGGTTTTTGCACCAAAGGATTCAAACTAATGCTAACACTCATCTAGCCAACTTTACGTCAGCATGATGAATTTATTTTTCTGATGTAGAGAAGCTTATTTGATTTAGATGTAATTCAATGCAGAGTTGAGTGTTCGCCATGCATGAGCTGGAGTGGTGTGAATAATGATCTGGTTGCTGTGCTAAAGAGCAGACTCATTATGACCCGTCACAAATAAATATGTTAGAAATTACATGTCTTGGGTAGTTTGCTCATGTCACACAGACATAATAAATTGAAAATAACAGTGCAAATCTGAGCAAATGAGAAGGAAGGAAATGAGAAGCATACTGGAAGGCTGGTTTGTGACGGAGATGAGAAATGAGCTGATTGATTCGGTTATGCTGTTATGCCTCTTCTGTTTTTCTGTTTGCCTTCCAGAAATTGTTGAAGAGCACACGAGGATGAGGTGGAACACATTGCTTTCTCTATGAGCCTGAAGCTGCGCAGAGCCCACAGTGTGAGAGAGCCCAGGTATCAAGTGCACTCCAGACTCAACCTCTCACTGGGGCCATGACACATAAGTCATGCCATGAGTCAACATACGCTTACAATTTGCTCATCTTTACCTTAGGACCTTCTTCGTCTTTGTGTGTGTGTGTGTGTGTGTGTGTGTGTGTGTGTATATATATATATATATATATATATATATATACACACATACATTTTTACTTTTTTTCAGTCCTAAACTGTGTAACTGCAAACACTTCCTCTCAGATTAATTCCCTGTGGAGATCTGTTCACTTTTTCTCTTCATTACTCTTGACCTTTTGCTTTCGTGTTGTGTTGGGAAACAGCTGTGTGTAAACTTTTAGCCTGTTACTTATGTTATCAGACCTGAATATCTGTAACCACAAATGTTTTCCTCCTGTATTTTGGATTTTTATTAGTACTTAATATGTGTTAATAAACAATTTGTGCCACTTAACTTGGGTGTAATATGTTACCCTGACACTCCCCCTGTTTCTTCCTCCCTTTCGCTTTATGTGTATCTGAATAAAACTTGGCCAACTGCCACATACAACAGTAGAATACTTATCTCAAAGCCAATCCTCAAAAGCAGGATTTAGCAAATTTTCCTTTTTTTTAGCATGAAAGGAAAGGCAAATAATATCTTTTGTTCATACAATATCAACCTTCTCAGACTAAGAGTTTAAACTCTAATTATGTACAGATCATTACTTGTGTTGCTCTTGACAGTTAGTGCAGTCTCATAGTGTAAAATATCTCCACTGATGCTAAGCATTTGGCCCAGTGGCATATCTAGTGCTAATTAACTCTATTCCTGTACCAGAGCACTGCCTCTTGGGTAATTTGAGTCTTTCAAAGAACCAGGGACTTGACCTCGGACCACAGGAAAGTAAATGTTTGGGTCTCCCTTTGTGTGCATATATGGATGCCAGGGTATTCCACTGATGACCACATGGTCTGGGAGGCATCCAACCCTAATCCCACTGTCAGAATTAATAGGAGAGTCTTTGCTGAGCTTTCAATGCTTTGCTTTCTGAAGTCAAAAGAAAAAAAGTAGGCATGTTCTTTAAAAAAAAATTTTTTCAACGTAGAATGTTCTCCAGGCCGCCGCTCCACCTTTCTTATCTTAATCCAGCAAACATCTGAGTCACTTGCACACTGGAAACAGCCGCTTCTTTCCATCAGCTTATTCATCATGTTTCTACATGTTGTCTGATTAGAGACTGAGGTCATTCTGCGAGGGCTAGTTGACCGTGGTCATGACCTGTCCTTCACCTTTCATGACCAGTAGAGGGCGATCATGCCGAAAAATACCATGATCTTTAAATTCATTACAGTTAAGTTTAAGTTGTATTTAAAGCCATACATGCATGAAATTCCTTCTTTTTAAGTATGTGAAAAGTTAAATAAATTGTTAAAAGAGAAGGGAAAAACACTTGCAATATTTTTTTCTACTTAAAATATCTTTTCTGCCAATAACCATCATTAAATTGTCTCGTATAATTTGCTGTTCTGTCATTATTAAGCAAACAAGTTGTATGATAATTGTGAAATTTTAGTTGCAAGTTGCTAATCAATAATCTAATAGCAGTTGTCGGTATGGATTTCTAACTAATTTTATTGCAGGTTACGAGACTTGCCCATATACAAGTGAGAAAATAATATATCCTGCAATAAAATGTGAACTTTTTAAATCTAAGGCAGATCCAATGATCTGAGTGCAGTGGTAATGTTCACTATTTCTCAGAAGTAGCTGCAAAAAAAAAAAAAATAGTGTGTGTATATAGAATAAAAATTTACAGTAGTATAGAAAAAGTGAATATTAGCTGGCTACCTAATTTAGGCAAAGGCTGTTGCAGGCGGTCTTGCAGTTAGTTATGCTAGTTAGCTATCAGATGTTAATTCATACATCCAGCAACTTAGTTAAATGTAGCAGAGATGCCTCTTACACATTATCTTTAGACATCTTAAGCTTACTACAGAGCTTTCATACTTTCAAACTTCTAAATATCTGGCTAGTTAGTTTAGCTCTTTCAGCTAGTCAGTAGCTTACCTGTACATGTTTCCACAGGTTGGATGTTAAGCTGTGTAATGCTGATATCTCAATGGGTTTTGGAACGCATCATTTGCAGATCATTATCATGCTGTTTTCTTCAATGCATTTAAAAATGAAGATTCCTGATAAATTGGGCTAGAGCAGCCTTTGTCATCTCAGTCTTTTGAATAGTCAGAATGACTACCTAATGTTATATTTTAAACTAGAGAGTTGAGTTTATGATATGATTGCCATTGGCTTTAAGTGTTACGTCCTACAAACATGACTCTAACAGATCTGATTTATTTAATGTTCAGTTAGGTGTCAAATTTACCCACATTTAGGTTTGGGCTTAGTTATTATTTGAATCTGTTACATCCCTTACTCTTTCATTAACACAACACAATTTATGATCTCTTCCTTTTTTATCACTTACTTTTCTGCCTCCTTTCATCAGTAATTCATCTTAATTCAGTTTGTCATAAAAAATAAAGGGATTTCTAAGGTAAAGGACGATTGTTTAAGACAAACTGGGACTTTGGATTGTGCGGAATAACAGGAAACAGTTATGAGTAGAGGTGGGGAGAAAAAAACAATTTGCATACACTGCTGCACCATTTATTTTCAGGGGAAAGAAGGCCGCATTTGAAGCAGTCTTCAACATGTAACCGCCTTAGTCGTGTTGCTGTGATGTACTTGGCCTTCAAATGCTTCCTTCAAAAGTTGCGGCCCCTGAATTGAGACACAATGGTTGTCTCCTAATGCATTACTTTTAATGAGCCATCCTGTTAAACATTTTTTTTAATTGTTATTGTGAAAGTGTCTACCAGTATATATCATTATTGTTCTATCGAACAAGCCTAATTGTGTATGTTCCCACAGACAGCATCTTTCGCGAATTGTTGACAAGTTATCTGTTGCTTTTCATGGAACAGGCATTTAACTCACTGAATGTCTATGGGAATGACTGCAGTGTGCTCCGAGCCACATTGGGGTGGAAAACATTTGCATTATTAAAATATTGCTCATCAACGTACTGTGCTTGAAGTTTTCTGTAAATGCAAACCATTTTTTTCCAAATTAATTTCTGAGAAATTTCATCACAAATCCCAGTTAGATTTGAACATCCTTCTTATAGGGCAAAAAGTATGTGGGCATCACAAGTAGGTTCCCTTTTACCAGACTATTGTTGAAGGACGGAAAATGTATGAACACAAATGTATAAATTATCTTACACATTTTGTTGCATTAAGATTTTCCCTGACTGTAGCCACGGGGCCCAACCTGTTCCAACATGACAATGTCCCTGTGCACAAAGGTCCATAAATTCACGGCTTGCTGAAGTTGGTGTGAAAGAACTTGAGTGACCTGCACTAACCCCTGACCCCATCAATGCCTTTAAGTAGGTTAAAAAGACTAGACTGTACTAGACCTCTGCACCTAATATCAGCATTCGATCTCACAAATGCTCTTGTGAGCAAATCCTTATAGCAATAGGGATATTCACTGTAATGTAAGATTTGATTGAGGTGTCCACATACTTTTGGCATTATAGTGGTCCAAGGTGGAGGGAGTCAGCCCTGTCTCTGTTTGTTTACTGTATAAAAAGCAATATTTATTGAGGTGTGTTCAGTCACCCATATTGTCCTCGCCAACACATTTGATGTTGTAATTACAATTATTTAAGCTTTCAGTGTCTGAGGTAGAAAAGTTAAGATTGTGGAGAGAATTGCTACCCTGTTTTAATATTTTCCTCCATGTTGCTGCTTGACCTGACCTATGGGTTACGTGACTCATACAGAAAAATGAGCTAACGGAACTGTTTTTGTCACTTCCATAAGCTCATATCCACTCTGGGGCAGTGACAGATGGCTGCTTGCCTGCTTGTCTGCTCTGCACTGTGGCTCAGAGCTTATGCTAACCTGTCCAAACTCTCCCGCTGATGATATCACCTTTTGAAAAAGAAACATTGTGCAGTCTCTGGTGAGATCGAGGATTCCACTTACACACCTGTGTACAGTGTCACTAAGTTTATTTCAAGCCCTGCTGCTAGAGAGCCCTGATTTACACAAGGAAAACAAAAATTATAGGCTGCACAACTACCTGATGTCATACTGGCAGGAACAGAGAAGTATGTTAGCGTGCCAACTGGAAGCCTAGTACTTGTAGCTTTACTTTCAGCAACCCAATTTGCTAAAGCATATTTATTAAAAGCTTTGTTTCGTCTTATCAGAATCATCTTCATAGTGGAAGAGTATATGTGATGTGTTTGGCTCTCTGTAATGGAACTTGCTTGTAATTTGCCTTTTAGAGCTTTAACTTCTGTGTTTACCATATTAGATGCTGCTTTTCTATTCCAGTTTGATCCCTGTTTAAGGCCAGTGCAAAGCTATAACTCTATTCAGCCCTGTAGTTTTGGAGAAAAGTGTTTCCCTGCCGTCATATGATTTGTATAATGGGTCAATTCGTGATGACATAAAAGGACTCTATAACGCACTAAGCTGGGAATGCATCAACATGCATTTCATATCAGTTTTCTCCTGGACCTGCACACAATTTGGTTATGTAACCTTGTCTTGACTGCGTGATGGCACGATACACCAAAAGAAACATGGTTCTTTTTAAGAAAGATAAAAAAAAATGAAACTGAATAGATCTGTTTTCAAAGGTAATGGGATGAAAGTGTATAAACAAAACGAAGATCTGCCACGCTTGATATCATTACATCGTTGACTTTTCAAAAGGCTCTCCATTTGTTTGTTTGTATGGCAGGTACCATCATGCAGGGCACCCGGCCTGGAGAACACTTAACACGTGCATATTTACACAGCTGGATATTTACAGATGTTGTTCCAGGTGAAGAACTTTAACATACTGCCTCACCTCACTAGTTAACCCTCAGTACTGGCTGGCTCTTGCTGTCTCCCTCCTCCCCTTTCCTCAGTCTTGCATGGCTGGTCTGCTTCTAATCTAACTTTGGAGGTCTTGATTTGTTTTGCTTGTCCAGAAACTCACATTGCTTCAGCACTGCCCAAGACCAACTCTGAGCAGATTTAATTAGATAACCAAGTGAAAACACTGAATAACTGAATTTGGACATGGTGTTAGGACGACTAGCCTCTGGCTAGACTGTAGTGCATGTCTGGCAGGGACTTTAGGATATTGTTTTACTGATACAGTTACGAGATAGAACCTACAATGCTGGTGTGTTGTCATAGCCAGAGTGAAGCTGTTTCCACCATGAAGAGCATTTGACAGCTTTATTAAATAGCTGTCGGTTTTGTAATATTGACATGGTTCAGATGCAAAATTCGTCGTAATAAACATTGACGATTGAATTGTCGGATGTCAGGGTGATCTGACAGGAAAACATGTTATTTTGGAATACAAACTCAAACTAAATTAACATATCTACTATTTAAATGGCTAGTAGTTAACCCAGCCATTGTGGTTTAAAGATCTTGATATTTAGATCAGAGTCTATTTACTATGCCTTTACCTACAGCTGGGGAGACATGATGTAACCAGAATTGGTAATTTCCTTGGGCAACATCCTCTAATAATGCAGTTTGTAATATTACCATGATCGTCTGAGGGAATTAGACTCTGCACGATTCAGGTGCATTTGATTACCAGTTATTACAGATCTTCATTAGTTAGCTGGGGCCCAAACATTCTGGACCTCCAATGTCCCTTTTTTCCTCTCTTTTCATGTTGTATACAGCCTGTTTTTAAGGCTGATTGAAGAGATAGGGGACAGCCTGGTAAAATCTTAAAAGAGGAATTAATAGGAATTTCTAAGTATGCTGCTGAAAGTATTATTTACTAAAGCTTTGTTATGCACTCCTTTTAGCATTTTAAGTTAAAATTGCTACCATGCTGTAGGATCATTTGTCCCTCTAAAACAGACCTTCATCTAGACAAATATCTTCTGTTTGATCACCTTTATCTTGTGCGCAGTGGTGGCAGTGGTCGCTCCATCGGTTAAGGCTGTGGGTTACCGGGTTACTAATTGTATGGTCGGGGGTTCAAGACCCAGCACCGATAAGTTGCCACTGTTGAGCCTTTGAGCAAGGCCCTTATCCCTATTTACTCCAGGGATGCTGTATCCTGGCTGACCTAGCGCTCTGACCCCAGCTTCCTAACTGGCAAAGGTGAGAAAATCATATCACTGTGATGTGACAGATAATTAAATTATTATTATTAAAGCATTTCTAATATCTTCAATCCATGATCATTAGACCATCCATAGGGCACAAGGGATTAATGGATGGTCTAGTGATCATCCGCACCAGATTTTAAACGAGCTGAACAAATGTGTTAGACAGCGGCTTCCACTGCCATCATCAAAACTGACGAAATATCTTTTGAGAGAATAGTGTTTCAGTACAATTCCAGAGACTGACAGAATCATTGCTGAGTCAAATTTAAGCTGGTGGCTCATATTGAGACCTTTCTAATGTGCATGTTTAACACCTTACATCATCTTTCTTTTATTTTAGCACCTGAATGCCAAAACCTTTTAATAAGTGATTGTCCAAGTGTTTTATAACTTTATCATGACAGTTTCTAGAACTTGTAAAACATCTGAGATATCCACTTTTTCACACCCATCCATTAAAAAAAGCTATACATTAGCTTGTCACCAATCAACATGGACATACTGGAGATAAAATAGTCAGTCAAACCTGTTGTGAATAGTTTATAGAAAATGTGCCATGACATAGAAATTTGGTGGGGTTTTATAGGAAAAGGACAAAATGAAAACATTTACTATATTCCTTGTAGCATGGACATAATCAGACAAATTCCAGAAGGTGAGGTTTTTTCTTTTAGCCTGATTTTTGTTCGGCGTAGAAGCCAGCAGGTTTGTGTTTGAGCAGATGGGAGAGAATTGGCTGCATTTCCCAAGGGATGAAATTTACTCTGCCATGGAGCCTGGTCCTTGTTTATCTTTGAGCTTTATTGGATGTTGATGTTGGCCCAGTCAGAGAACCTCTTGTTTAAAGGCTATTTTTAAGGGAAGAAAAGAGGGGGTAAGTTCTTGGATTTAAGCAAACCATTGTGCTGTCGTACAAAATTCTGTACAGAGGTAAACCCCGTAATCCCTTCTGACTTTCTGGGCTACGTTCAAACAATAAACAGCATGGTTGAGGTTAAAATTTGTAGAAGCACTTAATATCCTGATGACCAACAATCGCCATTTTCAGTTTCAGTTTGTGTTTGTAATTGATTTCAGTTTCATGACTGGTGGACAAACCATTGATGTACATTTACATTAACACTTTTGTCATTTGGCAGACACCATTATCCAGAGTGACTTACAGAAGTGCTTTGAAGTCTCTATCAATAAATACATCTTGATTACTTGTTCACTTGGTCAAGGAGTAAGAACACTATGAAACTCGGTTGGGGAGGTAATGTAGTAAGAAAAGCATACAGATTTAATTTATTTTATTTTATTTTTTCAACATTTTGTTTTCCCAGACAGTTACTCAAAAAAGCAGAGTGGTCTTGAAATAATAATAATAATAATAATAATAATAATAAATCTTCCATCTATCTATCTTTGTTCCATTATATTATGAGATTTTAAGCAAGCATAGGAACAAATGCAAAATAATAATAATAATGACAATAAAAATAATGCACTACTAATATAATGAAGTGTTTATTATTTTTACTTTGCTGGGTGTTCAGGGGCCGAATGACATCACACTCCTCATGTAAAACACTACACAAGGACGGCGAGCACCTGAGCGGTGTTTATAGATGACTCATGTTAAAACAAACCATATGCCCAATCGCCCCTGACTGAGGCTGGCACACTGAGCTCTGTTCGCTATTTAGCGTAAAGCAACATGGACATGGTGGCCCGCTGCTGGTCTGTCCGCTGGCCAAGCCTTGATCCTGTGTCCTCATGTTACCATGAGCAAAACTCAGACAGCTGACACAGTTGCCACAGCATTGAAGTGTGAATATAACGCACCACCTGGTCTCACCTGTTTGGGGTAAAATCTGTGTCAGGATAACATGTTTAGACATTGAAGTTACATTCTGCCTAATAGCAATTTAATGTCATTTTTCACTTACCCTCATGTCTGTTAACCACCTGGCATGTCTTCTTTCATCCATAGTCATTTGGAAAGAAGGTTTGAATATGTTTCTTTAATAACATGACAGTACAAATATGTTGAGCAACTCCTTCCCTTTTTTTGTGTAGCAAGGATTGTATACAGGCTGTGCTGCACATAACCAACCAAACTAAAAGATGTGACTTTTTTACACTACATTGTAAATAAGCTTCCAGCTTTCAAATTTGCACTTTCCATAATGCCAGTTTTGCCCACATTTAGGTCACTGCATGCCAGCAAAAAGTTAAATGTATCTACATGCATTTTTAAAGAAATAAATATTGAAGCACGCATAATTCACCACAGAATCAAGGCCATAGACTGAGTCAGCTATTAAATTGTTTGTACATTCCTGTGTGTTTCTAGTACAATTGGCATCCCTTCTTCCTTTTTATTCTGCAGCTGATGAGATTTTATATTTTAAGCCAAAAGTTATATTCCTGGGGAAAAAAAATACAATGTCTGCTTATGAGGTTTCTAATTCTGTGGTAGTAATCTAGAAAAGTGAAACAAACTAAAAAGTGAAAGGAATTTTTAAATGGCAAACCAAGACAAGTGGAGTAATAAAAACAGTGAAAATCTCTCCCTCCCTCCTCCCCCAATGCAGTTCTTTAAAAAAAAAAAGGATATAGGCACTCTTGGACCATTGATGGAACAATCAAATAAGTGGATCGGAAGTAACCGATCGATAAATCATTACATTGTACAGTTGGAAAAGACTAATGGTGAACAATATCAAATGTGTTATAAGGATGTTCTGGATAGAATCTCGTCAATATGGGTCCTGGGATGAGCACAGGACGCTCTCTAATATTACAGCAACAGTTCTCAGAGGGACTATATCCAAATGAGCTCATCCACTGAAGGGTGTTTTCGGGAATAAATTGTTTTGGGACATAATATGTTCTGTAATATAATAATGATATTCATTAATATTATTGAGACCATCCATTACATCATAAGGTGAGTCAGAAGTAAGGAAGGCTCCAAACAGAAGAGCTACCCACAGTCATATGACATACTGTATGTTTGTTACTGTATTATTTTAAAGATTGTGAGATTATACCATGATAAACTAGACACAGAGTATACATGGGGTGCTTCCTTGATTATTAGGGGCGAGTCCACTGGCTAGTCGTGATCAACGTCACTGTAGATGAACTGAACAGACAACCCAAACCATGGTTCTAAAAGGTTACAATCACTGTCAGTTAGCCCAAAATTATTGTATGATCATTACCCAAGAGATGTACATTATTGGCAAGCATTATTACTTATTATTCCTCCCCACAGTCTATATATACTATGTGTGTGTGTAGGTGTAGGTGTATGTGTGTGTAGGCGTAGGTGTATGTGTGTGTAGGTGTATGTGTGTGTGTAGGTGTGTGTGTGTGTGTAGGTGTGTGTGTGTGTGTAGGTGTGTGTGTGTGTAGGTGTGTGTGTGTGTAGGTGTGTGTGTGTGTAGGTGTATGTGTGTGTATGTGTGTGTAGGTGTATGTGTGTGTAGGTGTATGTGTGTAGGTGTGTAGATGTGTGTGTGTGTGTGTAGATGTGTGTGTGTGTGTAGATGTGTGTGTGTGTAGGTGTATGTGTGTGTAGGTGTATGTGTGTGTAGGTGTATGTGTGTGTAGGTGTATGTGTGTGTAGGTGTAGGTGTGTGTAGGTGTAGGTAGGTGTAGGTGTGTGTAGGTGTAGGTGTGTGTAGGTGTAGGTGTGTGTAGGTGTAGGTGTGTGGGTAGGGGGGTGTGTGGGTAGGGGTGTGTGTGTCAATCCAAAAGAGTTTTCTTTACTCATATATTATTTTGATAATATGGACCACTTTTTTCCCTAATATGAACTTAGGGTGAAGGTGGAATATCCAACAGAGTACCAAATGAAGCAGAGTCAAAATTTTCAAATGACCTTTTTGACACTGTTCTAAAAGACTATCCTTCATATTAGCCTGAGGGGGTTAAGTCTTGGAACCACTGATGTGAGTGTAATTAACAGCTTGTGCCCTGCATTGCTGAACTATGACCTTATGTGGCCCACCCGAAAGGGTGGCATGTTAGTGCAACATTAGCATTGTTGGGCTGTGGGTTGTCTAAAAGATTCTTTTAAGGTTTAGAGAGTTGCAATGGAAGGACTACTAGTATAAATAGAGGGTCATAACATGTGCTACATATGTATTTACAGTATCTCATGGCTTTAATGATAAGCACTAGGTATTTAATACACCTTGTTATAATGTAAGCAACACAAGCTACCTTTAGAGAGAAAATTGGATGCTGCCCCAAATAAAGAATCAAAAGGAAATGCAAAAGCAAAGAACCGCAAAATGCTAAGTGGTATTGTTAAGGTGGAAAGTAGATGCATTACTCTACAGACTGAAGTGAGATTAGCTTGGTTGCCTGAGGAATAAGGCAAGTGAGTGCAGGAATTCCAACCTGAAAGATGTGTCTTGCTACCTGCCGAGTCTGGAAAAAGAGCCTCTCCACAGAGGCAGCGTGGAATCCCGCTCCTGCTGCCCTCCTCTCATTACTCTTTGGCACTCCCACTGTGAAGGCAGGGGGAGTAGGATCGCCTTGATCTATGTCTATGGGGGAGGCCCAGTATTTACTCCATAGTCCCATAGATGTAGACCTTCACTCCTCAGTTATCCTGCATCTGCTCATTGTTTAGTTCTGGTCCAGCTTCATGCTACAGGAACACAAAGTGGGAAATGAAAATTGGTTCCCACGTGCCTGCACTCTATTTAGATGGCTTAAGCTGCCTCCTCTGAGTGGTCTGCCCGCTGAGGCGATGGAGTACAGCCTGCTGATGGGAAACTACTCTCCCTGATTCTTTCCTCTCATCACTTTCTGTTCCACACTAATTCCCACATTTTCAGGTTAGCATCGTTTCGCTTATTTAACAACTCCAAATTTGGTGTATCACTTGCTGTCCACCTGTAAGCTACAATTGAAAACGAAATGTTGAAAAGCAAATTTGAAAATCATTTGTGTATATATTATGATTGCATTTTTAGAACATGTATTATTATTAATAATAATAATATTATTATTATTATTATTATTATTATTATTATTATTATGTATATATACTGTGCATGCATGAGGTCCTGGAATTATTTCATATAAAGAGTGGCATAGTTTAAATCTCATGTTCAAAAGAAATGATCATCGAAGAAGTCACACTACCTTTTAATAAAGATCAGATTTTATGACACATTTTCTTGGATTCATATGACTGCAAAAGCCATGGTCCATAAAGAGCTTAGAGATTATATAAGGAATATCACTGCCAAAAAAGCATCAATCAAGAGGAGTTGTTCAAAACAATTTACAAAACATTAGAAGAACCATGAAACACCATGAGGGCATCATCAACACGTTAAGAAAATAGTGCATCACTGTAACAATACAACAAACAGTGACACTGTGTAGAGTACAGAACACTCAAAAAAAAAAAGTGGTCTTTTTGAAACTATTACTTTATTTTATTAAAGATGTTATATAATTATCATTTCCCAGTTCAAAGAAATCATTGGGCTGTAGTAATATTACATTTATGTTCAATGTAAGTGTACTGTATGTAAAGTGACAATGTGTGGAATGAATTGAAGAGAGTTATGCAAAGGAGAGCGCTTACAAACTGATCGATCTGGAGCTTTTTTTTTAAAGCAAAAGTTGCTTTAACAACATAGGTAAAAGTTAGTTATAATGTATAAAATATTTCTTCAAGGCATAAAAAGATGATTTATGTTGATTGTGTATTTATTTTTTTTTTTTTCAAATAAATTTAAAAAATATTACTTTCTTTCTTTCTTTTTAATGTCACACAAACCTAAACTTTTAAATGGGATGTATACATTTTTATATCCATCTTACTTGTAAGCATCACACAAAAAGTGGGAGATGTACACATTTGGCTGTTGCTTGATTATACACAGAATTATCTATACCTTAAACACATAAATATGCAGATTTTCCATATTATAGCTGCCTAACCGTAAATACAGGTATTTTCCAGGAAATATGAAAGAGAGGGCTAATAGCATGGTGGCTTCAGGATGATAACAAGAAAGGTTGTGGGTGGCATGGTGGTGCAGAAGGTAGTGTTGTCTTCTCACGGCTCCGGGGTTCCTTGGTTACTGTTTGTGTGTAGCTTCTCTGCATTCTCCTCCCACCTAAAACATGCAATTAAGTGTGTTGGCTTCAATTAAATTATACCTACATGTTAATAGGCTCTAGATAAAATATGACCCTAAACAGAACTGATAGTGAGAGGAATATACATATGACGGCATGATGCCTTAGGTTCTTGGGTTCGATTTCTACATCTGGTCTGTGTGCACGGAGTTTGCATGTTCTTTGGCAGTCCTAAATTGCCCATAGCATGTGAATGTAAATTTGAAAGTTGGTCCTAACAAATGGGAATAAATACACTGGTCACCACTGGCCTATATGGTCCCCAGATGGACTACAGAGGTTCCTAGATGGATGGAGATATACAGGGGTTGGACAATGAAACTGAAACGCCTGGTTTTAGCATCAATTTGTCTTGGGAATGACAGATACAAGTCCTGCACAGTGGCCAGAGTGATTTTGAGCCATTGTTCTTGGAGAATAGTTGCCAGGTCACTATGTGATATTGGTGGAGGAAAACGTTTCCTGACTCGCTCCTCCAAAAAAAAAAAATATATATATATATATATATATATATAGATCTGGTGACTGTGCAGGCCATGGGAGATGTTCAACTTCACTTTCATGTTCATCAAACCACTCTGTCACCATTCTTGCTGTGTGTATTTGTGCATTATCTTCCTGATACACAGCACCGCCTTCAGGATACAATGTTTGAACCATTGGGTGCACATGGTCCTCCAGAATGGTTTGGTAGTAATTGGCAGTGACGCGCCCATTTAGCACGAGTATTGGGCCATAGAGAATGCCATGATATTGCAGCCCAAACCATCACTGATCCACCCCCATGCTTCACTCTGGGCATGCAACAGTCTGGGTGGTGTGCTTCTTTGCAGCTTCTCCACACCGTAACTCTTCCGGATGTGGGAAAGACAGTAAAGGTGGACTCATCAGAGAACAATACATGTTTCACATTGTCCACAGCCCAAGATTTTTGCTGCTGGCACCATTTAAACCAACGTTTGGCATTGGCACAAGTGACCAAAGGTTTGGCTATAGCAGCCTGTTGCAAATTGACCCTGTGGAGCTCCTGACGAACAGTTTTGGTGGAAACAGGAGAGTTGCGGTGCACATTTAATTCTGCAGTGAGTTGGGTAGCTATGGTTTTATGTTTTTTGGATACAATCCAGGGTAGCACCCGGACATTCCTTTCAGACAGCTTCCTCTTGCATCCACAGTTACTCCTGTTGGATGTGGTCCGTCCTTCTTGGTGGTATGCTGACATTATCCTGGATTCAGTGGCTCTTGATACATCACAAAGACTGTGAAACGCACACCAATAATTTGTCCTCTTTTGAATATGTTGCCCATAATGTTGTGTGCAATGCAATATTTTAAGCAAAACTGCTATTACTCTGCTAATTAAACCTTCACACTCTGCACATTCCACCAGTAAGAGCAATCAATGAAGATTGGCCACCAGGCTGGTCAAATTTAGCCATGAAACACTAAATTGGCCAGTGTTTCAGTTTCATTGCCCAACCCCTGTTTTTTTTTTCATTCATAAAAGCACATATCAAAAGTCAAGAAAGAAAATATCTTCATATATCTAAAATGCCTTGCCAAAACCTGGTAACAGACGTTTTCATTTTTTGTTTGTTTTATGGTCTTAATAGGGGTTAATAGCATGGTGGTTTCAGGATGATAAGAAGAAAGATTGTGGGTGGCATGGTGGTGCAGCGGGTAGTGTTGTTTTCCCACAGCTCCAGGGTTCCTAGGTTACTGTTTGTGTGTAGCTTCTCTGCATGTTCCTCTCACCTCAAAACCTAAAACATGCAATTAAGTAGTTTGGCTTCAGGTAAATTATCCCTAGGTGTTAATAGGCTCCAGATACAATATGACCCTAAACAAAACTGATAGTCAGACGTATTTATATATAGGTTTCAATCATGAAAGCACATCATAAATAAAAAATAAAATAAAATAAACTATTCATATTATACTGAGATTATAAGTGATAATAAGCTACACATTATTGGAATAAGCTACAGAAAAAGGGTGAATGTGAGACAAAAGTACAGTAGGTTACTTTTTCTTCTCTGTCCCTTACTGAAATGCCTTGCCAAGCCCTTGCTACACACATTTTCAACTTTTGTTTGTTTTATGGTCTTAATGACGTCAATGTCCTTTTCAGTAAGTGAAATGCCTGCATCACTGTTTAATTCAGCGCACTGGTCATTCTAAAACTTTCCACCAAGGAAGTTCTTTTTTCCCTGGTTGCCATAGCTATGTGTTTAGCTTTTATTTCTCTGTACAGTGAAAGGACATTCAGTAGCTCTGGTGTATATTGTCTAATGGGCAGCCACATTGCATTTTTTTTCTAACACAATGTTTCTATTTTTACAATGAAAATGGCCCAAAAACCCCTGGCACTATGTTTAACAGCAGAGAACACCCTCTAAATTATCTCTTTTTTTAATCTAAAAATTTTATTAGAAAAAGTGTGCTATTGCCTTTGTTTAAATTACACATCATACCAGACATCAAAAAGATCATCCTGGAGAAAAGAATTTTGGAGAGTTTCTGTAAATATGGAGAAAACCGGAGAAGGTAGCATCCATCCATCTATTTTTCCCATATTTACAGAAATCCTCCAAATTTCTACCGGCCTGCATAGCGCTGCTTAGTAAGTGTTTAGGTCCCTGGAAGAGACTACATCTCAGGATCCTTGTGACAGTTATACCCCAATGAAGAAATGTATAAGAGTGCTGCACATGTAAGAAATACACCTGCATCTATCTATCTATCTATCTATCTATCTATCTATCTATCTATCTATCTATCTATCTATCTATCTATCATCGTGTTCAAAAGTTAGTTACCCCTTTTTAATTCTATGTGCTTATGTGTAAAAACATAATAAAAATCATCTGATTATAGCGGGTCTCAGTCTTAAGCAGATGCAACCTCAGACAAAAAACGCTTTCTTTTTTCACAATGCCATTATTTATCAAATATGAAGCAAAAAATATATAAACATGTGCAAACCTCATGATTCAATAGTGGTCAAAAGTGGTTGATCCACTTTTAGCAGCATTAACTTCAAGTAATTCTTTCCTGTATCGCTGTGGAGGAATTTTGGCCCATACTTCTTCACAACATTGCTTTAGTTTATTGAGGTTTTTGGCCATTCACTTATGCCATATCTCTCTCAAGGGCCTGCCACTGCATTTCATTTGATGTTGAGGTCTGGACTTAGTAGACCATTCCAAAACCCTGATACCAAGTTTAAGCTGTTGGACAGATATGTGTTTGGCAGTGAGTATGAGGCGTTTCTGCTAAAATGCTGTTTTCACCAAACATGGTGCTGGGTATTAAGGCCAAACAACTCGACTTTGGTCTCCTCTGTTCATAAAAAGTTCCACAAGTCCTGTGGTTTGTTGAGATGCAGTTTTGTGAACTTCAGTTATGCTTCCATGTGCTTTTTAGACAGAAGAGGCTTTCTCCTGGTAACCCTAACAAACAAACCATACTTGTTCAGTTTTCTTCTAATTGTGCTGTCATGGACTCATTTAACATACTCAATGAGGCCTGTAAGATCTGAAATATAGCTCTTGGGGTTTTTTTTTTTTTTTTTTTTGTATTTTTCAGATCATTTCATGGGCTGACCTTGGGGTGAACATGCTGGGTCGTCTACTTCTGGGAAGATTGGCAACTGTCTTGTATGCTTTCCATTTGTGAATAATCTTTCTTGCTGTAGTATGTTGAACTCCAGATTGTTTGAAAATGGATTTATAACTCTTTCCAGATTGAAGTGCAGCAACAATTGCTTCTCTAAGACCAATGATTATGTCTTTCTCTCTTGGCACTGTGTTAACATGCACATGAATGTTCCAGACCAAAAAACTGCCAAAACATTTATAGAGATTTGCACAACTGCTGATGATCAATTAATCAAGGGCTGATGAGGAGCAGCACCTGGCTACAACTTACCCTCTACCATGCTGTGGAAGCAGTAAGGGGGTCCTCAGTTTTTGCCCACATTTTTCACACGTCCATAGCCGGGTATTTAAAAAAATAAAAAAAAGAGAGAGATTTTTTCTTCTTTGTTTTTAAAAATAGTTCTGTCCACACAACCGAGGGTTTAAAAATATCTTCGTCCACATGTAAACGCAAAACGCCCTGTTAAGCGCTGTTAGGAGCCTCCTTAATCAACAGGGGGCCAATCAGAAGCCTAGACAAAACGTCATTACCAGTTGTGCTTTGTAGAAGTCCGACCGAGTCTCGTCCAAAACCGTCGTCGCTGTCTGCAGGGTCTGTGTCGTCAGAATTTTGTACAGTATGTAGCAGCAGTGAGCTTAGCAGTACATTCAGGCACCTCTGTTTATTAACGTAATGTGTGAGTAACCGGTGTGTATGTACATGCATGTAAAAAGTCCAGTACACAACGTTAACACAGTCACTAGTTTACTGTACGTACTTCCGCTATTGCACAAATCATCGAGTACACAGACAGTTACATCATCGGCACAAGGTGACGTTACAACAAGCCGAAATCTCAGTTTCCCCTGTCGACACAACACCACTGAAAACGAAGATTTGGAAAATCTTCACTTTGGCCGGAGTTTTCCAAAAACTTTTTTTTTTCTTTTTTCGTTTTTTCAACGACCAAAACTCTGTCTGCATGTGGACAAGAGGCGAAAACCGCAGAGAAAAATCTCCGTTTTTAAAAATACCTGGCTACGTGTGGACATGGCCTTAATCCTTTTGGCTTCATTTTTGTTAAATAAATAATTGCATGTTTAGAAAAGTTATGTTGTTGTTGATCTAAGGTTATATTTGCTAATAAAATCCTTTTTTTTTTATACTGATTTTATATACTCGGTATCACTTTTAAATGAAGTGCCCACCACAATTTATAAAATAATCCCAATTTTAAAATGAATTAATATATTTCCCAGGTAATCTGTTTAAGTCTGAAACAAAATATGGCTGAAGGCTAATAACTTTAATGAGCAAAGTACAGCAACTTTTGGAACTGAGGAATTAGCTTGATATTTCCTCAACTTGTCTAAGACTAAGTCTAATAGTTCCCTATTAGACATCAAAATATCCCTGTACAGTATGTTGCATTGATGTGCTTCATGTTTTTTTTCTTTAATATAATTTTAATAATAATACCTTATTTAGGTTATATTAATTTTTTTTTTTTTTACTAACTGTGTCTGTCTTATCAAGGTCTTTTGAATTTATAGAACAAATTTAACATTTATCAAATTTTACATGATAGTATTTTTGTGTTTTGTATAGATACACAAATCATGCACAGGCACTCACACTCCCCCACGTTTGGTCAAGAGGAGTATTTTGTAGGTATAGATATTTACTGATGACTAGCTCATTATGTCAGCTTCATCCTACACTCCCTGTAAATGAGATTGGCAGTAGAAGCATCATTGATTAGATTTATGTCTTTGTTGGTCAGAGGAGTCTTAATGGCTGTTGCTGTAATTGTACACACGTGGACAAAATTGTTGGTACCCTTCGGTCAATGAAAGAAAAACTCACAATGGTCACATAAATAACTTTAATCTGACAAAAGTAATAATTTAAAAAAATTCTATGAATGTTAACCAATGAAAGTCAGACATTGCTTTTCAACCATGCTTCAACAAAATTATTTTAAAAAATTAACTCATGGAACAGGCCTGGACAAAAATGATGGTACTCCTAGAAAATACTGAAAATAATGTGACCAAAGGGACATGTTAATTCAAGGTGTGTCCACTAATTAACATCACAGGTGTCTACAATCTTGTAATCAGTCAGTGGGCCTATATATATGGCTCCAGGTAGTCACTGTGTTGTTTGGTGACATGGTATGTACCACACTCAACATGGACCAGAGGAAGCGAAGGAAAGAGTTGTCTCAGGAGATTCGAAAGAAAATTATAGACAAGCATGTTAAAGGTAAAGGCTATAAGACCATTTCCAAGCAGCTAGATGTTCCTGTGACTACAGTTGCACATATTATTCAGAAATTTAAGATCCATGGGACTGTAGTCAACCTCCCTGGACGTGGCCGCAGGAGGAAAATTGATGACAAATCAAAGAGCCGGATAATCCGAATGGTAACAAAAGAGCCCAGAGAGACTTCTAAAGAGATCCAAGGTGAACTTCATGCTCAAGGAACATCAGTGTCAGATCGCACCATCCGTCGTTGTTTGAGCCAAAGTGGACTACATGGGAGACGACCAAGGAGGACACCATTGTTGAAAACAAATCATAAAAAAGCCAGACTGGAATATGCCAAACTACATGTTGACAAGCCACAAAGCTTCTGGGAGAATGCCCCTATGGACAGATGAGACAAAAATGGAACTTTTTGCCAAGGCACATCACCTCTATGTTCACAGATGGAAAAATGAAGCATATCAAGAAAAGAACACTGTCCCTACTGTGAAACATGGAGGAGGCTCTGTTATGTTCTGGGGCTGCTTTGCTGCATCTGGCACAGGGTGTCTTGAATCTGTGCAGGGTACAATGAAATCTCAAGACTATCAAGGGATTCTAGAGAGAAATGTGCTGGCCAGTGTCAGAAAGCTGGGTCTCAGTCACAGGTCATGGGTTTTGCAACAGGACAATGACCCAAAACACACAGCTAAAAACACCCAAGAATGGCTAAGAGGAAAACATTGGACTATTCTAAAGTGGCCTTCTATGAGCCCTGACCTCAATCCTACTGAGCATCTTTGGAAGGATCTGAAACATTCTGTCTGGAAAAGGCACCCTTCAAACTGGAAACAACTGGAGCAGCTTGCTCATGAGGAGTGGGCCAAAATACCTGCAGAGAGGTGCAGAAGTCTCATTGACAGTTACAGGAATCGTTTGATTGCAGTGATTGCCTCAAAAGGTTGTGCAACAAACTATTAAGTTAGGGTTACCATCATTTTTGTCCAGGCCTGTTCCATGAGTTCTGACCGAAGGGTACCAACAATTTTTTCCACGTGTGTAAGTATATTAAATGCTGCAGCAGTTCAGGCCGCTTTATAGATAAATTCATTGTTAGACATTACAAATTAAGTTGTGTTAATTATCCACTAGTCCTACATGGACTATTGCCTCATGTACTCTTATTCGCACTACACACTATCGTGCCTTTACCATGTTATGGTAATGATGAACATATGCCCTATTTCACAGGGCAGTTTACATAAGGCTTAGTATTATAATTCCCATACTGCACATATGACAGGAATGCGAAATGTTGATCTTTTGTATGTATTATTTAGCTTACATTTAATCTTATCTGTGTACACACTTAAATAATTACATTTTAACAATTTATCCAGCTCTGTATGAATATAGTGTCTGTTTTCATTTCTACTCCTGGTATCTCAGCACAACAGCTGCCTTCCTTCTGTTCATAGTTCTTCTGTCCATTTACTGATTTCCCAACCATTTCTTTGATTTGATTTTAAGTGTAGCAGTATATATGTTTGTATGCTGTGAAACACAGTTAAGTCCTGTCACATATCTGTAGAAACTACCTTCCTTTTTTTAAGACCAAATGCTTGAATATGTTTAAAAACCTGATTTAATATGTACACATTGCTTGTAAAAATCTCTTTGCCCACCCATGTCCTACTGGAATAACAGTGGCCATCTGGGTCAAATTTGCTGTACCTGAAACCTACCATCAAAGTCTATTCGATGTGTTATAAACCCTACTCATTGCACAATGTTTATATGAATATGAAGTCCAGAGATCTCAACCACTGAAATTTGAAGAGCCCATTACTGCAGCCTGAGTGGCCCATTAGCTTAATGGTTGTCTAAAGTTTCACTTGGGATGTACGGCTGTTATGGCTGAGAGCTTTGTGTTTTCCTTTTTATGACTCCTTTTGGATTCACAACACCCAAGAATAGGGAGAAGAAAAACAAAACAAATGTAAAGGTAATGGGACACAAGTGGTACATAGCAGAGCTCTGAAGTGAGATAGTGGATTTCCAAAGATTTATAGGGGAGAGGCTCTTACTCTCTCACGCCACACATGTAAATACAAAGTAACCCTTCTGATCATTGTGCGTTGTACAAAAGACTGCCTTGATTTTGGACCTTCTCTCCAGATGCTAAATGCAGAACAAGAAGGTTTTGTTGTTCCACCACCACATTCAGCCTGCACGGACTGCATTAATTTGATCTCTATGTGTGTCATGCTGACTCATCACTAATGACTCATCATCTTAGCTTTTAAGCACCTTGTGAAAGAGCAGCAGAATTAAAAAAGAAATAGGTTATTGGATTTTGGACAGTGGTCACCATGCTTATGTAAGTTAGAGTATTTTCTACAATCTAATTTCTTCTGAACAGGCCTCAAGCATTATCCTAGCTATGATTTCAAATGACGTAGTACATAAAACAATCAAACATAACTAATTAGCGAAATACATGGTTTTCAATTGAGCATGTGTGTATCATTATACACTTAGTGAGTCAATAAACATTTTTCTCCATTTGCTCTAATGTGTCTACTTAAAATAGATTACACTGTGATTACGTCATGTTGACGCTATAGCCAGGTATCGATTATTAAATCTAACATATGCAGTTAGACAGCTGTGATTTGCAGGTCTGTACATGTCTCATCTATCTCATGTCATTTCATTTACGTATGCTTCCCACAAATAAATACCCCAAAGTAACATGGAAACCATAAGCTGCATAATTGAGCCTGCATATTCCAGTAAAATAAAGTTTACTCTTATTATAGGTGACCAGAATGTCACTGTCAAAAAAAAAAAAACAGTAGTATGGCAATATATGTTTCTGGATGAGAAAATAATGAATCTACTGTATTATCATAGATTAACTTAAACATTATTTACAAGCAGCAGAGGGGAGAACTAAGGCTGAAAGACATCAAAGCAGCTCGTGATATGCCCTGAAAAGTCATTGTATTAGGGAAACCTGGCTATGAAATCAGATTAACCCTAGTTGATGCACTCAGTCCCTGATGTATCAAAATCATCATTCCTCAGTCCTATCCCACGTCACTTCAAGAGGGATGGTTCAGCAAGTGATGTTCTGTCAAATAAAATAAAAAAAATGTAACTTTCTAATATACTGTTATTCTGCCTTTAGGTTTGATTACAGCAAACATTCTCTCGTGCATTGTTTTGACAAACATATTCAATGTCACAATATTTATTTTCATCTGGAGTTGCATTACTTTTTGGCTAACATTTTGTATTGATGATGGGAGAGTATAACCACCGTAAAGTCTTCTCCAGCACATATTTTGCACATGTGTGAAAGTTATTCCTTATGCTCCCACATTTTGGGGCTGATAATTTTTGGCATTGTCATCCTGGAATATGCCATGCCAGCAGGGGGAAAAAAATCCATTGATGGGTTAACCTGGTAATGCAATGCATTCAGGTAGTCAGATGACTTATTGCCACATAAAATGCTGAGCCTGACCAACGAAAGCAATCACAGATCATAACACTGCTTTCAGAGGCTTGCACAGCGGGCACTATTCATGATGGGTGTATCACATAAGACTTCCCTTCCGGTCTTGATGTGCCCATGACTCTAGGGTCAATCTGGACTCATAAGAGGGCTCAACAAGATTTTTTTGTTATGTCCTCTAGAAAATTCTGATTCTTTTTTTCTGATTAGCGTGACTTACAAGTGGTTTTCTGATGGTCATCCTGCTATTTAGCTATTTACTTTTATTATTAAAAACAGTACATTTCAATTTCAAATTTTATTTGTCACATACAAAGTCATACACAGTACGATATGCAGTGAAATGCTTGTACAATTGACCGTGACCTTAAAAATATATATAAATAAATAAGATTATCAATAAGAAATAAATTATGGAATAAAATAAGAAATAAAATATAGAAAAACATTAGCTGTAGAAAATATAGCTATAGAAGATAAGAACAAAGTATAAAAAATCTTAGCTATACTAGGTTTATTATCTAAGTTTATACTTAGTAATGATTTCTACTGTTGGTTCGTCATGAGGCACTGTTTTTTTTTTTTTTTTTTTTTTTTTTAATCTCTGATCACAGTCATTCATGAGTTTTTTTGTTTTTTTTTTTCCAGTTACCTTTCTTCCACAAAGTTAACAGTTCAGCACTATCCTTCCAGGACCCAATTTTAGGTAACCCAATTTCCTTAGTTGTTTTCTTTGCTTGATGCAGGTCAATAATTTAACCCTCCTAAAACACAGTTACATCTTATCTACAATCACATGGTTAAGACACAAGAAGCTTCAAGAAGCTAATTACTGCAGCAGTTAGGGTTAAAATATTTGTTGAAAAATGTCTGGCATTTAAATTCATTAACACGTTTGTGAGATCTCTAATTCGTGATGCTGTAAATAGGCAGTTTCTGAGGCTGAAAAAACATACAGTATCCTCTGCGGAGGTAGCTCTTGGTCTTCATTTCCTTGGAAGGTCCTCATGAGAGCCAGTCACATCACAGCGTTTGATGGTTTTCGTGACTGCACTTGGGGATACATGCAAAGTTCTAGAGATTTTTCAGACTGACTGACCTTCATTTCTGAACTTTACTTATCTGAGAGTTTCTTGCCATAATATGGTTTTGTACAGAAGTTGTGGTAACACTAATTGGGCTATTGACTTTGTACCCACCCTTCCTCAGCACAAGCCAACTGATGGTCTAAAGCATATTAAGAAGAGAAGAAATATCACTGATTAACTCTTGACAAGGCAAACCTACGAAATGAAAACCATTTCAGGTGACTACCTCATGATGAGAGAATGCCATGAGTGTGCAAAGCTGTCATCAAAGATAAATGTAGGTACTTTGGATGATCTAAAATATTAAACATATTCTGGGTTGTTTAACACTTTTTTGTTTACTACATAATTAACATAAAGTTAATATAACATGTTTGTTCACAGTTTGAATGAATGTTAATGTACAATGATGAAAATAATAATAATTAAGAAAAATCATTGGAGGAGGAGGTGTGTCCCAACTTTTGGCTGATACTGCATACATAACTATACTACAGTCACTGCGTATGTGCAATTTTGAATCAGATGAGTTTGGAAATAATCCATTGCAGGATTTCATGTCACTCCCTGCTGTGCCATTCTATATACAGCAATGTTTATGTTAATAATGCCACTGAATGTAAATCTTAAATAAAATTTAAAAAATCTGTGGTCTGAGCATTGTACAGTTGTTACCATTTATATTGAGTACTGTTCTGTCCCATTATATAGCACAACATTTCATATAAATACATTTTTCATGTGCGGCCAGTTGGCCAGTAATATCTATTTCTGTTTTAACTTTGATGTGGACATATGAAATAGAAACTGAGCACTAAAAGCATCTGCTTCAAAACAAAAGCTCCATGTAAAATCTGGCAGCAAAACAATAAATAAATAAATAATTCAAGTCAGCACACAAGTCACGGTTAGCAGAGTAAACAGATCACTTAACTGGATTGGAAAAGACACTCCATTTAATTTTTAAGAATCCTGTACTTTAAATTAAAACCACAATGTGATTTAGAAAATAGAGTAGCTGCCATGGAACTAAATGTTCAGGAACCACCAAAAGCATGTATCTGGGTTATGTTATTTGCACATTCATATGCTCTGAGGGATCAGTGATTTGTTTCTTTATTGTTTGCCTATGATGTGGCAATTTCATCACGGAGCATTGAAAGCTGAAATAAACAAAAGGAATTTTCAACAATTAGCATTTTGATGCCAATGCTAACTTCAACATACGCTATGTGGCCAAAGATATGTTCACATTCACCATAACACCATAACTTTGTATATTGTTGCATTAAGCATGTTCCTGCATGACATCAGTGACATGTTGTATTCTTGTGAATAAATAGGCACAAATTCCCATAGCTACAGTCCAAAATCTAGGTGAAAGCCTTCTCAGAAGAGTAAAGGTTACTTTAGTAATAAAGAGGGAATAACTTCATATTAATGTCAGGTTTCCACATATGTTTAACCATATAGTACAGCTTAATAAAGGCCAGACCATGCAAAAACTCTTATCTGTTTTTAGGGCTGTTACCATGTAATCATTATACTTTTGTAATTAATATTGGTAGGCATTGCTTAGAAAATCTAAGGTGGAAATGTTATAGGAGGACACATATCTTAGTCTCGCTCACAAGCATGCCCATTTGAAGGGCCACATTAGTACTTGTGTCACTATTTGATCCAGTTTACCAACTTTCTTTTGTCTCTAGAACCTAAGACACTTCAGTAGGCAAACTTTGGCAGATCGAATTGACCAAAGCCAAACAGTCTACAAACGAAAAGACCCAAATGTACAACATATGACATGTGTTACAGTTCTCTCTGTGCACAAAACATGTGATTTCACTAATTAGTTTTATCCTATCTAAAATGGAGCCTGGCTTCTTAATACATTGTTATTGTGACAAGCCAACCAATATTACATTCTGTCTTTACATTGTATTTTACATTACATTACACTCATGTATTCCTAGGAGCAATTTACCATGACCAATCTGCCTGCTTGCATGGTTTGGGCAGTGAGAGGAAGCAAGAACATAAGGGGAACATGCAAAGCTCTGTACTAAATACGATTGAAACATTTTAGTGTTTTTACAATGCGATGGAAAACTAACATTTAAAATCGCATTAACTTTAACCAACAATTTAAATGAAATTTTGTTCAATTGTGTGTTGTCATAGAGACCTCAAATGTACCGTGTTTATCTCATTATTCCTTATTAGTGCACATAATATTCATGTCAGGTTAAGCTGTTATTTTCAGCAGCATTGCTCCTAATGCCAAATTTGTAGCCTAATGTGTTTTTATTCTTAAATGCTCTCATACAACAAGGCTTCTGACACAACGTACTTCTTAAATAACACCTCACCATCTGCAACATCTGCAGCCCAGCTCTGCAAGGAGAAAGAAAGATTGTCGAGGCCAAAGTAAAAGAGTTCTCATGCTCCATGTGTGTTTTCTGTGCAAAAGTGTTTTTACAGTAAGTGAACTGTGTGAAGCATGTGGCTGCCATTATCGCCAGTCTCCCCTGTGGTCACTGCTGAGGTGTGGGACAGCATCTGGGCAGTGGAGAGAAATCACTCAGACACTCATGCAGTGGGAGCAGAACTGAAAAGTTAGTGAACCCATATAGTGCTTAGCATCAGATTTCAGAAATATGGCATTGGCATAACAGTCAGCAGTTTTAATAAAAATGAGTGTTGCCAACATTTTAATCAAGAGCTTCTTTTTTTATCACGACATTTCTATGTTTTAAATTAGATTTTAATCATATCACAGCCTGGTTTAGTCACAGTGCATTTTTTATATTACACCCAGGTGATTTTTCACTCTTAACCAACCATAAAAAGAAATTGAATTAAAATAGACAAATTTGACATTTTTAGATAACTCGCTACGTTTTCACATTTAATCAAAGCTACAAGGGTGAGTCAAAAGTTATGCACACTCTGGATCAAAACTGTTGGCCACTCTGTCTTATCAGTGATTTCTGGTCGAGGCTACTGCCTCCCCAGTCACAAAAATGGATGCCCCATTGTGCATGATTTGCATGTAAAACGAGCAGCGTGCAGTGATTCGTGTGTGTGTGTGTGTGTGTGTGTACGTAGTGCTGTTATTTATTGAATGTCTTCTGCACAGTATGAAGAAAGTGTTTGCATATCTTGCAAACAAATTTGACCCGATACACTAAGGAGGGTGACGTTTCTTAATGAGAATCATTACTGGAATCAGTACCATACATAAATGGCAGAGTAGGAACGGAAACATCCGCAGTCACCGAACATGAAAACATTCAAAATCATCCATGAGCTGGAAAATTAATGCTTACATGTTTATAAGATTCTCAAAGCTGAAACCTAAACTTTGTATTGAATGCAGAGAATTCTTTTTTTTTTTAGGGAAATACAAAAGCTTGTTGACAGACGCTTAAAGTTTATTGATAAGCAAAAATATTATGTTGAAAAAAAAAACATTTTTATGTCTTTTCTAAAAGTTAATTAAAATAAATTCTACAGTCAGATTATCTACAGTCTGATAATCTTTGAATTTCTGACTCACCCTTATTTTTAAAATTTAAAATTTAAAAAGAAAGCGTTGCACCGCCAGGGTCCGGGTTCGATCCCCGGCCAGGCTCGATTCCTGTCTCTGTGTGCATGGAGTTTGCATGTTCTCCTCGTGCTTGGTGGGTTTCCTCCGAGTACTCCGGTTTCCTCCCACAGTCCAAAGACATGTAGGTTAGGCTAATTGGCGTTCACAAATTGCCCGTAGTGTGTGAATGAGTGAGTCTATGTGTATGTGTCTGTGCCCTGAGATGGATTGGCACCCTGTCCAGGGTGTATCCTGTCTTGTGCACTAAGTCTCCTGGGATAGGCCCCCCGTGACCCTGAATACAGGACAAAGCGGTATAGATGGTGAGTGAGAGTGAGCATGTCTTGGGTATTGTGTCAAAAAGATTCTGTATAAAATATCAACATGTTTCCCAGCCATATTATGTCTGATTTGATTGTTGGAAATTTGTTAGTAAATGAGAAGGAGAAAATAAATTGTAAAAAAATTTCCTCACTTCCCTTTACTATTTTGCCACTCTGTTACTGCAGCTGTCTTCAGCTGCTGCTTGTTTGTTTATAGTAAGTGAAAAGCATGCTCTGTTGGGTTGAGAGCAGGTGATTGGCTTGGTCAGTGAAAAATATCTAATTTCTTTGCCTTGATAAACTCTTTCAGTGTATGTTGTGGGTTATTATCCATCTGCAATACAAAGTGGCATCCTATCAGTTTCGCAGCATTTGCCCTCTAGCCCTATACACTTCAGCATTCATCCTGCTATTTCTATCAGGAATCAGGACATCAATAAACACCAGTTACGTTCATTTTGGTTTCATCAGTCAAAGGAATCTGGCAAAGTCGAATCTGGCATATCTGTTCTTGAGCATTATCAGTGGTATGCACCTACTTGTAAAGCATCTGTATTTACTTCGTAAAGCTATCTCTTGACTGTGGACTTGACAATGACATGCCTACTTCCTCAAGACGTCCAAGTGTTTTGACATGGTTAGATGTTGTGAAAAAGCTTCTTCTTTACCCTGGAAAGGATTTTTCAGACATCCACTTTAGTTGTCTTATGTGGTCTTCTTTGCTGAGCTAAAACAAATACACTAACAAAAGCACATATCATACAGGTTAATGACCCTCTTGAGTAGACCAACTACTCTTGAGTACACTGAGTGTAGTAAAATAATCTACTATCATCTGTTAATCATGGTTCACTCGTGTTAATAACAAACCCTGTGGCATTCAGGAATGTTTTTAAAAGACTAAGCAGTGACTCTTCTTTGCTCTGGGATGATATTTTATTTCTTTTTATTTTAATCCCAAAAAGAAAAAGAAAATAAAGCACAAAATATATAGTTCACGTTGGCTCTGTCTGGAGCCTGAAAATTTGTGGAGATATCAACATACCAGATACAATACTGTGCAATATTCTCAAGTCTTCATATTCTCAATTGAAGGGTCATTTCTTCATATTTTGCTTCCAAAGAGCCAGGCTTTCTTGTAGTTCTTACTGTAATCTTGAGGAATAGTTCTCCAGGGTCTCTGAAGGACTTTTTGGCTCTTATTTTTGGCAAGTTTTTTTCATTCCTGTCCCTGTACCTGACCAGTTTTAGAGGAATGTTTTTGTTTGTTAAGCCACACAGCGACCTATAAATCATTCAAGCACACAAAAAAAAAACATCTAACTTAAGGAATGAACCAGTGAGAAACATGTGCAGATGATCAGGAAAACAGGTTATTAATATATGGCTGATGCTGAATGCTAAGTGGTTGGAACAGACAAGAGGGGAAATGAGGTTGCTGCTGAGGTTGGTATAAAGATTTTTACAAATTGCAGTAAAACATATGTTCTCATTTCTTTATTTTGACCTACATAACTAAATGTATTAAACTTAACATGATGAAATAAGGGTTGACTCAAGACAAGTGTACAGTGCTATACATACACAGTACCATATATACCAGCAATTAAAGGGATACTGTAACCCTCCAATGTTCATGAAAAAAGAACTGCGAATGGTGATATTTTCTCCTAGTGTCCTCCTCATTGAACACCCATGAGAAGCTCTGACCTCATCCAAAACTACTCAAACTTAATTTTAAATATACATGCAATTTTTATATTCATCATCTGCGCATCTTGTTTAAAGCCTCCCATGTGTTAAAACTCTCTTTTCTGTGATTGAGCCTATTCCATTAATGTCTTCATGTTATATAACCTGTCTTATTACCTTCCTTGGTTTTTGCTATTCTTAATATAATATGACAGGATTATGGCTACAAAATGAGGTTGAGCAAGATGTGTGAGAGTCTAGTTGTGGCATCTTAAACTTGCTGTCTGGAACCTATTTGAATTCTTGAATACAATTGTATTCTGGAAACATTTCTGATCTGCAGCCAGGGGAGGATAAATGAGGATAAATATTAAATATTGTGAAAATAAATTCACTGACTGTCAACATAGGCAGATTTAATGTTGTGCAGTTTGTGTATATACACACACATACCACTCAGGCATAAAATCAACACCACTGCCAGGTGATGCGAATCACATTGATAATGAATTTAGTAAGCAGTTCAGTACTAATAATAATCAGTAAACTCAATTAAACACCAATGTACTGGTGACAGGATCATTGGTACGCAACGCTTATCCATGCCAGCAGAGATCAAAGGCTAGCCTGTCTTGTCCTGTCCCACAGAAAATCCAAAGCAGCACAAATGGGCAGAAAAATGCTAATGCTGGTCATGATAGACAAGCACCAGAAAACCCAATGCACTATGGGCCTGGCAGTGTGTGTGTGTGTGTGTGTGTGTGTGTGTGTGTGTGTGTGTGTGTGTGTGTGTGTGTGTGTGTGTGTGTGTGTGTGTGTGTGTGTGTGTGTGTGTGTGTGTGTGTGTGTGGGTGTGTGTGTGGGTGGGTGGGTGGGTGGGTGGGTGGGTGTGTGTGTGTGGGTGTGTGTATATATAATCTCAATAGTGAAATTAAATTGTTGAGTAAAAGTGATTTTATGAACAGTTATTTCAAAGCTACTTGCTCAATTTAAAAAAATATATATTTTTTTAATTAAAATATTTTATTCGGATTACTTAACATTTTCACATCTGAAATAATACAAGTGATTGAAGTTCTTTTAAGATATACCTCAATCTTTTTTTTACTTTGTTTTACTTTTTAAATTTCTTATATGTGCAACGCTCTCCAATTACTGAATAGGGAGTGTATTTTGCTGATGACAAAAGAAGTACAACTTGGTGTAAGCAAGGTGTAAGATACTCAACCTTACAAAAAATAATTTCTTTGTAATAATAGAGAGAGTTCTGCTGTACAGAAAGACACGTACAGTACGTGGGATTCAACCTGAAATAACAATATCACTGATTACATTAAAGCTGATCAGCTTATTTTAGCTTTAACTTTTACACTACAGTATTTATACAAACTCTTTTCCCAACTGGTCCTTTCGTTAGTATATAATAATAATAACCATAATAACCATAATAATAATAATAATAATAATAATAATAATAATAATAATAATAATAATAATAATAATACTTTCCTGTTCAGGTATTTTTCTCCTGTTCCAAAATACAAAAGGGAATAATTTCACATTTCTTTAGCTTATATAAAAGGTGGTTGGACAGCATACCTGACATATATGTTATTACTCTGTCTGGTCCTTAATTTAATAAGGCATAAACCAAATGGATGAGCTGCAATAAAGTGGCTAGTTACTTTTCCCACTGTGAGGTTGTAATCCAATACAGCAGAGCAGTGGAATTTTAAGAGTTGGTCTGGGTCACTGGCAGGATATCCTGCCTGTGGCGCTACCTAATGACTTACAATGCACCAAGACTCTGCTTTAACTGCACTATAGATGTATGAATATTTAGATGTGTGTATATATATATATATTTTATTTTATTTTTTTTATTTTTTTTAAGACCAGGTGCTCGTTTTTTTTTTAAGACCAGGAGTTGTTGCTGTGTCCAATGATATAATTATTACTTAAAAATGAAGGTAACCTTTTGTGCTTTATGTGTACTCACACACATTTACTTTATGTATATTCAATTCAATTCAATTTTATTTCTATAGCGCTTTTAACAATGGTCATTGTCTCAAAGCAGCTTCACAGAAATGAAAAGAAAATGAAAAGAAGACTTATGGAAATGTATATATGTGTAAGAAAAATGTGTCTAGATAATGAGATTGTCCCTGATGAGCAAGCCAAGGGTGACGGCGACAGTGGCAAGGAAAAACTCCCTGAGATGGCAATAGGAAGAAACCTTGAGAGGAACCAGACTCAACAGGGAACCCATCCTCATCTGGGTGATGACAGATAACAGAAATTGTAGAACATCATGTGTGTTATGCAGATGAAAGGTCGATATAAGTGAATGATGTAATTTTTTTTGTACATGTCAACCAGAAATCCTGCCCTAGTGCCAAATTGATTTTGCATGTTTGCTACAGTAAATAGCACCAACATTGAAACTGTTTTGTGTTTTTTGACACTGCTTGTGTTTTTCACTTAAATAGAATTTATTTATAGTTTATTTATGTAATAAAAACTCAATGAACATAATATAACTAGGAAAAACTCTTTAAAACCTATAACAGATAGAAGAATATTTTACACAATCATGCTCTGATGGGAAGTGATAAGCAGCATTTGTTCGCCAGTGACTCGTCTCTGTCATCTGTAGGAAAGAAGGATCTCATTTGTTTGTGTACATTGTCAGACTACAGAGGATGGAGGGGTATTGTCTGAAGTCAAGCTTTTTAACTTTGTAAGCCCTATCTTGCATGGTCATTTCACACCTAAAGGTAGCCCTGCCACTCAGAACACTGGCAGATAGACGTGTCAACTTATGTGGATACTGTCAGTAGGACATTTAAGATGGTAGGAAGCATCTCAAGTTTCCTCAGAGAATATTTCAAGAATACCGCTTTAAGAACATGACTAGTTCAGAATTTGAAAATAATAATTTAAAACATTTGATTATTTTTATTGTATTAGTATTTTTATTGCTAAATAATTACTGTGCTTTTTAAATCTTTCTATAAGCAAGTGTAAAACCTTCTATTAGCAAGTGTGACATACTTCTTCATGAAAAGATTGACAGCAGAATGAGATAACTCAGTTGTTACAGTTTTGGGATTTTGAGAAGCATTGCAAACTGATAGATAATATTTTGTTCATGTTTACAACATGAGTCACAACAGTGATAAAATAGCTGATGGGTTTGCTCAACTGATCACTTGACAGAAATAAGCAACGTGATTGGCTTTTCAGGATGTGTCGTGGTTTGCAGCCATTATCTATTGTGCTTTGCCTAAAATGTAGAAAAGGCTTATAAAAGATGGCTAGTAGTTTTTAAAATAAATGTTGTGTAATAGACAGCCCTGTGTGGCTAGGTAAATAAGATATATAATTTAACAGAATTAGTCAATTATTATCATGTTTTGCTGTCAAACTGTTGAAAAACATCATTGTTGAAGTAATATTATTGAATATTGACTTTGGAAATATGCTTGCCTAATTGTTAGACATTTAGGTTTTTGGCATGTGACCACCTAATATATGTGCATTTTTCTTCCCATAAAACAGTATTCAGGATACATTTGCTTTTGTAATAAACCATTTTAGCCTCTGAGGAGGAAGTAACAATGAACTCAAGCAAAACAAAACATTATTTAAAAAACAATATAAATCTTAGTCCTTAAAATAAAACATCGTTGGCAAGACAAATATGAAATTGCATTCTTAATGACATTTAACTAGAGAAATCCTTGGAGACATGGGTGGTTTTAGTACCAAAATTTGGTACAAAAGCCTCTTCTTAGACTCATTCAGAAGTGGTTGGCTGATCTCACATTATCACTGCTGGCCAATCACAGCAGTATTGATAGAATTTTTCCTTATGATAGTGGTTTATGACATTCTCAGCCTCTATGAACACTCACGGGTCATTCCATACTCGAGCTGCATTTTATATAACTGGGATAAAATCAAGGCATTGGTCAGGCCAGTGTTTTCCTTAGTGTATAGTGGCTGTTGAGCCAATAGTCTTTTATTTTTGTACCCTCACAAATATAAATAGTATATGCAATTCTTATTTCAATTGTAAAGATACCAATTGCAACTAAGCTTATTCATTATATTATTCAATTCATGATTACCTTTCCAAATAATCCCCTGCATGAAAGCCTCCAATGTGTTCTTTTTTATAATGTCAGTCTCTTTCTTGGAAAACATAGAATGGCCCCTGGCAGCAGGTCAACAGGGAACTCCCAGGCTCTGTGAGGTGGGAGTGTGGTGGCATCATGCCTATTAGAGATCACTGCCAGATGAAAGTAGTCAGTGCGCATACATTCCATATGTATCAGGGCTCACTATGAAGGTGGATTCATGAGCGACACATTGGAAGGGAAATTCGGTGAGTAATGAACACAAATTGTGTAAACCTGTAAATAACAGGGAGTCCTGCTGACTTAACACCTTGACTAAACTCAGCAGCAGCTAACAGTCAGTTACAAACAGTGGTAGAACTTGCTCATTTTGTTGTAGATGTTGGCTTTGATGTTGTTGATTACTAAAGAACAGCTTTGATGCTAACTGTTTCCATTTGTAAACAAATCGTATGTCCTGCTGCATCTGATGGAAGCATTTTGTATTGAAGAGTTGGGTCAACCATTTTCCTAGTCTGGATTGGCACAAGGGACACCATGACATCCATGAAGGTGGAACACCATGAATGAGATGCAAGCACACTGCTGGTCACCTGTACATGAACATACTGTACGTGCACACACACATTGACAACTAGAAGCAATTTAGCATAGATAATAGACTTACTGGCATGTTTTTGAAAGGTGGAAATAAACTAGACAAAAGAACCTGGACAAAACTTTTGCTGTTAAATGAACAAAAGATAAGTGTCAAACAACAGAAGGTTTTAGGACTGGCATAAATGCATATATTTGTATAGTGAGGATTAGGGTATAAATTGACACATATGAGGGATAAAGTTTTATGATCATCATGAAAACCTAATCCTTTGAAAAAGCATATGCATTTATTTAAGTGAAGGCAATGTGATTGTGTTTTTTCCCCTCATTTTATATAAATGAAGTTATGTATGAACACTAATCCCAACTCTTACTTTAACCTTAGCCTTTATACTCACTCACTCACTCATCATCTATACCGCTTAATCCTGTATTCAGGGTCACGGGGGGCCTGGAGCCTATCCCAGGAGACTTAGGGCACATGGCAGGGTACACCCTGGACAGGGTGCCAATCCATCGCAGGGCACAGACACACACACACACACTCACTCATTCACACACTACGGGCAATTTGGGAACGCCAATTAGCCTAACCTACATGTCCTTGGACTGTGGGAGAAAACCGGAGTACCCGGAGGAAACCCACCAAGCACGGGGAGAACATGCAAACTCCATGCACACAGGGACAGGAATCGAGCCTGGCCGGGGATCGAACCCGGGCCCTGGAGGTGCAAGGTGACAAGTGCCAACCACTACACCACCGTGCCGCCCTTAGCCTTTATAATAAATAAATATTTATTATAAACCTATGTGCATATAAACATAGAGAAATTCTTGTTCTTTGGCATTTTAAATGATTTTCACTGACAACAGACAGAGGGTAGAATGCTACAAACTGTCCTTTGTAAATTCCATACGTCAAAATCATTTACACTGACATTTTCTGCCTGTTACTAATTTCTAAGAGATAGGACTTTTCCTTTGTTCTTGTTTACAGGGAAGCATGGAGCAGTGTTATAGCCCTGTATGATAATTATATCTGACTGCTCACATTTATGCCAGATAGTCTGATTGTAAAAAAAAAATAAAAAAATAAAAAGCTATATCAAGCCATTTTTCTTTATGCAAAACAAAGCAGATTTAGAGAGAAATATAAAATTATATAAATATATATATATGTTTCAGATATCTCCTGATAAATTTTCTGAATAATCTACTGCCAAATAGAGTAATTTTTATCATACTGTAAATGACAATTCCTTAATAAAGAAAGCAGTTACATTTGAATATCATATTTTTTAGCATACTAATTATTAGAATGCTTATGTATTCAAATAATTCATTCAGTCATTCACTGTTAGTAGCTACTTTATGCTTGCTGATCAAGGATGGAAAAAACCAGGGCCACCCCTGAAACACTATGTACAGTATGAGGTAGGAATAATAAAAAAAAATTATTAATTAATAAATATATATATAATTTGTTTCCAAATTTAAGGGAATCAATAATAGGGCTTGGGGTCACATATTCTTTATATAATGCATATAAAAAGGTTTTTCATGACATTGTCAGACTAAAATAGAAAACCAAAGCACATTCAGAGCATCAAGGTGGTCAAACAACCCGTGATTGATTAAACTGAAAATCACTGCAACTCTTGCCAAGGTCAAAAGTATGTTTATATGAACAAAGAAAGCATCCCTTTAAATTTGAAAAATGACTTACGGTGCCCAGCTTTACTTGACCAATCATCCAACCCTAGTTTCAGGTTAAACAAGTGTGGGAAGGCGCACTGCTTGATTCATCACAAATTCCTCCCCCCACCCACCTGGATTTTATGACCTAAATGGCTCCAATTACCCAGTCACTGACAGACAGACAGATGAGATGCTGCTCTGGGGGTCTGTAGGTAGGACAGCCTGAGAGATTGACATAAGAGGGACGGGTGAAGGATGAGAACGAAACAGAGGATGATGGAAAGAATGGAGTTGATGGTAGAAAAGGAGCATACAGAGAAAGAGGGCCCTGACTAGGCTAAGATAAATCTCTCACCAGCCAAGATGGAGCGAAACCTTTGTCACCCATTAGCTGAGACATCATCATTGGCCGTTTTCTCCACCTTGTCAGAGTGCATGCCTTCTTTGGCCTCGAGGTTCCCATCAACTCTTCAACCCTTTGTGCCACTAAGTTTTTTCCATAGCTTTTAGAAGAAATAAATATGTGTGACCAACAATGTTGATGATGTTAATAAAGCATGTCTAATCAGAGTCATTATACAATGGAAAGATATTAGGGGAAAAATCATCTGGTTTTATTCAAAAAACTTCTGGGCTTTTTTTTTTTTTTTTTTTTTTTTAAATGGAGGGTTTAAGTTAAGAGCAACCATTCAATTGAGCTTGAAATGCAACACAAAGAGAAGGGAGCTTTATCCTGTGATTTACTGCTCTCTGATATTATAAATCCATAAATTCTTTATGGTTTTCATAAAAATATTGCTAGCATTTTTTTTTTTTTTTTTGAAAATAGGGGCAGGGTACATCTGGATTTTGTTTCAATTAATAAAGGGTTTCAACTGACTGTGAATTAAGTGATGACAGAGAAGACTGTGTTTTGACATGCAGAAAAGAGAAATCTCATAACTTTTTGGATGGATAAAAACAGTAACTACATTCATTGTCTAGCATCAATTGCCATACCATGCTCCCTACTGTTTTCATATAACTCATATAGCATACCAAAGGCTTTCAGCACTATATTCTTGCTTTTTTTTTTTTTTTTTTTTTTGCAAGAGTCAGTCATGTAAGACCCCTGCATTGCCATGATACAGCTATGAAATGAACCTTGAGAATGAAATTAATATAGTGCCAAAAAGATTAAAATCAGCAGCATACTTGTGGAATCAGTCAAAACAAGAGTACAAGTGAAAGCACAAAATCACTTGGTAATAAAGATTATTTACACACACTACAATAGGTGTTAAGTATTTACAATTTAATCTTTGCTTCTATCAAATACACTTCCTGAGTGAGGACCAAGGTTTATGACAAAACTCATAAAAGTTATTTTATCTCGCAACACATAATGCTGCTCTACAAGGCAGGAAGTGCATAAATTAGGTGAGTCATTAACACCATTTAGCAGCAGGACTGTACGCTCAAAATTAAGTGTGAGAGTGAACTCAATTCCATGCCACTGCTTCCTATCCATTTAAGCATCTGTTACAAGGCTGTCTTTCCTGTTTATTTAGTTAAAGAATAAGAGAGCAACGGAGATCTTGGCTGGTCAGCCCTTCAACAAGTTCAACAATCAGAGAAAAGTTCTTCATTGGAAACAGATGACAGTTCTTCTACACACTAACAGGAGTTTGATGAAAACAAAATGTGGTTAGCTGAGCTGCTGGAGACCAGAGCAGATCATTTAAACCAACCTTCCAACCAATATGTCTTCTCATCTAATTTAGATTTGTGTTCTTTTATCTAATCCAGCCTTGGATTATGGAACTGTATGACAAACTTTCTTGTGCAGAGTGTTGATAAACTGTCTTGGTCTGCCTTCTACTGATGTACTCAAGTTTATTAAACTTTCAAACACAAGTTATTGTGAACCATTTGGTATCAGAGATTTCTCAGCCATCATTCAGTCAACTGCTAGACTCAAAGAAACATTAAGCTTCTTTTGTGACACAAACCTCCTTCTATCTATGCACTAATACTACAAAAAATCCTTCTCCACACATATATACACTTTAAACAAAGCTGGCAGCACAGTGTCTTAGTGTCGCCTTGCACCTCCAGGGTCAGGGTTCAATTCCCGCCTTCGGTCTGTGTGTGTAGAGTTTGCATGTTCTTCACATGCTTGGTGGGTTTCTTCCTCTGGTTTACTCCCACAGTCCAAATACATGCAGAATAGGCTAATTGGCATTCCCAAATTGGCCGAAGTGTGTAAATGATCCAGGATGCACACCGCCTCGTTCCCCAAGTCTTCTGGGATATACTCCATGCCTCCCCACAACCCAGTATACAGAATAAAGACAGAAAGGTACACAATATTAACACTGTGTATTAACACTGATCAACATAAAAAACAAACCATGTTACTGTAAATTACTATACATGCATTTTTATAAGGTATAGGATACAGTGTTTTTTTTTTCTATAAAAATTTAATGGAATAGGTCATACGGAATAATATGGAATATGTTACTGCAGTGTAAGATCAGATTAGACATGAATCCCAATACAATACTTTGAGGGTTAAAACACTAATGCAGTACTTGTATATAATGGTTTATAGAGTTTCTGGAGATTTCCAGTATAATATACTGTCTGTGCATGTGGTTTATGTCACTTATTTTCATAAATGAAACATACTATGTATTTAGTAGGCAAGATGGAGAGAGCTGTTTAATAATATGACCAGTGTTTTTTGAAGAATTGCACGTGCAGAACGGATTTAGAGAGCAAGACAGTGGAGAGTTACATTGGCATGGGGTTTCTCTGTGAATGGAAACATCTCTCTAACTGCAATGTTAGCTAATGTAAAGCTACAGACCTAGTGAGCACAAAGCTAGTGGTGAATATTTTTCTTTATTTCTTTTCATGCCTGTTGACAATTCGCTGTTTCAAAATGATATTCCCACTACAGTTTTGACCTTTTCCTTCCAACCACACTATTGACTAATCACCCCTCTGTTGACTAGTATGACAGGAAACAATGAATGAGCTGTTTTCTCTCACTCCTTTTACCTCTCTCCCAATAATTACTCATCTACAGAAAACAAACACAGGTTCATGGCGTTGTTAACAGTGTTTTACTGCTTAATTCTCCTGTGGGGCATAATTGTTATACTCACCAAGGGGAATCAGATGGTTTATGGCTATGAGCCTCAGCCAGCCATACAGTTCATCTCAGTCTACCAGCCTACTTAGCCATGCTGTAGCTGTTTTGCTGGTGCTGTATTTGTTAATGATCAGATCTGATATTTAGGCCCTTTCTAAAAAGAATAAAAGGGTAAATAATCTGTGTGCTGTTAACATTGAGGAAATATTGATACTCAGCATGTCTTACTGAGATGAAAGAATCTATTCTTTTTATGGATGTACAGTAACTATAACTATGGCAGTACTGTAATCTGTGATGGTAACAAATTGGATGATAGTCCCCGTTTCCCAAGCACAGGTGTAAATTAACAATGTCTGTTTTTGAAACTGATCACCACTTCTCCATACATGGCTCCCTCTGTCCCTCCCTTTCTAATGAACTTATCTGGAATGTCTGGCATCTCTTGCTCCATACGGCTTTGTGTGTGTATGCCTGTGTGTGATTTTTTTCCTTAACTGCATGTTTGGACTGACTCCCAGCATTTAAGCAATAGCAATGAATAGGAAAAGGTGGAGGGGAAGGTGTCTAAACAAGATGCACATTGTTGAGCAACTATACATGCTTGGCACAGCTGCACTACAGCACTGTGCTCAGCACAGAAGCTCAGATGTTGCTGTGTGGATGGGTGCTTCTGATGGAGATAAGCAAATATTTGGCCCTGGCCTGCTGAATTTTGAATGAGCTATGTGGGCAGGTAAGGGGGATATGGCTAACAGACTATATCCCCATCTTCCCTCTTTGTTGTGCATCCTACATAATGTTTATGTCTAGAGGAGAGTGTATCTCTACAGAAACCATTGCACTCTAGTGTTCACGTTGCTTAATGCAGTGTTGTGAAATAAATGTAGAAACTTTTATATATTCTTCATACACAAGCTGGAGGTGACACTGGCAAAGAAAACTCTGAGATGACAGGAGGAAGAAATGTTGAATGAACCAGACACAAAAGAGAACACATCCTCATTTGGGTGATAACAGATAGCGCAATCATAAGATAAGATAAGATCATTCTTGTACCAGAGTGCTCCAATTTATGACACAACATGAATAAATAAAACAAGTAATGCAGTTAAAGTAAAAAAAAAAAAAAGTTTTCCTTATTAATTTATTGAGTCTTTCAGTCACAACTGCATTCACCCTGCTCTAAAGCCAGAATCTAAAGTCAGAGGTGTAAAGTGTGAACTTCAATATGTGGCTGGTACAAACAGGGAGTCTAATTAATGCCTAATAATAATGAGCCTCAAAGTACCAGTCAATAGGAACTTTGTGTACAGTGCCCTCCATAACTATTGGCACCCCTGGTTAAAATGTGTTCTTTAGCTTCTTTAAAAAATCAGTTTTGTTCTAAATAACATAGGACCACAATGGACAAAAAGAGGAAATTCCAACCTTTAATTCAAGTGCATTTATTCAGTGGGAAAAAAATCCCACATTAAGAAATCATTCTTTTACATAAAATCATGGGTGCCACAATTATTAGCACCATTTATGTTTAATACTTTGTACAACCCCCTTTTGCAAACAAAACAGCATCTAATCTTCTCCTATAATGTTTCACAAGATTAGAGAACACAAAAAGAGGGATCTTCGACCATTCCTCTTTGCACAATGTCTCTAAATCATCCAGTGACCTGACTCCTCTCCTCTGCAGCTCACTCTGCAGGTTTTCAATGGGGTTTAGGTCTGGGCACTGAGATGGCCATGGGAGGAGTTTGATTCTGTGTGGTGAACCATTTCTGTGTAGATTTGGCCACATGTTTTGGGTCATTATCTTGCTGAAAGACCTAGTGACGACCCATCTTCAGCTTTCGGGCAGAAGCCACCAGACTTTGCTTTAAAATGTCCTGGTATTTCATGATGCCATGCACCCTAACAAGGTTCCCAGGGCCTCTGGAAAAGAAACAGCCCCACAGCAAGTTGCTTTTCTGCATACTCATCTTTTGTGGTCCACCATACCCACTTGTTGCCAAAAAGCTCTATCTTGGTCTCATCTGACCAAAGAACACGGTCCCAGTTGAAGCCCCAGTACCGCTTAGCAAACTCCAAACGTTTGCGTTTATGATTGTGACTGAGAAAAGGTTTCTTCCTTGCATGCCTCCCAAAGAGCTTGTTGGCATGTAGATAGCGTCTGATGGTTGTTTTGGAGACTTTGTGACCCCAAGATGCTATCATTTGTTGCAGTTCTTTAACAGTAGAATTTTTTATTTCTGTTGGAGAATTATTTATTTCTGTTACCATCCTCCTCACTGGTCCTCGTCCAGACTTGTTTACTACTGTTCCAGTTTTTTTAAACTTCTTAATGAATCCTCTCACCGTAGATATGGGCAGGTGCAGGCGAGTGGCTATTTTCTTGTACTCATCTGCCTTACTTGAATGGTGTGTTCCTTTGTTTTCCCATGTTGAAGAGTGGATAAGAGAAATGGCCTCTGTGTCACGTCATATTTATATCCCAGGGAAGCAGGAAGTGATAAATGACTAAATGTTCCTAGATACTCTGATCAACTTTGTGAACTACTGTAGAAATGACAGAAATACTTCAATTACATTTATTTTCTAGGAATTGTTAGGGGTGCCAATAATTGTGGAACAGGTTATTTTATGAAAAATAATTATTTGTTAGTCAGGGATTTTTATTTCCCCTTAAAATTCACTTTATATTCACATTATATTTTTCTACAACTTTCAGTGTGACAATATGCTTCTGCAATAAAAACTGAATTTATTTTAAGGCTTTTAACACATCTTAACCAGGGGTGTCAATAATTATGGAGGGCACTGTATTTAGATTTTTTTTGGGGGAGGGGGGGGGGCACAGTTTTTTTTTATATGCTGAAAAACAAAGGAACTGAGCTGCACATCATTTTATAACTAAGGTTGAAGTTATCTGAGCCCTAAGTCCTTCCTGGACAAAATTGACTGAATGTTTTTATCACATCTTCCATAGTTATGGTCACCCAAGGTGTATTATTGGATACACGTAGGCAGCATACACTTTTAATGGAGACAATATTGTCCATGCTAGATAACCAGTTATGCAGTCTGTAAGTCAGTTGATATTCTCCCCATGTGCATTACAAAGAAAAACCTAGCCCCATTGTATAGGGCTTTGCGCTCTCGCATGGTGGTATTGTGAGTAATCGTCTCCTATGCTTCATCTTAGTGCACGTGCGTCACTTGTATAGTCAACATATAGTCAATGTATACTGTTTACTACGATATTGTGACCATGTGTGTGCGCATAAAAGCATTTTTTTATTTCGTCTTCAAAGTGTAGTGACTGTTCTATAGTTGCTGTACTGCACCAATGGATCCCATGAAGAAAAAGGCTGTAGCAATATGGGAAATAAATCTGTTTAACGAAAATGCAACGTCACATTTCCGCAAAAATCCTCAAAAGGAGGCAAAAGCAAGTGTCACTGGATAGGTTCCTTGTTGAAATCACACAAAAAAGCAAACAATTCCGGCAGAAAGAAGTGATTTTATTTGTGCGTGTGTGTGTGTTGTCCTACACAATAACCCCTCTCCTCTCTTTCATTTTACTCACACTAGTTACAATTCTTTTCAACTGTAAGGTTCAGGTTAATTTGTTTTATTTTATTCGATTTTGTGTTAATTATTTTTATTTGAACATTTTGGGATGTGGAACGAATCATCTGAGTTTTCTGTATACCTTAGCAGAAATTTGCTTTGATATACAAGTGCTTTGGATCATAAGCACATTTACAGAACAAATTATGCTCACAATCCAAGGTTTAACTTTCCTATATAGGTATGCGCATAACTGCTGAAAGGATAGTTGATGGCCGATGGCTGACAGGAGTCAATGTCAGGTATTTTAATCAGGGTTTAGCTAACTGCTAACTGTTAGTGGATAATTAATACTCAGGTAAGTTTAAACATCAGCATTATGTGTGCTGAGTTCTGAAGTTATTTTTGTAGTTTGTATTGCATTATAGGATTTGGAGTCCATGGTAGGTGACAGCTGTGAATTATTAAATATTCATGAAAAAAGACATGATATACGCAGAGGCTAAATTATAAAAAATTGTATCCCTACCAAAAACATCAAATTGAATAATAAATCATATTGTTTATGTGATGGCAAAGGTTTTGTACAAAGTCTTATTCCTATGACTGGTTTTTGACTCATTTAGATGTTTAATGCCAAAACAGAAGTTTTTTGGGGACTTGGGGGCAGTGGTTGCTCAGCGTGTTAAGACTCTAAATTACTGATCAAGTGGGTAATGGTTAGAGACCCAGCTTTACCAGATTGCTTCTTTTGAGCCCTTGAGTGACGCCCTTAACATTGTTTGCTCCAGGGATGCTGTATAATGGCTGACCTTGCTCTATGACCCTAGTCTATTAACAAAGCTGGGATATGTGAAGAATAAATAATTTCACTGTGCAGTAATATGTATATATGTGTGATGAAAAAAGCTGAACATAACAGATTACATGCCGTCTTTATGATGTCTATTTATCTTATCATTGTTTGCATGATTTTCATGGCTAAATTTGACCAGCCTGGTGGCCAATCTTCGTTGACTGCACAGTCCACCAGTAAGAGCAGAGTGCTATTTATGCTACTTCAAATAGGTATAAGTATATGGAAACATTAAGTGCATTGTTTGTCCTTTACCTTTAACACAGATATAATAGATGATTGCCTTTTAATTCTTAATGTATTGTATATATTGTGTTAACACAAAGATAGCCTACCACAGAGCCGTCAAACTCCACCTTCTGACAGCAGACAATATTCTACCCTGGAACAAACATTGTTGTTCTACTCAATTCACTACTACATCAAAGATTTCATAATTAGTTTATGGTAATGTTGTTTTACAGACAAAACCTAATCAACAAGAGTCCATATGAAGAATAAAATAGGTACATCTATATAAATAAAATGACATAATAAGTAGTAGTATTATCAGAATTATATTCTGATTAACAGATATGTTAATGAAAATAGAGCTACACCATTTGTCAGTAATTGTTTTGTATTACAAAATAATATATTATTTAAACCAAATATTTTGAAATCATTTGAAATTAATGGTCGTTGTCAGTAGCCTATGGGATAACACATGAAATTTGGTTAATTTTGATTAACCTTCGCCTTATTTAAGACTAAGAACATCTAGAAATATATTTAAAACATCGTTTAAAAAAGCAAATTGGCCTACACTAATAAATCTATGTCTCAAATTATCAGATATGCTGTTGTTGGGTCATCTAGAAAAAATATATAAATTATGATTTGTTTAAAATCAACAAAAAAAATACAAACTTCCTCTACATGAAAAAGTAAATACCTTCAGGAACTCATGAATGTAGAATATGCTACGTAGTTTTTTTTTTTTTTTAATCTATTGTCATAAAACCCATGAGATTAAAGTGCTCCAAATAATACTTATTTTCTTTTCTGTAATTGTGTGAATGACTACACTGAAAAAAAATGACTTGTAAGATTTACTTGATAAAATCCTCGTAACAATTTGCACACGCAAATTTTAAGTAAATTTTATTGCTCCAATATTAAGTACAACTTACACATCATGGTCAAGTAAAATCTACTTAATAATTAAAGTAACGCTCATGAAGAAATCAAGTAAAAGTTACATAATTATATTTAATTCACAAGTTGGTTTTATGTAAAATAATCAAGTAAAGTTAATTTATTGTCATATTAGCAGGAACCTTGTTTTTATGAATTATTAAGTAAATCTTACTATAATTTTGTTTTGTGAGATTTTCCCTTACTTGGTTTTATCTATTTATATTACTCCCTATAATAATGTAAACATTGCTAATTTATGTTTTCTAAAGAAACTGTAATTATTTCATCAATATCTTTCACAAATCACACAACAAATATATTATTAAACAGTTTATTCACCAACATTACCGAATGTTTTTGACATTAACAGTCTCGATACAGGTTGTATTTTTAATAAAAGTGCATTCAGTTAAATTTTGCATCCATAGGAACAGTAAGCAGTGCACATGGCTTTGCAGTATTGCCACATTCTCGCGAAATTTCCTTTCCTTCAAGTATAATGGATACATCATCCGGTTCTTCCCCTTCAACAGAACGGACTACAAGGATTTTAAGATGGTGCAAACCTTCATCACTTCATCTGTCCTCCTTTATAACATTTACAAGAAAAAGATAAAGATAATTATTTTGATAAACAAAAATGTAATTGCTTCAATCACCTGTGCTGACTTACACAAACTTACACTTACTCATACAGAAAAGAAATTAAAAATGACCATCATTTCATACACTTCAGATTGTTAAACTTGGGTTAAATTGCTTTAGCAATAATCTTGTATCAGTAAAACATTTGTAGAACATTGCATGAGATGGCTACACTCCATAGTCTGATTACTTTGCACATTTACAGTGTCAGGAAATCGTATGATGAGTGCTGAATTTGTATTTAGTTCACCCAAACATGAATTCTTTCAATAATTACTCAGTTTTATGATGCTACAAACCTTTATGTTCATATGTATTCATTTGCATTTGGTATATGCTTGTGTCCAATGCAGAGTGAGATCTACCTGTAAATGAACATGCACAATTTGTTATACTACAGGGTGGGCCATTTATATGGATACACCTTAATAAAATGGGAATGGTTGGTGATATTAACGTCCTGTTTGTGGCACATTAGTATATGTGAGGGGGCAAACTTTTCAAGATGGGTGGTGACCATGGTGGCCATTTGGAAGTCGGCCATCTTGGATCCAACTTTTGTTCTTTCAATAGGAAGAGGGTCATGTGACACATCAACCAAAAACAATCAAGAAAAACAATGGTGTGCTTGGTTTTAACATAACTTTATTCTTTCATGAGTTATTTACAAGTTTCTCTTTGTTCACAGCCATTGACATGTCGAAGAGGTTAACACGTGATGAGCGGATCGAAATTGTGTTGATATCTGGTGAACGCAGTAACCGGGTCATTGCAGCAGATTTCAATGCAAGACACCCTACGAGACCACCCATCTCCCATGCTACAGTTAGCAAACTGCTTGCTAAGTTTCATGAAACTGGTTCAGTGTTGGATTTGCCAAAATGTGGACGCATGAAAACTGTCATTAATGAACAAACATCAGTGGCTGTCCTAGCTTCATTCAGCAAGAGCCCACAGCGTAGCACTCGCCGCATGTCACTGGAGAGTGGCATTAGTCGAACATCCCTTCGGGGGATATTAGCTACTCACAAATGGCACCCTTACAAACTCCAGCTACTGCAGCATCTCAACGATGATGACCCAGATCGGCGCACACAATTTGCAGAATGGGCAAAACAAAAATTGGAACAGGACCCTCAGTTCACACAGAAGATTTTGTTCAGTGATGAGGCAAACTTTTATGTGAATGGTGAAGTTAACAAACAAAACCCCCGCTATTGGTCTGACACTAACCCACATTGGATAGATCCCTCCAAGACTGTTGGAACAAAAAAAGTGATGGTATGGTGTGGTATATGGGGTACAAAGATAGTGGGGCCATTCTTCATTAATGGAAACCTCAAGGCCACTGGAAATTTGAAATTGCTACATGATGATGTGTTTCCCTCTTTATGCACTGAAGCTGACACGTTCCCTGAGTTTCTCCAGCAAGATGGTGCACCACCACATTATGGGTGTCAGGTCCGAGCATTCCTAGATGAACAGTTTCCTGAAAAGTGGATTGGTCGTCGTAGGCCAGTTGAATGGCCCCCAAGGTCTCCCGATCTGACCCCCTTTGACTCTTATCTTTGGGGTCATTGTCTATGGTGTGAAGATACGAGATGTGCAGCACCTGAAACTATGGATACTGGAAGCCTGTGCTGGCATTTCTCCTGCGGTGTTTCTATCAGTGTGTGAAGAGTGGGAGAAGAGGGTTGCATTGACAATCCATCACAATGGGCAGCACATTGAACACATTTTATAAGTGGTCAGAAACTTGTAAATAACCCATGAAAGAATAAAGTTACGTTAAAAGCAAGCACACCATTGTTCAAGATTGGTCACCACCCATCTTGAAAAGTTTGCCCCCTCACATATACTAATGTGCCACAAACAGGTGGTTAATATCACCAACCATTCCCATTTTATTAAGGTGTATCCATATAAATGGCCCACCCTGTACAACAATGGTATAAAACACCTAACCACTATTTTATATTTTGCAATGAAGAACAAATAAAAATAACAGCAACATTATAGCTAGCAAATATGTATATAGATTTATACTTGCCTCAATGTGATAAGTAGGACAGTATCTTCTATAGAGTCCTAAATTAGCTTTCTGCACTGTATCCAAATTTTGAAATATAGTAGTCCTGTTGATAGAAACAAATGTTAACAAGATTTTACATTTAATAAATAAATTACAGATTACACATTTAAATGCAGCATAAAAAATCATGGGTTGTGTATTGATTAAAAACAGCGCAATGCATATTATGATATGGAAAATCTCTTCCATTCCAGTGATGAAGAAACGGTAACAATGACAATTTTAGAATCTGTAGAAGCTCAGTGGTCCGAGCACAACCTCTCACGGGCGAACCTTTCTCTGAACACGCCGTTTTCACGAGGGTGGGGGTAAGAAACACACATCTCAGTTTATTAATCCGCGCGCTCGGTTGGTTATTATTATTATTATTTTACCACATGACCCCTGGGGGCTTCCGTAGGTTCAGGTTTTTATATCACGTGAATCTCTACACTATTAAAAACTGAAATATTGCTCATTGTAAGTCCTGAGATTAAGATGAACAAGTCAGGAAAACGAGAATCACATCCAAAACAGGAAGGTAAACTTACCTCGAACACAACAAACTCCAGCTCCAGCCACACGCGCAGCACCTCTGACTGATCCACAGCGCGGGTGCAGCGTCTCCAAACACGCATGCGCGGTGTAATTTGAAATTTAAAATAAACTTTCAAAGTAAAACTTACTTAATATTACTAGGTTACTATAGCAGTGACTATAAAACATTTAAATATTACAAGTAAATACATAATAATATTTAACTCTTTCCACTCAGTTAATTGATTACATGAATTAAATGTGTAGGTATGTTAACTTTTATTTAGGAAATTCTAGTTCTCCTTGAAACAAATTTTTTCCATGTAAAAATTATGATGGTTAATTTAATATATTTTACCACAACAAAAAGTCATTTTTTTCAGTGTAACAGCAACTCGGTCTGGACTCACTAAAGGTGGACAAAGGACCATTAAAGGTGTTTAACACTCAAGTTCATCTACTTGTCATTCAAATATTTTACTGTGACAGACTGCAAAGTGCCTAAAGAATCAATGTTAAATTTGATTGTTTATATAACAACCTTAGCAGCAACCTCATTCCCCCTCTTGTTCAGTCCACACAGCGTTCAGCATCACCAGCTAGTATATGTGATCAAAAAATATTTGTCATCATTTGCACCTGTTTCTCACTGGTTCATGCCTTGAGATGATTTTTTATACTTGAATGATTCATCAGTCACTGTGTGGCTTAGCAAAATTCCCTCTGAAACAGGAACTGGACTGAAAATGAGAGCCAAAAACTTGCCAAAAAATGTCTTTCAGGAAGCCCAGAGAACGATTCCTATATACTGCATTAAAAACTCATGCACACTCATGAATGTCTTTCTCTTTTGAAGCAAAAATGAGCTAAAAAAAATGGTTAAAGACTTTTGCTCTGTACTGTCTGTCTATCCATCTTCTCCTGTATGTATCTGCAGTTTTGAGTTTCACTATACTTTATGTAATTTTATTATATGCACAGTGGTCTCTGACCAATGAGATTTCAGCATGATCATTTTAATCAAACACATTTTTGCCACTGATTCTGACTATTTTAGCCATAACTGCCATACTGATGTAACCCAGATGAATGAGGTATAGAGAAAATAAATAAATCTTCTAAATAAATGGTATTGAAATCTTCCTTAACTTGTTCCATGCAGGGAGATTTTTTTGTGGAACAACATACTAAAGTAAAACATTTAAAGCCTCAAACATCAGAGAAGTCGATTTTTTGTGAATAACCACAACATATTGGAGCTAAGGCATTGATTTTTAGAACCAGGTCAGTAGCTGCCATACAGTTGTCTTCATAGAAGAGGGACTGTTTAAAAAAAAAAGGTCGCTTTAAAAAAATTTTGTCACCAATTATAATGTTCAAAACTTAGTTTTTGAAAACCCAGCTAAAGTTCTTTACCTGATTTTATGTGGAAAACAGTGAATCACTAAAAATGACTTTAGCTGGGTTTTCATAGACTGAATCATATTTGTAATATTATTAAGTCACTGACCTTTTGTATTATTTTAAGTGGTCCATAGGTGGCCGTTAAACCGAACATATGTTTGGCCTAATGAGACTTTGAGCATAATTCCAAAGTATACTTATTACACAAACAACAAAAAATGGTAAGATGTATACACAAACAACACCATACTCATGATGAACCTTAATGTAGGCAGCAGCATGGGGCTGCTTCTCTTCAGTTGTGGTTGCAGGTCTATTCAAGATATTCAAGAGGATATAGGGATGGAAATAGCAATCTTTTTTGATTGGCACAGGACTGTCACAGGTTTCTCCAGTGATTTTTTTTTTCTTTTCTGCTTGTTTGCCATGTGTGTGTGTGGGGAGGGGGTTACCTTGATTCATCATATTATTTAAGATCCTGTATTTCCCTGTTCATTGTTGGTAATTATTGTTTTGTTCTTTGTTTAATTTTTTTGTATGCACACTTTCTTTGTTTCTTTGGGTATTTCTTTATATCTTGTCTTCTTTTCAGGTTTCAGGTTGTCTGGCTACGTTAGTGCTAATGCTACTGGCTAATAGTGTTTTTTTGCACCAAATAATAAAATAAAACTCCCAAATCAAAATGTGTTGATAGGTTAGATAGGTGGAATCTAATCTCTATCTATCTAATCTCTTTGTTAACAAAAAAAAATGTCAGTCTGAGACTGCATGAACAATCAGCTACTGTACCTGTACAAACTATTAAAGGACTGGACACATGGAGGTTCTATGGAGTGCATGTGTGGCCTTTAAAGAGCAGAAAAAAATCTCTTCCGTTCAGAAAAGCTATTGTAGACAGTACAATATGAAATACAGTTTAAGACTATTTTTTTAAATGTGACAAGAAGAACTTCTTGCTGGCAGCAATTTGTAGACCCACATCCTCATGAATTTCCTAACTTGCATAAAGGCCTTAGAGGCCATTATAAAGTGTGTTACTGAGAGCCTCAATCTTGATGGTGCTGCTGGCTACAACAGTCATGGATTATAAACATATATGGAACTGATACTGCTCTTGAGTGTGTTTAAACAGGTCACAGAGGCTGCCAAAGTATAGTTAACCCATATTGCCAATGGCAGACATCTTGAAAAACTTAATAAAATCCATAGATTGTGTGCATGAACTGTTGTGGAAAATAATAGGTTGGAGTAACAGTACTAGTGGAGCGCAAATGAAAACCAGTACAATGGTACAGATAGGCTTATCCAGGAGTACCCAGTACTGAGAGGTAGTGTAAGGGCTAGTTTTTATAAGCAAATCAACTTTTACATTGCCAAGAGTTCCTACAACTTTATTCCTTAAAATACATTATTTACAGAAAAACAGATACATTAATAAACCATGTTTAGCACATTAATACTTCATACATCAATAGAATAAATGCAAAGGCTCTTTGGGAAAGCAATCATATTGACCCAGGAATCAGTATCAAACTGCATTTCTCAGATCCACAGCCTACAACACATCACAACCTACAAGTATGGCTGTGAGGGACAGCAAACTCCAGCCATCTCACCTACTGGCTGCGCTCCATAAATAATTGATTAAAGATGTACAGAGATTTATTTATTTATATAATACTAAGGATTTTCTGATTAAATTAAAATGTACATTTTTGTGTCCTTTTAATATGACGTTGTCCTTGATAATAATGATAAAAAATATATAAATCCTTTTTCGAGCTCCATTTTTTTCACACTCCAGCGAGACGCAATGACTGATGAGAATTTTTTCAGTCCCTTTTCCAGTGAAGTGAACACCTGTTGTTCACTCGTTCCCTACACCATTCACAGTTCCCTTTGAACTGAACATTTTCGCTCCCTGCGGTTTGGAATCACACTTAACATGGCTGAACACCCTGGGACGTATACTTCAGGCTGATTGGAACGCACCTACTGTCACATTCACAGTTACTTAATTACTGATTATACACACCTGGACTTAATCATCACTCACCACTACATAAGAAAACATAAATTTCTCATTCATTGCAATGTATCTGCTTTCTGTTGTAAAAAAAAAAAAAAAAACTTGTGATATATACAATGTGTGTGTGTATATAGTATATTGATGTTTGTGGTTTTTAATTTGGGGTTATGTGAATTTGCCTTTGTCTTGGATATTCTGTTTGCAAACCACCTGAACATTTGCTTGTCAATAGTTTTTTTGTTTGTTTTGTTTGCTGTCTGTCATGTTTAGCAAAAGTAATACCCCAACTGCAGCTTTTTGTCACAACACAGTATACTTTGCCTGAAGCCCAGAGGCTGTGGTAATGCTAGATTGGCAGCAAGTCCTGGTACCTTAGGGCCACCAAATCAGAGAATAACAACAGTAGCTAGCCATACCTCACACAGCTATCCAATGAACTGATGCCATCTCTAACTGCAACAGTGACACCATTTTACTCACCTCCACACCTCATTATTTGCCCAGACCAAATTTGTAGTAAATCCATACAATGCAAGAAGTTGTTACTTCAGTGTTCTTGTATTTCTGTAAGTAAGAAGAAACTGCTGTCCAGTTAGTTTAAAGTGACAAGTCATTAAACTCCTTGGTCTGGCATGGCTGAACCATCATTGAAAAGTTCAATGTCATTTCAATGTTCAACCTCTGCAAAACCATCTTCACAAGCCCTGGATATAGGCAAAGGGCCATAAGCCATTGTACCAAGCCCCTCCAAGTATAAATAAGCATCTTAGACCATTTCAGTTCTCATAACCATCATGTCCAAGTAGTATACTTCTCAGCTTCTCAGACACACAATCCCCAAATCTCCTTGTTCAAGAAAGAGAGATCAGCCAGTCACCACAAAAGTCTAAACATCTGTCTCCACATACAGTGTTCTGAAGGATTTGACCTCCACTGACAGTTCAACATCCCTAAATAGCAAGACTCCATCAAGTGTTTAGGCCAGTGTTCTTCCTCTTAACAGTGTCTCAGAACTGTCGCCTATAACAGTCTGAAGATAGCATTTGGGCCTCCACTAGAAACATCATAAGGACACGGGTACAGAAGTCTAACTCACCACTACATTGGACCATATAAATTCCTCCAGTGCCTCAACAAACCAATGTATAACCCTGGATTTACACCACAAGATCTCTGATGTCATTGTTCCATCCGCTGCGTATTTAAAGCATTTCAGTTGTGGAATGCCTTGAATTGGCAATGAGTAATCATCAGCACAACAATCTCAGCACAACAATTTCTTCAACCATTTCAGAAGACATATCCTGTGGTCATGGCAAAGACTTCACTGATTCAGATGGGTCACATTATTGTTCCATTCTTCCAAGCTTCTCCATAAATCATAGCCAAAGATTTCCCAAACATTACCTCTGCAACCTGTAAAAATTGAAGGGCAACCCACCTACACAGACAAGTAATCCTGGACTCCAGGTCCCAAAAGCACAAGCTCCATCAAGTGGGAAGGCTGTGGCCCTCACGAGAAAAATCAGGATCCCAACATGCATAGTTCTTGATTCTCTTTTCTTTTCCAACTTCCATGGGGACGGTGGCCCTGTCCGCAGGAAAAGCCTAAAAGAACTTTGGTCCTAGAGTGAGCTCTTCCAAAAAGGATTGTTCTGTCAACACCTGGCCTCACAGTCACTAGATATAAGCACCCAAAAATCTCATCAATGGTCAACAATATTATTAATCTAATGTACCAAATATTTGATCCATGTTGATGGTGTTTGATCAGTTTTGTTTTCTGGTTTATAATGCCCTTGTCTTGGGTATCCAGGGAATTCAACCCTGCTTATTTTAATAATTAAACAAAGGACAAGGTTTGCGAGAATTTATCATACTGTAGGTTAACGAGTTATATTACCACTTAAATTACTCAACTAACTGCTATCTGAATAATGCATTCTTGGAAGCATGTTTGGGAGCATGATGAAATCATTATATTTGCTTTATAATAATTATAGATATATAGAAATGTATAAGATAAATGTTCTTACTAACATGCATCCTGACACAGACATCAACTGAGTGATTAATGTTTATAACAATTTTTTATAACATGTTCAGCATAAAAAATACATTAAAACATCATGAATTGTTTATTATAGCAAATAACAAAAATGATGGCAGACTGTAATGTAACAAATAATTTGAACATATACAACAAAATCCTGATAATTGTTTTGGATGTTATTACAGAAGCACATATGATGCATAAGTAGCTCAAAATCAGTGATGATTTTTGTACTTTATGAATTGGTGCAAACTGAATTGCGGTGTTCCTTGTACATCTGTACATCTGATCAGTTTATTAGTACTACTATAATCTTCATTAGCCAAATCCTTATTGTAATTTTTCTACAGCAGAAATAATGATTCATATGGCAGAATGATATAATATCAATAGATCTTAGAATTCACAAACAGACTGGTGGCCTTCTCAGACACAATAAGCTCTGAGCATTTTCAATGCTATTTAATCATATTAAGCAGTGTGCCAGCACTTAGGATTTTTTTCCTCTAGCTTTTTAGTAATTGAGAACCACTTGATGAATGTGTTTAATAATGTCAGGAAACGAGAGCACTTACACAGCTCATCAATCTAGTTGGAGGTGAAAAAAGAGGGAAAGTTTCCAAATCCAGTGTACTTGGCTGGACTTTTCTCAAAAGCTTTGCCCAGAAACAAATTGGGATGAGGAGGGATGTTCGAAATGAAGGGCAATATCTTCTGCTTAGAAAATGATTCACTTATTTCAGAGCAAAGGGGTCATTTAAGTTCTTCAGGCTGCAAAGGAGGATAACATACATAGTGGTATTATTAACATACATAGTGGTATTATTAACATACATAGTGGTATTATTTATATATATATATATATATATATATATATATATATATATATATATATATATATATATATATATATATATATACAAATAATAGGAGAAAAATCAATTTACAATGGCTTACTGTAAGGCATTAATAAATGGAGCTACAATGTAAATAGAAAAAAATAGACTTGAAAGAAAGATAGACTTAGAAGAAAAATAGATTGATGTAAGACGAAGCACTGATATGGTGCACTAAATTACTGTATGTTTAATTATCTGCACTCAATTTGTCTGTTCACTTAAGCCTTCTGTCATTCTATCATCACATACGTTTGGTGTCGGTTTATGTCATCTAGTTTCCAAGACATTATTCACAAAATCAAACCAAATCTGATCATGATGTTCTTTATATGCCCGAGTTTAGAGTGAGGGAACTCTCCCTATGTCAGGTTCCATTTTGAGGGCCTACATGGATTAACTTCTCTCAGACATATGCTTCATATTCATTAATTGGTTGGCCTCTGTTGCTTCTATGAACAGCGTGTTGTGTATGTGCTAAACCTCGCTTTTACCGTGACATCTGTGGAATGCTATGCTTATACTTCATTTATCTAAATGTAAATCACCAAGGTTTCCTTATAGTTTTCAGTTAAATGCTTTAATGCCCTCTGACGTATGTGCACCAGTTTTCCTCGGTCAAAAAAAACAAAAAACAGAAGAGTTTATGACAGCAGGAAATATGGAAGTAACTGGTGTTCATTTACTAACTTTGTGTTCTGATTCCAAAGAACAGTGTAATGGCATTCTTTTGTTTATGATCAGCAAAGTGAAGCAAAAAGTTGTGGCATTTGGTTCAGGTTGAATTTAGGCACAGCAACAACATAAAAGAATAGTGGTTGAGAAATAAGAACAGAAAAGACGGATGAACACCTGTTTGCAATTTTGGAAACAGAAACTCCGTGGCCCGGCTGGCTCAAACTTGGGTAGTTTTTAGATAAATCCACATAAATCCAGAGTATAAATGCAGGAGCAGTGAGAGCGGCAAGCCAGCATAGGGACATTCTTGACACTGGGCCAACAGACCATGAGAGCGTCCACACGAAAGAAAAATGTAATCAATTATTTTGCAGTTTCTGTTTTTACAAGATCCATCCGGTCAATCTGGTCAATATGTGTCATGTATTAGAGCTGAGATTTGCCACATAGGATTCCCTTATTTTATTTTCATGTATTACCAACTCACTTTGGGTAAACCTCAATCCATTCAGTCATTTTGTTCATTCATTTTTTTTCCTAGCATGAATTCCTGTTTACAATTAAAGCTGGAAATGGAAGAAGTCGGGCAGGGATATTGACCAAGTATCCAGTGTTAAGCTATATGCAGGAAAATTCCACATGCACACGCATAATTGCTGAGGTCTGCATTTTTATATTTAATCAAGATGTAATTCTAGAATTCACCTCACTTGTGTGACAGAAAAACATAAACAATAAAAAGTGGTCTTTTAATGAGTAATGAATTGGCAAGAATTTTAGTTGCCAGCTTCTTAGTGAGAGGAATTTAAAAGTAGAACGTTTTTAAAGAACACATTTAATCTCCATTCCTTTTCCATTTTTTTTTCTTGTATTCAGGTATTCAGTTCTGATTTCCCGAATACCTCCAGTGAGACACACATTTTTGCCTGGTTATTAGTTTGGTATGTGTGAGTCTCTTTCCTTGTGCTGTACCTGCTTTGAATTTGATGCAGATATCCTCTTACCAAACCACACAGGCCTCTGTTGTCCTGATATATGGCTGGGAGCTTATTCCATTCCTGACCTAAAGAAATATCAAAGAACTTACGCCTGTCTTTCTTACTATTTTTTTTCCCTTCATTCTTTTTTTTCACAAGATGGGACTGTTTTTGTGGTCCACTTACCATGGAATAGTCCCTGAGCTCTTAGGGTTTGTATGTGAGGTTGAATGTTGGCACCGTGGTCGCCAGTATGAGGACACATGCTTCTCCTCTTAGTGCTAAACGTAAGATGTAGAAATGCTTATGATTTCTACAGGGGTTTTTTTATAAGTCATAAAATAACTGGAAATTAATAAGTTGGCAACTCATTTGTTTTTACTGTATTAAGGGATTGAACTACATTTTTGATCGAAGATACAGAAAGCTCTGTATGCACAGAAAATATATATTTGCAGACAAAAATATAGAAAATCATTCAATTCTATCTCATTATTTGTAGTATTATGAATGATAATGATAGTATGGAAGGTGAGGTGGGGGAATTGAAGGTGGGCAGCAGCTGGCATGGCTGACAGGGTAGACACGCTGGGTGCACATAGTGTACATTTCTGCTGCTGGAGAGGAACTGAGGCAGGGCATTGCACTCTTCGAGTGATAAGAGCAATGGAACAGTGCCTCTGATTGTGCACCTAAAGCTGTACGGCTGAGTGAGGAGCCGTGCAGGAATGCACACAGCCATCTCTGTAATGAAAACAACAGTTTTTGCCTTTATTATCTCATTTTACTCTGAGTATCTTCTTGATAATTTGGGTCCACGTATAGACAGCTCTCCAAGTCTCTCCTTTTCTCTATACATTATTATGACTAATTGCTATTATTAAAACCATCATAACATATCAAGATAAATGTGCTATGAAGATCATTGTAAGATTATTGGACCTGTGTGTGTGTGTGGGGGGGGGGGGGGGGGGGGATTAAAGAAAGAGATCATGACAAAATGGGAGAAACAAGAATGCATGAAGATGTGATCTAGGTAAGCTGGTGCTTCACATTCAGGAAAACAATAAACCTTCTCGATCACAATTCTTAGCAAAGAGACCTGATGTACACATCTTTGTATATTTCTTTGACTTAATTTGAAACATAAACTTTAGTTTTCCTTAAAGAAATTGAAATAATTCAGTTCATCGGCCACTTAAAGGTTTCTCTAGAAGTGTAAAGAAGAAGCACAGATAAGACCATAGATAAAAACTAACATGTTTCTTTCAGTGGGACCGCAGAGAACTATTTCACAACAGTCACTACAGTATAAACATTTGATAAAGAAACCATATTATCTCTCCCATCCAACAATTCTTTTGTATGTGTATTATAATGTAAAATGCTCTGGATGTTTTTGTAGGACTACTAAAAAATAGATTACTAAATATAGTCTAGTCAGTTGTAGTATCACTCTGCATGTTTATAAAATGTTGCAGCTTGGCTATATCACTTTAATTGAACAATTAGGTAAAAGAGGGCAATGAAATGACAGAAAAGAGGAAACTGATCCCGACCGTATCAAGTCAGCCTATCAGAGACTAGTGTTTTACTCAGGAAGGTGAAGGAAATGAGGGAATATGGGCATAGTGGAGGAGAGTATCAGTCACAGCAATGCACTGATTCACACTGCAGAATGCACATACACATACACACACCCACTCTCATACACACAGCACACATTATTATATAACAATTATATACACTGCTCAAGAAAATAAATACAGTAAATGGAACACTTAAATCAAACTCTGGGTTTTAGTTTAGTCCTGGTGAAAATCTTAATCTTAAATCTTAATCTTGTATATTTTTGTCAGAACAAAAGGACATAATGACAGCCAATAGAAACCAAAATCAACAGCCCAAGGAGGAGTGTATTCAAAACTACACTGAAAATTGTCAGAAAAGATTTAGAAAACTAAAAGATTTAAATCACAGGCTCATCCAAATTGCTTGAATTTCATTACAGCAACTCATAATGTGACTTAGACGTCTGTATGGCTCCTGCATGCCTATATGCACTCCCAACAACATCTGGGCAGGATCCTGATGAGTTGGCAGATGATATCCTGGGACTCTCCTATCAAACCAGGCTCAGGGCATCTGTGAGCTTCTGGTTGGACTGTGGTGGTACTTATTGGTGTCGCATACACAGATATATAATGTCCCATAGGTGTTCAATTGTATTTTGGTAAAGGGAACATGAGGGCCAGTCAAGTTCATCAGTGCCTTCATCATCCAGGAACTGCCTACAAACTCTTGCCATATGAGGCCAGGCTTTGTCCTGCACCTGGAGGAACCCAGGGCCCCAATGTACCAGCATAAGGTCTGACAATCATACTGATGATTTCATCCCAGTAACTCACAGCAGTCAGGGTACTGTCCAAGGATATGCCTCCCCCAACCATCACTGACCCACCACCAAATTGGTCATGCTTGGTAATGTTACAGGCAGCATAACATCCACCGCCATGTCTCCAGACTCTTCCACACCTGTCACAAGTGCTCAGTGTAAACCTGCTCTCATTTGTAAATAGAACGTGGTGCCAATGGCAGACCTGCCAATTCTGGTGTTTTGCTGGGCCGTGATGTCCTACTAGTGGACATTTAGCCCTGATGCCACCCTCATGGAGTCTGTTTTTTAATGGACTGCTGGAGATTATTTACTAATTAAAGAAATTACAATAAAGCTTGCCTAAGCGAGCTCAGGCTGTATTTAGGCGCAGAGGTAGCTCAGTGTTTGAGACATTGGACTATGGTCTGGAGGGTCCCAGGTTCAAGCCCCCACCACCACCAAGTTGTCCCTGTTGGGCCAATGAGCAAGGCCCTTAACTGCACAAATGTACTGTAATGAAAAAATCTAAGTTGCTCTGGATAGAGTGTCTGCCCAATGTGTTGCAGAAAAATGGTGGACCTACAAGAATTACTTGTTAGAATCATAAAAACTCCCTTTTTATGCACTGTATACTCTATTTACATGTATGTTTGCATATACATAAATCACTGTATATTTTCCTAACAAAATGTAAAGAAATAAGGACTGTCTAAAGACTTGCACAGTATGGTATACTGTATACAGTATATGCTTAGTGTAAGAGAAAAGTGCTACAAATTATCTTGCAAAATTACTTACTTAATTGTTTAATTAATTTAGTCTATAAAATCTAGTAAGATAAAATACCATGCAGAATATTATCTCAATTTCTTGTGTTTTAGCAGTTACTGATAGCAAGTCTGCCTAACAGCTGGAGGCCCTGACATGCTACTTCACAGTCAGTTCCACTGATAATGGTGATTGGTGAATGTTCACCCTCATGTTCTCAAGTATAACTGCTTAGGTTCAAAGCAGCAGCCGAGGCAGCTGTGGAGATAAATGTAGGTAACCTCTGAGAGAGACCAGTCCACACAGAGACCAGATCGATGGTACAGTTTGCAACAGGCACAAAAGAATTTTGGATCTGTTGCAACTTTGCCCAAGATGTTTATAAAAGCATAGGCAAAAGAGCATAGCAAGATGAATATGTTGAGGAGCTTGATGAGGGCCTCAAAATCCATCCTATACTCATACGGGTAAAGCTGTCCTACATCTGTGCTAGCTTATAATTCTATTCACAATGTTTTAGTCAATTACTGCTAAAAATGTTACTCTAATAGAACATCCATACGCTTGCCAAAACCTTCCAACCACATGACAAAATTATGTATGACAGTTATATATTTACGAACAGAAATTCTTTGTCATATTACTATTTTTGCCCTTTTTTCTTGTCTCTTCTGCCACAGTGAGACTTTTTACACTGCAATTGCTTTTCTAGTGAAACAGAAAAGGTGCGCGAGCGAGCAGTTCGAAAAGATGCGGTCGGCTGGCGTCACGTGGTTCGGAGGAAACACGTGATAGTCTTCGGCCCTCCCGGCTGAGTGGTAGTAGTAGCCTTAATGTGGGAGCCCCCTAGTGACGGGGAGGAATTGGACACGACTAAATTAGGGAAAAAATCGGGGAAAAATCCAAAAAAAATAAAAAAAACACTTTCTTTTTTTTTCATTGTAGCTCTCTCTACATCTCTACAACATTTCTGTTAGAGTTCTGATAACATGAAATACTACTAAAGTGGATTATGCCAACTTGCGAAACTGTGACTGTAGTCAGGTTTCTTTACTCCACATCAGGTTCTCCATCTGCATTATCTCAAAAGAGAATTATGCATCCGCCAACTAGTGGGCTTGTGTCTAAATACTGCTTGTGTGGTTTAGGGGTTTCCTTTGTTTTACCACACACTGAGTCTGCTACATTGAGCATCACTCAACACTGGACCATCTGGGTTTACTTCTCTTCACCCCTGATTCTCTATACTGGCCTTCTGATATAGGGTGATATCTAATCACAGTAACTTCCCCATAAGGTGGAACATTAAAACCCCCCAAATGATCTTAGAAAAAGATAGAATGTATGTAACTTTCTTGAAGAAGGATGGCAGGATCAAAATTGTTGTGTATGGGAGGGGTCTGCACCAAAGAGAGATAGTCATGAAGAATACTCCTGGCTGTGGAGCAGTGTGGACACAGGGACACAGAGACATGTAGACAAGTGGTGTGTTGAGGTCAGAACTACACTGGAGGTGTAGAACATTTGAGTTCATTTACACCAGCTTTATCAAACCATTTCTGTATAGAACTGATTTGTCCACTGGAGGATAATAGTGTGATAAAAGACATTAGTGTGCTTTTAACTTCTCACAATGTTGCCACCAAGATAAATTCATGTGCTTTTAACTTGGTGGCAACATTGTGGGAAATGGCCTCATATGGCATAAAATTAAGTTATACATTTATACAATTAAATATCTGCGATTAATATGATGTAGGCCTATCCTTTATTATTATTATTATTATTATTATTACAATACAGGTTGTTGTTTTTAATATTAAAATGCTTTAAACATTGTTGATATATTTGTCCCAATGCTCTCTTTCTGTATGTTAAGCATATTGTGTTTAGTACAAGGTAGAAAATGATGCATCCACTTTGACCATTATCTTGCTTTCTTTATCTGTATAGGCTGACTGACACTTCTTCATTGCCCAAAGACACTTACTATCAGGTGCGTCATCCGGCATGTAATTGCTATTCATTCAAGAAATAACATAGCCCATTCCGGAAATAGCAGCATGCAGGATGCTGGTGGTGTCTCGGCTCTGATGCAAAATAGTGATTATGCCTACTAGTGCTTGTCTATTAACAATGTAATAATGAGTCTAAATAACTCTCTACTAGGAATCGATTGCTCAAACATTAGCGGCCTCTTCCTATAATTTGCACGTAATTCTTAATTTAAAAGAAATTCTAATCTTAAAATTTGCTTGGCATAAATAAACTTGCGTGACATGTAGTTGTCTAATTTGATTTTATTATGTTTTCTTGTAGGTTTTTTTTTTTTTTTTTTTTTACTTGTGCTGAAAACGTGGCTTAATGGCCAAAGATGATGAATGCCTGTAAAGTATACGCTGCAGGTAGGATTTAGTTACAGGGCTAGTTGGCAGAGGGCTGGGGAGAGTCTGGGCCAGATTAAAAGCTACACAGCAAGGGCAGGATGTTTGTATTCCAATGAGGCATGACCCTGGGAGACTGGGCCAGGTCTCAGCATCCCAACAACATGGCCTTTAAACACAGATAAGCTCAGCACAGAACACTCTCCAGCTCCCTAGTGTCTCTGATTCTTCTTCTTCTGTTTATCTACGTGCAACTTTTCAAGTTTTGCTATAAAACTTTTTATGGTTTTACTTTTCACCTGACCTTCATCTGTGCTTGTCTGGGCCTCTCCCTTCACTCCACAACTTTCTCACTTTCACTTGTTCCCCATCTATCGGCTTACTCTGGGAGAACAGTGTGTTTTTCTCTCTGTAGCCCAGCATTGTCAACACCAAAGCTTTTGACTGATGACAGTTCTTGATGGGCACTGTGAGACTGTACTATCTGCCAGTGTGCACAGTGGTAGTGAGCGTCCGTACACGCTAAACATTTACGAGAGAGAGTGTGGTTGCTCAGTAGGCTTTGAGTGTTTATTTATTTGTTTTTGTTCTGTAGCTCTTTAAACAGTGTGTGAGATGTCAGCTGCTGTACAGGGATCTACTTTGCTTTGACAAGCCTCACATGTTTAAATGTCCTTGTGGACCTTCTCCACACAAGGTACTCATATGATTCCCACATGAAAGTATGATAGGATTGACTGTGGTGTCCATACATCCTGCTAGTGCAGGTCTGGGGAGAATTGATGTCAAAAACATTTTCAAGAAAAATAACATGTGCCTTGAATGAAAACCAGAAATCTTCAGTTATAAAAATATGAAGAAAAAACAAAACAAACCTGGCTTATCTGAAAACATGAGCATTGTATATTGGACGAAATCTGGGAATTTATGACAAACTCTTTCTTTACCTAATAAATCAGAAGGACCTATTTTACTTTTTTTTTTTTTTTTAAATATACAACTTTTCAGAATGACAAAAACAGGTCTTTATTCAGTATAACCATAAAATTGCTTGCATTTATGATTGTGTTCCTGACCTGGCATTAACGATAGATTTCCCTTGCTTGCTTTCTGCTAAAATTGACACATATCCAGCACTTACTATATGTATTTATAGTATTTAATGTAGGTATTTAGATTTTATATTATTCCATTATACAACACTCCTGTGAGAAGGAACAGCGTGCTGTGGTGCACTTCAGGCCATGTTTTTCCATCTTCATGCAACACCTCTCAGCCCCTGTAAATCTCCTCTTCTTAACAACCAGCATTAAAATGTCACTGATTAAATAGCTGGAGGATGACTCCATTGTTGATGAGTGGAAATCGGTCTTTATGGCTGGTCAGGCTTTTATCGGGAGTGCTTGTGAGATCTGAAAGAACTTAGTATGATAGGTGATGGAGAGTTTGATAAACTTGCTAAATAAGGACTGTCTTAAAGTTAGCTACTAGCAGTGCCTGCCATTTGAATTTTTTTTAAAGTTTGAATTATGGTATGTATTTTAATTCTGGACCTGACAAATGGCCTGTTGCTGTTTGAAGTGCGCACATTCGTTGTAATAATTTCCTAAAAGCTAATATATGAGCTCTTCCACACTCAGCTATCCAGAGAGTTCTAGTATCCAGCAAAATATCCAGTTATGATGCAATAGGCCATAGATCCATGGCCCAGCGCAAAGTCTGTTTGCTGTTAGGTTTCTGCTTATAGCAACATCAGCCGATGTCCAGCTGTCCATTAGGTTGCTGCAGAGAGAGAGATAATCGATGAGATCATACAGTTTTACAGATTTTAGTCATAAATAACATATAAATAGTTCTTGATTTAGTTAGAAGCCAAGACATTTAGACACAACACAGAGCAAATAAAAAACAGAAGTCTCCCCTCTTAACAGTGCATAATTCTTTCTTGTTAAAATGAGCAATGCAGGTAAAATCAGAAGCGCAAAAAGTTCACTCATCAAGTCAGCCAGGAGACTATAAACTTACCCGGCCAGTTGTAAGCAATAAAATGATTAAAGTTTGCTAGCTTTAATAACAAACATATGCATCAGTTAATACATTTCCCTCAGCTTCTGTTGGTTTTGTAACATGGTAAATAGTTACAATGTAAAAGAAACGCACTGTCAATCCGGGAAGCAGGGCTTTTCACTTATTTGTTTTGTGGAAAGCGGAGAAGTTAGCTTTGTGAATCACATGTTGACAGATGTCGGCTCATTACGTTGCAGTGCTCACAGGCCCAGCAGCATGGAAGTTGTTGTTGGCTAGGGTGCAGCTGACAATGCTAGCCAATAAAATGAAAACCCTTAAAGTGCCATGAAAACACAAATGTGATAGGGTGTAAATTAACCTGTTGTGTGGGAAATCCTCAGGCTGACTAATATTTACAATACCATGCTGACTTTTTTCACCAAAGGCTTGTTTTAATGGCCATGGATTCCAAGGGGACTATACAAAATGTTACAGTGGTGAGAACAGTGCCTGTGCGCTTTCCTGCAGCGGTTGTGTGTGTGGCAAATGCGATTTGTGCTGGGAGGTCAGGAGGCCAGAGTGTGTTTCCCATCATGCCACAGTTCAGAGGGCTTACCCACACAGCTGAGGAATGACTCCATTGATGGAATCTCTCTCTCTCTTTCTCTCAGTCTTGTATTGTAAGGAGTGAATGCTTCCATATTTTTGTTGCATTTGTCCTTGATTTTCCATTTTGTCCAGCTTTCCCAGTTTTTTTTTCATGTGTTTGCCATTAAAGAATTTCAGTACATTTTCTGAATAAGTGAAAAATTACTTGTCTGTTATGGAGACTATTGATCTGCGCATTGCACCTAAAGGATGCCTTCAAACCCCAGATTATGGTATTAGATCATCTGAGCTGTTTCCTCTGTGAAAGCTTTTCCGGTCTGCAGATCTTCAGCTCTACAAGGATTTAGTTCTCCCTCCAAACAGATGACTCCAGGTGGTTAAACTGCTCTTATTTTTAGTGTGTGTCTTGAGGTTGATGGGGGTGAATCCAGTGTGTGTGTGTGTGTGTGTGTGTGTGTGTGTGTGTGTGTGTGTGTGTGTGTGTGTGTGTGTGTGTGTGTGTGTGTGTGTGTGTGTGTGTGTTTATGGTGAAACATAGATGGATGGACAGACAGACAGACATACAGATAGATAGATAGATAGATAGATAGATAGATAGATAGATAGATAGATAGATAGATAGATAGATAGATAGATGGGCAGACAAACAGATGGACCAACATATTCACTTCTATGCTGATGTAAGGAAAGGCATAATCAGTGTTTATCAATTGTGCGATGATATTTGTTGTTCTAATTAAATATTTTAGTGCTTCTGTCTTTTTCCATGCCGGTTTCAGTTTACCTTTCAGTCAAAACTGCTTGTTTATTGTCTTTCTATGCGATTGTGAAACTGAAAGTGTCAAGTACAACAAAGTATGTTAGACATTTATCTGTCCCTGTAGTCTATCATTTTCACACATGGTGTGAACCAGTGCTGAGTTTGCTTAAAAAAAAAAAACTCAGTGTCCACAATGTTCAGGTAGACTAGATATAATAGACTCAAGTCTGGAAAAAGAGTGCAAATAACTTTGAAATAAAAAAATGCCATCAAATTCTAAGACCATCCAGGACTGTAACTGGCAAATCATGATTTTAACACAATGATTAACTGATAAATTAACATATGTTTATTGTTTATTAAAACAATGTGGATTTAATGATTGACAAATTATTAATAAACAGCATTGTCTTTATATTGTCAAGTAAGATGGTAGTGACCACAATGTCCACCATTACCACAGATCCCATGTAGTATAATAACAAACATATAGCCAGTATACTCCTCATAGTTTAAATAAGTTCAAGTTCAAGTAAGCCATTTTCATGAGCCATTTGGGTTTTTACGGTAATAGGGTTGGTGTATTGGCATTTCTGTAACTGTGTCCAATGAGACCAAGAATAATTAGGCCAGGGTTTGTTTTATGGAGGGACCATTATCACTAGCCATAAACAGTCCAACATCTCCCTGTCCACTCCAGCACTTAGATATGCTTTTTAAAGGCCCCATGTGCTCAACACGCGGCACACACCTGTTTCCATCCAGCATCAGCGTCCACCAGCACCTAGTCATAGCCAGCAGACAGCTTACTGGCACAAGTGGAGCCAGTCCTGTGGCCATTAGCTTGAACACCAATCGGTTTTAATTATTCAGTAGGTTTGGTCATAAAAGCATGCTTTGAATCATACTGTTTTATATGACTCCATGCTTTTTATGTAATGGGTTTTGATGTTGAGTGTTCATGTTCACTGGATGCATGTAATGTCTAATTAGCACCGTTTAAATTTAACAACTTTTAGCTCTTTTCCCCCACTCTATTTAACTCAAATATTTCTTCCAAAGTACTTTTTTTATCAACACACTTGAAAGGAGGAATTTCTGGGGTCACTATATTGCTTAAATGCCATATTTGGCTCTTTGGTCCCTAGTCAGAAGTTATTTCAGTGATCTAGTACCTGACAGTTTGTATGGAATTGGACTTTTTTTAGCTCATATTTATCATCACTGCTATGGAAACTTCTATCATTTACACAAGCTCTACAATTACAATATTTTGATTGAAAACGTTTGAAAATATGTTATATTGCTGCATCAATAATGAAAATAAACCTTACATGTTTCTCTGCAAGTACTGTACTGTAAGTGCACCATGGATCCCACCTGTCCTGATTTTTCCAAAATACATTATAATATATTTTCAAATACATTAAGTAATGTTTTATTTTTTATACATCTGGTTTATACAGCTATATTTTATATTTTTATTGCATAACTGTAACACAAGCTATTCAGAACAGGTTGCCAATGACAATAAACTGAAAATCCCCCCACCCCCAACCAGTGTTCTAGTGGCCTACTGGTTCTAACTTATGATGTACATTTGCAATTATTTTTCCCATAAGTTGCCTACTTACTACAAAATGTAAAAAGGATGAAGAAAGAACCACTTTTTATGTTCATGCTACAACTAAAAAGCACCAAAGCCTACTTCAGGCTAAATGCACAATGAAATCATTTCCATGTTTATGTTCAAAATAGATTCCATTAAGGATTATGAAATTGCTATAGCTGAATTGTTTTTATAAACCACAGCATGCACCATAGCTACTAAAGCAAGCAATTTTTGTTTAAATAATAATAATAATAATAATAATAATAATAATAATAATAATAATAATAATAATAATAATAATAACATAGCCTTACTCAAAATTAAGTCCCTAAGAGACAGTCAGTCGTTTTGACTGTCAGTCATGGTTGTGTCAAGTTTTCTCTAAATCAAAGCTGGCAACATTATGCATGACTGGAAGTCAGAACCATTCCTAATGAGCAGCATTTGTTTGACATCTACTATATAACTACACTTTAAGCAAACAGTACAATAAATAACTCAGGTTCATAGCTCATATATATTTTTAAATAAAATGAAATGCAGATGCCTGCACAAAAGCCCGACAGGCAGAACTTGATGGTGCTACAACTGTGCATTTTTTAGTCTTCCTACAGATTGTGTTGACTGTTTGGCTATTTGTTGAAAACACGGAATGTCCTGAACAAGACAGCTTTCCCCAATCACATACTAGTCGGACATCTCATGTCTTTTCTTTTAATTGTTAGGTTTTTGGTATGATTACAAAGTGAAAAAAAAACAAAGTAAAAAAAAAAAGATTTTTCATAATTACTATTTATTTATTTATTTATTTATTTAAAGTGACCCCACAAAGCCTCACTGGTCAATATTCCTGGCAAGTACTCTTGATTCTGGATCCTTGAATACTACTCAATTTGAACGGATTTGTATTCCAAGGTTACACTGTTTAACTAAGCATCTAGGATTTTATTTACAACTTTTTAATAAAAATAAATGCTGCTTAAACTATTTTAAAAGTTAATCAAATTTGTGAGAAATGTCAGCTCTTCCTCTGCTCTGGTCATAAATATTTTTCCTTAGTTTGTTGCTTAAATGTTATGGTTTCTTGTTCTCTTTACTTATTACCCAATTTACGAACTGAACTGAATGTTTTGTTTTCTTCAAAACAATATACTTTCTCCTGCATGGTGAACTCTTGAACCGTTTTACAGCTTCAGAAAATCATGTGGTACTTTATGCAATAAGTACAAATGTTGAGTGATCATTATTGCTATTTGGTGTTTGGTTTGGTTTAAGATGTAGAGTATATGGCAGTAGATTAGATTACATTCAGGTGTGTGGGTGAGTGAGTGCTCGATTGCCTGTGTGTTTGATCCAGTTTATACATCCCGTGCACATTTGCGTAAAGTAATTTAAACTTTTTAAACTGGGGTTCTTGACAGTTTGATGACTTTCCTATGGCACATTTATGTCTCTGCCAAATGCCATGGAATACTTGAGTCAGATTGTAGCAGCTTCATCACCATCTAAGGTTCAAGCAGTCCTTGTGAATTCAGATTCAGTGCAGCTGTTTCATTAGAGTTTTCACCTGGATAGAATTTTAAACATCTTAGTTTAAGGAATGAATGGTAAGAAAGAGACTATGTTGGAGAATTTGACTACCCTTAGTTGGCATAGTAGTACTACTTCTACTTCTACTAATACTACTACTACTACTACTACTACTATTAATAATAATAATAATATCACATTTTGAAGGAATTGTGCAGGATAAAATAAACATTTGGCATGTTGCTTGTGTTTGGTCACTATATGTATATCTGCTCCGATTTCAACTGACTAAACTGACAAGACAAACTTGTTTAAGTCCAAAATTTCTGAATGGCATCCACTGAGCCTTCAGATGTCTCTTTTCTTTTTCACCTAGCCCATTAAGAGCCATAAATAAACTTGGGGAGGGGGGGGGGGGGGGGGGGGGTCATTTAATCACAGCTGTAATATGTGACTACATGTAAATAAATAGTTGCAAAGATGTTAAAGGCACTGGTAATAAAATACCTAGCATCTCCTACTTTCCTGGACTGGCAGACAATCTGCAAACTAACACACACTGGGGAGGTTACTCCCTATCCCATCCAGCGCTGTGCAGGGCAAAGAATGATTACTTGGGACAATAGCCCAAGCTGGTCCAGACAGACCACCTGCCAGCAGAAAGAAAAAGCCTTAATCAAAGTTAAAGAATCTCCCAGCATAGCACAGATTAATATAAATCTCCAGGCTCTTTATAATCTCCTAACTCCTCACTTGGAACACCTAGGGTCAGAACCCAAGTTGTTCGGCAAGAAGAAGTTGAATGAGCTGCTAGAACTGCCTTGATTAAATCTCCAGGGGAGTTTGACTCCACTGTACACGGCTCTTGGCAATCCACAGTCATGCAGTGGGTCTCAAGCATGTTTAGTTAAGGAGGCTTTGTTCAGTGTGTTCTCAGATTAGAAAGATGTCATGGAGCGTTTAGCTTTGATTCTTAAATTCTGGACAAGCGTTTAACTGACATCCCCACATGCCAACATGCTAACAAATGAAAATGTATATCTGATGTGTTTCTAATGAGGCAGATCGCTCTATTTCCAACTCATGTTGCATTTATTCAAACCTTTGGTCCACACACCAGGGACATACCTCAGGAGGAATGTGTAGTTAATGCTATAAAAATGCTCAAATTAGTCATGGTTGCAGAGAAAATATTTTAATGGGGATATGCACTTATGCACCTTAGTGCACCTTAATTATCTGAAAAACGTACTATATAATTTAATTCTCAGAGGTTGGGAAGAGCAGTTGTTCATGTATTTATTAAGAAATTACAAGAAACTTATAGTGAGATAGTTAAACTATATAGATAATTTAATTATCACTTGCCTATTACTCTTTTGCCTTGCAAAACTAAAAAAATATATAAATAAATATTACATATTGCCCAAATATTTAATAATCCAGTATGTTTTATAATATTCATCAGTAAGTATCATGATGGCCTATCAGGTACAGTGACCACCTCACAGCTCCAGTGTTCCTGCTTCATGTTTCTGTGCATGTTCCAGTTTCTGTGCATGTTCTCCCTTGTCTGGGTAGATTACCTCCTTGTTTTTTAGTTTCCTCCAACCTCCCACAAACATCCCACTAGGTAGACTGCATGTGATAAATTGCCCCTAAGTGTGAATGTGTGTTGATGGTGCCCTGCGATGCATTGTCTTATCGACCATGTAGTTCCAATCCAGGCTCTGGATTCACTGTGACCTTGTCCAATATTAAGCAGTTAATAAAAGTGAGTAAGTGAGTGAGTAATCATCAGCTAAGTAACATTTTAAAATATCATCCTGTACCCTCCTGTGTCATCATTTAACACATATGCCAGCTTAATGAGAGGAAAATGTGAGAAAAAGGGGCTGGGATTGATGTCATTGGTCTTCCTTTCATAAGTGCATTGAAATCTTCATGTCTAGTCTCCACTCAATTTATTAGATGCAGAACAGATTTTTACCTGTTTTTTTTTTCTTTTTGGTTCCCACATATAACTTGTTCTGCACTCACATTTTTAAGAGAGGTGCACCTGCCCAACTTCATTTCAGGCTGCTGACGGCTTCTCTCAACGACTATCACATAGAATGACCAAATGACCTCACCTCCTCTCCTGCGTTACCTGCTAGTGTGCTTACCTGGGACTTATTTATCAGCAGGGTGGGGGTACAAAGACAGGCTTTATTCTGCCCCCCAACCATGTAAAAATGAATTCTTCTGGAATTCCTACCTCCCACTTTGATGACGATAGGCTTTTTTTTTCTTGCTCTACTGAAGTCCTGATTAATGTTTGGGTACAATGATGAATATTTAAAAAATAATATTCTCTCTACAACCTTCATGGGGCATTAACTACTTTGCCTAGGAAGAAGGGACAGTCTGGCATTTCTCCCAGCACCCTTACTGTGATTGATAGAGTAGCCACAAAAGGGGAAACATTGGTCTGGTCATGTTCTTATAAACATCAACACACTGCTTAGGAAAAGCAGGCCTCTGCTTTCAGTGCCAGACGTGTAAATAAGCTTCCCTGTGGGAAGAGGGGAAACTACTGCGCTGTGCATTGCTCTCACGTACACCAGTAATCATTACCATTGTTTATACTCCAGAGCATGCACACAAAAAATGCAGGCATTTGTCTTTATGTGGCTATTGCTGCATATCAAATGAAACTGCGTCTCAGGCCTTCCGGAAAGAAAATTCATGAGGATGCAGCTTGCAACCAAGGGCTGTGTAACCAATTATAGCGTTGACGCCCTCTAGAGGCTAAGAGCAGCGCTTGTTTTCATTGCACTAAAAAATCCTGGATGAGACCCATGTTCCCAAAGTGGTGCAAGCTCGATGGCTGTTTATGCTTTTGCACACGTCACTCGCCTGCTGTCTCCTTCTACCTGAAATATTCGAATTTAAATGTTACCTTTCAGAACATGTTAATATTTCCTATGATCCTAAAGACCATATAGCCAGCAATGGTATTCCAAACTATTGTATTTTATATGTACAGGTTTTACCAATTATATGATAGATATACATGCAAAATATTTGACCTTAATATGACCTATAGTTTCATATCGTTATTTGGTTGTCAAATTGGTCATGCAACATTAATGTTAGCCGCTTACACAACATTCATGATTGGACTTTTTTCTGCTTGGCAGCTGAGGAGAAAGGGATTATGTTTCTGTAGTATTTCTACACCAGAGGTATACAACTAGATGCAATTCTCTCTCTTGCTCAATTTTCCCAGAGAGGTTGACAGCGACCAACTCCAAATGTTATCTAAACATTGTTCAACATGTAAACTCTAAGCATATGATGAATAACCTGCTGAACAAAACTAATTTTTTTTCCCCCTCTCCGGGTGCAGTGTAAGTATTTTTTCTTTACTGCCATAGGTATTTAGTTTATGATATTGTAATATAAAAATCCTTGTGTGTATGCTTTGGGGATTTGATTTTGGAGCTACTGCTAAGGGACGACTTTGACATTGTATGATAGCACATGGGATGCACAAGCGATATTTATACAAGCTAGATGTAAAAAAAAAAAAAAAAAAAGATTTCTTAGATTAATGTGATGTGCTGCTGTTTTCATTATACGTGTACTTTTTCGTAGTCTTAAACGATTAAGTCAGGATTGTATGAGTAGGTTCTAATAAGTCACTATGAAAATACATGTCTTTTCCCGACAATTGCTAGACACGCACGGTTACAACTACAGTCTTCTTTAAACGGCAGTCTAAAAAAATTTATTAACTTTTCAAATGATTTTTCTATTTGTTGTACCTGGAAATTTCCTTTCCTTATGTGACTGTATGATCATGATGGAATCGGCAACACTGGTGACTAGTCTAATAAAATGAATTCGTTGTAAGAGGACTTTTAATGGATTATGACAGATATTCGCATCATATGATTATTATACTAAGGTTGGCTTTTCTTCCCTGTCAGTGCTAGAAAGGGTGGGGGTGACGTTGGGGGCTCACCCTCTAAATAAACTTTGGAGTTCAGGACTGGGGGAGAGAGACGGCGGAGAGCTGAAGTCATCAGTTATCGCTTGGAGAGAGTGTTGCGCCGTGAGCGGAGAGCGAGAGAGAGAGAAAGAGGGTTTGCTCAACCGTGAAACTTTGAGCTGTCTAGACTGCGTCAGTAATATATGTGTATAAGAAGCGAATGTAATTACCTTTTTTCAAGACGAATTTGTGCGGAAGGTCTTGTGAAAATCGCGAGAGATGCCGCGGAGACGCGGACCTCCTCCTACATACCGAATCCGATAAAGTTGCGCTCACGCACCTGGACACACACCGCGCGCTTTCCACCGGGAGTTACACAAGATACAGATGCAGAGTGGATAAGCCACGTTTCCAGCGTGTCAACATTTCGTCCCACTTTCCAGCTTTAATTTCGATTAGTGGTGAAGAAGAACTAACCACTGCAATTTTATTGCTACGAAATCTGCGCGACGGACGGAAGACTAACCATTTGTAGATTCTGATGAAATGTTCTACACCGTGTGGATACCGAGCTGTCTTGCTCTCTTTTATCGGCCTCTATGAGGATTTTTTTTTTTATTATTTATTTTTTTTTTTGCAGGATGGTGGTGTTGCCGAACTGGCCCAGGTGTTTTGGGGCCATTGTAAATTTGCCTGAGCATAGTTGCGGCTTGTGCACGCTGTAGAAAGCGTGCGTTGCAACACATTTTCGGCGCAGCGCGTCTGTCGAGGACATTACCACTGGCGAGACAAGCATCGGTACCTCGGTTACTATGCAATTGCAACTAATTCCCATTGTATTGATCTTGCACTGGATGGAGTACGCAAACTGTCAGCATCATACCTCCAGGCACCGGCAGCACGATCGTAAGTAGCGCGCGCTCTTTTGGCTCGTCGGGGCGAGGCTTCGCGCGCACCTGCACACACTCTTGTTGCGCGCCGGTTCACGCGCTAACCTTTTCAGAAAGTTTCGTCAAAATTGGTTGGACACAAACAATTCCTCTTAAGATTTGCTTAAGTTCCTTATGTAAAGGAGTTGGGTAAAGGTGGTTATAGGTTTTTACAAGAAGAGACACACACACATAAATATTCTTATATATTATATTATAAATTGTCTTATCTTTTTATCTAAAATATCTAAAGTTATTTTAAATGGCCACACGTGGTCACAGTCCAAATTGACAAAAATAATACCTGCTGTTTTATCACTGCGCTCAAGTACTTTTTTGTTTGTTTGTTTGTTTGTTTTTAATGACATTTAATATTCGAGATCAAGAATTCGCGCAAAACTTAAATATGTGTGGAATGGATCAAAGGCGGCAGTCGGATTAAATATGTAGGCATGCAAATTACATTTGGCTGCAATTTGTGCTTATCGGTTTTAGTGAGCGATTAGGGCTCGGCTCGCTCTCTAGCGGCCAGTGTAAAATAGAAAACTATCGAAAACTATCACTCAGTGCTGACTGGAGCCAAAGTCACTTTCTTCAGGTGCGTAATGCACAACTACAGTGTGTCCCAAAAGTCTCCATACATAAGAGAAATCAACATTTGTTTTCAAAAAGTCTCGCAAATATTTTAATCGTGTATTTTTTTAAGACAGACCTTAACGAAAGAAGAGATTACTGAAAACATTCTTGTGGTAGGAACGGGAACAAAGCACGAAGATCATTGAAAGCAACGCATTAGAAGTGCAATTACATGCATAAAACCAGATGTGTTAACACGAGTACATCCTGACCAGGAGAGACGCTGTGTGTGTGCCAATTCTTTGTAAACAATCATGTAGGCTAGTTGTCCATTTTGCATTTTTTTTTTTATTATGTGTATGAAGGTTTTTGGACATCCTATAAAGTCCTAATCTGAAATAAAACAAACACGTGGATTAGTAGACAGATTAAGAGCTTAAAAAAGATTTTACAAACAAATAAATCACTGCGAATATACAGTATACGTATTTAGCAGTGTGCAAATATATTTAGATGGGAAACTGGTTCACATGTTCAAGTACAAATAGATAAATACTTTACAAAATGTGACTAACTGCATAGTTGGACTAATTGTAAAGGAACCTTAAATTATATTTAAATAAAACAGCTTTTATTAAAAAAGCAACAAAAAAAAAAGGTTGATGGACACACATACAGATGCTGTTAGTGGGAAATAGCTCGTATGAAATATGTGGAAAATGTGGATATTGACCCATCATGACCTAATATGTCAGTAAGAACTGTGGCTGGGGAGTTGCACTTTCCACATGTGATTTGTGGTTTTATACCCATAAGAAATATCTTTTCTATTCTGTCAGGAAGCTATTTTGTTCATTAACGGCACATCTTTGGTTTTAGTACTGTATTTTTCATGGAAATAAAAACAAAACAGAAGTAAATGTAGGTTTTAACATATTGCAGTGCATTCTTTTTGACCTCTCCTGTGAAAGGGTGAGAAAGGGAATTCATATAAATGCAATATTGTATATTGTCCTGCTCACTGCACCAAAGTCGAAAGGAAGGTTAGTACCACTGGAACAAATCAATACTATCTTCAAATAAAAATTCATCAACAAATTCAAGGCTGTATTGTAATCAGTTTTGTGAGACAGAGATTACAATATGAATTTACAGTAAATGACCCAGCGGACGCCTGACCTCAAACACTTCCTGTCTCCTGCATGAGCCGTCCAGTGTCAAAGTGCCACAGAATAGTCTTTTGCATGAACAAGAGTCACATGCCAGAACTGTCGTAGTACTATTTAGTGTGACCATGCATTAGTTGTTACTGGTTAATTGTATTGCTCAGTGAGTCGTTATGTGGACGTAACTGAGCCTCCAGATGCATTACCATCCTAATGCAATGTTCCATTTTTATATGCATGCTATACCAGCACACATTCCCTTTCTACTGCACATTAATGAGCTTATGTAAATTAAATATGCCAAATGAAGGCAATATTCATCAGTGTAACACATTTATTTTGTTTGCTTCATTTTAACTAATCAACTTTGTGTTTCTGTGTGTGGTCACCTCATATAATTAATGTCTCAGGAAATGAACTGTGTTCGACCATGACTCAGAGCAGACGTCTCTGGCCATAGTTCAGTGCAGTGCCTTAATTCCTGAGTCTGAAACACTGTGATTAAATTAAGTTTAACAATGCTGCTAATAATTCTGGGAAAGCTTGTTTTTTTATGTCTGCATTGGAACCATGACGAAACAATTTATGACATTTTAAATATTAGAGCTGCTTGTGCAAGTAGGCCCAGAACTTGTGGCAGCACGAGGGCAAGCAAAATTCCTCTGAGTTAAGAGTTCTGTGAATCAGAAGGTCTTGGCAGGAACGCATGTGGGCAAATGGACAGCAGTTGTAAAGATCGCAGAGATATGTCAAACAGAATATCCATGATCTATTGCAATCTGTCAGCCAAGGCTGAACTTAGGGAATCGGGGAGAAAAAAAGATGCTCTAGCACAGTTCAGTGGCATGGAATGCAAGAGCTGGGAGAGAACAGGTTGAAAATGCCTCTTCGCTGGTATGGTATGGTGGGGATAAACCTTCTGTTTATCTCTGTGTATTTTCATGTCGATGTCTGTGTACGGTTAGGAGGGAAAGGTTACATACTACAATTCATATTCACTGTAGACTTAGAGTTAAAAAAACGACGGTTTCATCACTGTATCACAAGTGAAACATTTGGCACTATTTGTTAGTTAAAACAACCTGTTTTAACTTAATAATCAGTGATTGCCTTTATCATTATGCCATGATTTTAGTCATGTCATTTTGATTTAATTTATGTCAAAAGCTCTAGAATATTGCATATTTTCCCTCCCTTTGAAGGTTGGGACAGAGCTACTCTTGCCTTGCCCACAACCTCTCCTGGTAGAACCTGTATATTCAGGTCAATCTTTCCTACCATCTGAGCCTCTCACCTGCAAGAAGCACATGGAACCGATTGACTTCAATCAGGAGTCCTTTCTCATGCAGCCAAGGAGCATCATGCATTTTTAGACTCAGGAATTCAATGAGGTATTTAATGTAAATCAGTCACTTTGGCACAAATCTGTAGCCTGCACTGTTAAGCTGATGTAATCAGTGACCATATGCTCTATGCTTTATTCTTTAACTGACTGTTGTGCTGAATGCTTGACTGTTTGACATTAGTCTTTAAACTGAAACAGTTAGGCTCGGCATTGCGCTGCTATTTGCACTGGCTTTGGAAACTGACGACTTGAAAGACAGTGTACTCTCACTACTAAAACTGCTTTATAGTATATACACAGCTTTCGTGATTCTGAAACTCATTCCATAACAAATCTGTGCCCTGTCTGTTCCAAGTCACATCAATCGTGGAATAACACAGTGACTTGCATGTTGAGCTAGCAGAAGAGTCAATGGAAGGAGGAAGCTTTCATGTTGGAGAAAATGTTGGTATAGCACTGCTCCAGGCAGTTCTCATGCAGGCATAAGTTTATTTCTGTATTTTTTTCCACAACAAGGTTGTCCTGTTATTAAGGTTTTGAACGCAACTGCTACTGTGCTGACATTTGCGTGCAAAGCCCGGTATGCAGCATGTCTCTGCTGATTAGTTTCCATGGCAGGAGAATGCACAGATGAGGGTGCTTCCTGTCATGTTTATTATTATGCTGTATTATGGTCATTGTCGCAGCCTTAATTAATAGACTTGCCCTTTCTTTTACCGAACCTGGAACTATTAAACTTTTACAAACATTCTTTACGCTTCAAAATGTGGAGATGAGCCAAAGTCCCACTTGTGGCATTTTCTTTTGTTTTGTTCTTCAAAAACATTGAGGTGTAGAAGTATTATGAACACTTTAATCTTTAATCGTATCCTGGAGTTGATTTGTTTAAATGTTACCTGGATAAATTTTAATCCATACCAGAAACTGAAATTACGATTAGGGACCACAAGACTATAAGCAAAGAATGGTGAGCTCACTCTTCAAACTACTTTATAGGTAGGTAAAATGGTTAGGGGGGAAAAAAGGTAAAAGTAAAACAAATTCAGCTGTGTAGTACTTAATATTTTTTTGTGGGGGTAGAAATATACACATCTAGCTATGTGAAAGACCATAAAACATATACACATATGTACGGTATTTGGGAAAGTGCATGAAATCTGGTACAGTGCAAAAAAACAACAACATTAAACCGAGTTTTTTTAATTAAAGAAAATAATAAAATGAACTGCACTTTTCTGGACCTTAATTTTAGGTGCAGGCAGTAAGCTGTAAGAACCGTGAACTTCCTCACAGTCAAATCTGCACTAAAGCTTAATAAAACCTCTTTCTATTGCCTTGTGTTTTTAGGAGGTACGGGATGCCAGGCAGGCTGTCTGACCTGCTCTGCTTCGAATGGCTGCTTGACATGCATGCCCAGGCTCTTTATTCACCTGGAGAGAGACGGCATGAGGCAGATTGGCGTGTGTCTGGCTTCCTGTCCCAAGGGTTTCTTTGGCACCCGCTCACCTGAAAAAAATGACTGCTCCAGTAAGAAGACTTACTAATTGCTGCCTATAAACAATCTTGAAGACACAATTCTAGTGACCTAATAAGCACCATGATGATTACCTGCTCTGTGATGTGTCTTTCAGAATGTGGCTCTGAATGTGACACCTGCTTTGACAAGAATTTCTGCACACGCTGCAGAGCAGGGTCATATCTTCACAAGGGGAAATGCCAAGAGAGCTGCCCAGATGATCTAGTGCCCAATGACATCAAGAGGGAGTGTGTTGCGCGTGAGTACCCTTCTCACATTGGGAAGATTTATTGCAACTCAGTGGTCTAAGAGGAAATGAAGTAGATACTCATTATAGTAGATGTACGTATGAGCAGTTCTCCTAGGAATATGATCTCATGCACAAGTGGTGAAAAATTATTATTGCATCTGTTCAAGGCAATTTCACTTGATTTTATGGTCGGATAACAATAAAAAGTCATTACGAATTGTCTTTTAAGAATCAGCAATTGAGTCACTTTTCGTATTGCATTCTAGAACGAAAATAATATAATTTAAAAGCATGGATGAGCACTGAACAAAAGTAACATTGCGCAACAATGCAAAGTTCAACTTACGAATTTAGCCTTTGATCCTTCAAAATCATTATATAATCTTACAAGGAGTCAGCTTTAAATTTAATCTTAATAAAATGAAAATGTAACAGAGCGGGTTAAGTGGTTCAGCATGTTATATTATTAGATGCTTAGACAGATTACTGTCAATGGAAAGTTACTCCTCAATGGAAAGTTCCTTCAGGCTTAGGCATAGTTCACACATCTCCCTATTGCTTTTTTATTGCTTTTCCTGCAATTGAATGTAATATAATAATGTAATAATACATTCTTAAATTTGCCCTTAGTCATTCTAAAATGTAAGCTACACTCTATAAACACTGGTCACATCGCCTGTACCAGCACCTGCCGGCTCACAAAAATATTTTAAAGGCGACAAATTTATAAGCATTCTGAGTTAATGATATTATTTGTTTATACGTATTGAACTTAGGTCTATAAGTGTAATGTGATTGCAGTAATGTAATCAGTATTGTTTTACCTACAGGGAAGTACGCTCACTGTCCAGTTTGATAGTGATACCTACTCATTTATGCAGTTGTTTAATCAGCCAATCATGTGGCCTCAGCACAACGCATAAAATATTGCAGTTACAGGTCAAGAGCTTCAGTTAATGTCGTCATCAAACCAGAAAGTGGGAATAAATGTTATCTCTGTAACATTTACTGTGGCATGGTAGTTGGTGCCATATGCTCTGGTTTAAGCTTTTGAGAAACTGCTGATCTCCTGGGTATTTAGCACACAGCAGCTTCTAGAGTTTGCGCAGAATGATGAAAAAAAAAAAGGTGTGTACAGGATGAACAATGACCAGAGAGGTCAGAAGAGAATAATCAGACTGGTTTAAATAATAACTCAGAAAAGCATCTTAGAATACATCAAACCTTGAGGTAGATGGGCTACAACAGGAGAAGGCCACATAAGGTTCCACTCCTGTCAGGCAAGAACAGGAATCTGAGGCGATCATGGGCATAAATTCTCCCAAATCAGACAGTCAAAGACTGGAACAAGACAAAGTGATTTATTTTCTAATCTTCTAAACGGTTACATTTGGGTCAGTCTAGCGCATTTACCTACTATACCCTTCCTGGCTGCTCTGGCAATTTTCCTCCAATGTCTCTTGTCAACAAGGCCCACAGGCCTTTCACTCACTCATTTTTTTCATGCCATTCTGGAGACCTCTGGAGACTGTTGTGTTTCTTGAGATCAGCAGAAATAGTCAAACCAACACACCAAAACCCATGACCTGGTTAAACTCACAGAGATCATCCCATTTCCCCATTCTAATGTTAGATGTTAATATCAACGACAGCTATTGTCCTTTATCTGCATGATGTTGTTTATTATGCTGCTGTCATATGATTGACTGATTTGATAACTGAATAAAAAGTAGGCTTACAGTTGTTTCTATTAAATTGGAGGGTGATTAATTTGATATTGTAAGCAATTGTTTGCATATGTGAGGTCAAGCCAAATCTATATAAGGCTGAATTTGATGACAGAATTGTTCATGATTCAGTAGCATCTATGTGTGCATGTTTTAATATTATGACCGCACCATTTGGTTTACCTTGTAGGGTGATTTAACTAAAACTATAGATTTGAAAACTATGAAATGATTCCTTTAGCTATTCCTTGAGGTTAAGTTGAGTTTGGGTTAGATTTCTATTTATGTCACAGAAAGCTCCTCTCAAGAGAAATAATACAAATGTATGTGTGTGATGGTCTTACAGCATGCCAAGTGAACTGTGAGTCCTGCCTGAACAGTGACACCTGTACAAGGTGTATATCAGGTCATTATCTACTGCATGGTCAGTGTCACAGCTCCTGCCCTGAGGAGTTTGAGCCCAGCGAGCAGTCGATGGAGTGTAATCCTAAAGGTGTGTGTATCATCCAATATCTTATATACTGTAGATCAAAGTTTTTAAGTGTCTGTTTTCCAATGAGAAATGAGTGAATTATGTTGATTTGTCCTCACTGTCTCTTGTTTCAGTGCATTGTGAGGTGGGAGAGTGGAGTGAGTGGGGGACATGTTTGCGGATAGGGAAAAACTGCTTAGGAGAAGAAAGCCGCACGCGGAAAGTTCTGCAGACCCACAGTCCTCGGGGCAACCCCTGCCCTTCCACCTTAGAGAAGAGAGAATGCCTTGTTAAGAAAAAGAGATGTGGTAAGTTTCAGCTGATGTGAGGATGTTACATAGTGAACTTTTGGTTCTGGGTGGCCTTTTTAAATTGTAGGGACATAGTTTTAAAATTACATTTGGGCCCTAAGAGGTTTGCTTGCATAAGGGATAACACAAAGTCATGCGAAAAAAGTAAATAAGGGAAGCTTGTAATGCTTCCCTTGCAGTCGATTTCCAATAGAACGTAATAATTACTAGTAATGGGAAGATTACAAAAGTTTCCCATTTATAGTAATTATTACATTCAATTGGAAATTGAAAATCACTTTTTCCCTCATCAGGTTTTATAAATTGTCCTTTAATGGCTGTATTTATCTGGAATTAGCAAGCACCATTAATAACTGTAAAATAAAAGTTCAAAATTTTGTAAATATTCAACTTAATATATGTAAAGAACATTTATTGCCCGGTGGCGCACTTTGAAATAACTACAAAATTATGCCAAAGGTCAAAAGCATTTAACTTTTATCAGTATCAGCTTCATACCTCATGAAAACTAAAACACTAATAAATGAAGGAGCATAATTCCTTCCTATCCCAAAAATCTAAACATGGAAAAAACCGGCTATGTTGTTAAAGCATATTTATATGATTAAGCTCTGGATGTTCGTTTGGTTGGACTGCTGTGTTTAAGGCGTAGAATTGAGCTTTGTGATAGATAACAGACCGGTTTCGTGACCACATCCCTCATTAACTCCCGCTGCCTTGTGTAAATGTGCACCAAGTTTCCCAGACCGTGCACTGGTTTACGATCCTCTTTTGCCTTTTATATACTAATGAATTAATAGCATATTTCAAAACAAAACCAATCCCAGATCCTAGACTTAGAATGTGACAGAAAAAGAGTAGGGAGATAAATAACAACTCTGTCACCCCTCTATGCATTTCTCTCACTAAAAGGAAACACACACACACGCACATCTTGCCTGGAGGGGCTTCCGTGGCACATTAGCTCGTAGTGAGGAGTCGGCACGATGTTGATCTACTGGAGCCGCCAACGAGGGTGCGTGTTACACACTGCAGGCTCGGTTATTGACCTCGTCTCCAACTGTGATTACCCAGCTGCCCCTGCTCCTGGAACATCAACCGAGCACTAATTATCTGCCAGGGCTCTGTCCCATCCATGTTTATTTTCTGCGTACCCCAGCGGGGTCAGTGGTCCGACCTCCGCCAGCCCTGAGTAATCCCAAGCAACCCTCTGACACTGATACATCCTCCCCTCACCCCCATATACAGACGGCTTTATTTTTCCTCCTGCCAAGTTCTTCCTCTCTGCTTTCTCCTAACTTGTCATTTGTTTTTTTCCCCCTCTGATTCTTCGTGACCTTTATCATATGCAACCTCTTCCAAGCCTGAATCCTATGCCCTGGTCATTTATTTCCACCTAATTGGTTTTATTTATTTATCTTTCCACAGCCTCGAATACTATTACACTCAATACAGGTATCATGGGTATGACTTACATAAAGCTATCTAATACATTAATATGATCCGTTTCCAATTCACACTATTCGAGCTATGGATATAATTGTCCTACTAAAAACACTGTTTGAGGGTTAAGTTCCCCTCAAAACCACTGTTGCTTTTTTGTCCCTGCTAGGACAGACACAACAAGGTGTCAAAGCCCGAGGCATTTCTCCTATGGGACGGAACAGAGCCCTTAATCCCTGCCTGGCTCCTGCCAAAAGCCCCCAGACAACAGCATGCCTGTCCACATCCTCATTAATGTAATTCTGGCACTCCATGTCATATCTGGTTTGAGCTATCCCCTGACACAGTGTCCTAAGCACCATTCAGGACATTACCAATCATGAACAGTTCTTGAGGCCAGACTTATATACAGAACCAGCTGTGATTTTGGGCTACTCTACTAGTTATGACCTGTGACAATTACATCTGGTTTCTTATGTAGTCTTTAACTTCCTCTTCCTTCCTTACCCTTTTTCAATCACTCTTTTGAAAATTATGAACAATCAGTGCCAGATGATGCCTATGTTGAAATATTGACATGAGCTGAGAAACATAAGCAACTCCAAGCCAAGCTTCCTCAGCCAACTTGCTTTTAAGGGTTGCAACATGTTTTTGAGGACTGTAAGGTTCAGGCACCGGCTAGTTTGTTGATAATACATGCGTGATGAATAGATCCATTTTCACATGGCTGTTTTGTACAGATCCAACTTTAAAAAGACTCCCCCACCAATCCCTCATCCAGATCATCTAACAAGGCCTTCCATCTGCTCCAGCAATGGTGACCAGATGCTGAAGAATGTGTTATATTCTTGAAGTAACTGGCTGTATAATGATATCCCATTTGGAATCAATGCATCGCTTGACAGTTTATAGAAATGGTAGACAGGATTCTAGCTTTGAAATAGACCCAGTAAACATATCCATAATGATCCGAGCAGCACCCTGATGGCGTTATGGCTTGGTTTGTAGGAAATGCAGAGATTATTACTAATCCACTGATCTCTAAATCGTTATGACAAAGAAAACAATGTGTGCAGTGGGGACTTCCTGTGTATAAAGAGCCTGGAGAAAGGGAGGGGTGTCAGTGTGAGTGAGTGATGGGCATGGAATTACAGTGTATGGGGGGGTGAGAGAGAGAGTGTGTGTGTATGTGTGTGTGTGTGTGTGTGTGTTCGTGTGTGACGGCTGATCAGTTGCAACTGAAATGAGACAGCTCTCTCAAAACAATCCCAACTGACTCAAGTCTGTGGGAGGCATGGTAGGGTCTGCCTACTCAAGAAGAGCGTGAGAGATAGAGGAGCAGTTGTGTCTCCTCACAGCCGACACTCTCACCCTTCATTATTTGTGCATATTTTTTTAAACAGCCATAGCTGGTAGGGCCCCGTATCGGTCTGGCCGGACCCCAGGAATGTGCAGGTCAGTGTGGGCTGCAGTGGGCAGTCTGCCCTGATCCCCTCAGCAGCAAAGAGATCAGTGCTGATTAATCGAGTCCGAGTGGAGGGATGCAAGCAGGGGGAGGCAGCTGGGTGTCCACCTCAGCACTTTTCCAATCCTCCACACAACAGAGCTCAGCCTTGCTCCACTCATCCACTGATAAGCCTCCGGCAGGAATTGAAATTGGCTAGTTGGGAGTGTTGAGCAACACAAGATAAAGTAACATCAACAGAATTTTATTTTAAGGTCCTCTATTTTTGACAAATACAAATCAGAAAAGTGAAGGTTGGCCAAGGGTGTTGCTAAAAAAAAAAAATCACCAAAAATGAGAAAATTACATTGAACGAGACTATCATCTTGTGGTTTGTTGTAGCATAGCACTGCATCAATCATAGTGATGATTAATTCATTATACATGTATATGAAGTATGTATATTGTATATACACACACACACACACACACACACACACACACCATAACATTACCACCACATAACATTACCACATTAATATTGATTACCAGTGACAGGATCATGGGCACCAAAGTACACCCATGCCTGCAGGGACTGAGGGATGGCCCATCAAGTCTGATCCCACAGAAAGGCAAATGCAGTAAAACTCACCAAAAACGTTAATGCTGGTCATGAAAGACAGGCACCAGGATACCCAGTGTGCCACAGCCTGCCATGCACTGGGCCCAGCAGTCAAAAACACCAAGTTGCCCATATAGCCTCTAAAACCACCAGGTGCACTCCTACAGGATGTGCCAGACAAACAAGTCCAGATTCAGATTTGACCAGATTCACTTCTCAAGCACTGCATCAAGGAAGTGTTCTGTATGTTTAAGTATTAGCTAATACTTGAGGTAAAGTCTAGTATCTATGCAACAAACATCTTATTATTCAGTTATTACTCAGTTATTATTCAGTTCTGTGAATTATTCAGAAACTATCATAAAATGAATAATAATAATAATATTATTACAAGTTCTGTATTTTACCGTAGTAAGTAAGTAATTGTAAAACTGTTTAAGACAGTTTTCTATAGGACAAAAGCTTTATTTAGAGAAAAGTGATTTTATATAAATAATTATTTATTACTAATGCTTGTTTTATCAGGAAAAGGAGACAAAGGCACACGTAAAGGAGAGCGGAAGAATCGCAATAACCGAAAGGAGAAGACAAACAGTGAAGGTCGTCGAGAGAGGAAAAGAGACCGAGAGCGGGAGAGAGAGCTGGGCACCCGGGAGGACGACAACAAAAATAAAACTGAACAGCGTCGCAAAAGGACTCAGAGCAGAGACATTATAATGGAATAGGGAGGGGCTGCATGGTGATCCTCTCAAATAACCCTCTTCTGGTACTCCTGCCCCTCTGACCCTTAACCCCTAACTGTCAGGGGTGCTGCTGCTACCTGTATAATTTAAATGTATACTCTATATGCACAAGAGAAAGGAAACGAACAGTGAATCTATCCCTTCTCCCTTCTGGCTCAACGCCCTCGACGGACATCTGTTGCTCATGTGGCTTATTTCTCGTGCAGAGGAGTCCAGCATTGAGTTGGGATGACATTGAACTTGCCGTAGTGGAATGGCACCTTTATGAAACAGCAGGCTGCTGACTCAGACGCTGCCCTGGTACAGCATCGCTTTGTGGGTTGAATGTAGATTTGTGTGACATTATGTAGAGTTCCTGTTGTATAAACGTCTATCTATTTTTTTGTTTTCTTGGCTGAGTAAATTAAAAGCGAGTATGCTGGAAGGTGTCATGGACATTGCCTGTTGATAAAGCTAAGACTGCATAGTGGACTGGTATAAACCCACCAGACAAGAAGACAGGCTGTTGTTTTACTGGATAAAGAGGTAATGGCTCTCCCTGCATTTTTTTTATTAATCGTTGTTTAATGTCCTCCAAATAAGGGGGAAATTTGCCTGTCTGTAGTCGCAGAATCCAAGCTTTCAATTAAGCCATCTGACCAGAAACCAAAAGCACCTGTATGTTCAATAAATAACGATGTTTGTATGTTTTCCCCATTTTTGTCTATTCTTGGGAAGCAAGAAAGTGTAAATCCAAACATTTGTAGAAATCAACTAAACATGCTACATTTTATTTGTAGTAGCATGTTAGAATCATACACATTAATGATAACCATTTTCATAAGTAAACATCTATGGCATCTATACAGGAACCAGTCGTATTAGTGGTTACATAAGGCATTCTATAATGATTTGCTGGGCAATAATACAAACATAGTATACAGTATCCCAGCAGGAGATGTTTTGGGGAGTGGCAAAAAGAAAGCTTAACCTCTGTTTAATATAATGGTACTTGAAGGGAATACCAGACCTTCACATTACTTGGGAGTATCATAAATCAGCAAAGTGGTCTAGATTGTAGCTACATTCCATAGTGTTGTTGAGACAAGGGCTGTTTACAAAATGACCCACATTGAAATGTGACCCCTCAACGAAGAAAAAACAAAATGCTGAAAATAGCAATAGGGAAAAATAAAAAGAGAGTGTTGCAAACATTAGGGAACCACTAAAAACAAGCATCGTGCATAGTGAAATAAATAGCGAAGCCATAGAAAACACCTGGAGGGAAAACCCCCAAATACAGTAGGAAAAGCTTCATATACAGCGAGTCAAAAAATAATTAAACACACAAAGCCAGTTGTGCTGGAGAGAGTTCCTCTTGGGGTTATAAACAGTTCTAATATTACGTTTCTTACAGACTCAAGATAAAATTCAAAGCAAAACTTTGATGATAATAATAGATAACTGTAAATTGTCAATAGAATATTGTCTATTTAATGAGGCAGAAGCATTTTTATTTAAGAATTAGTTTTTAGTTTTGTTTCATGGTTTTGATCTTTTATCAAGAACCCATATTTAGAAAACATAAAACATTAATCAATAGGCATATCTTGCACAGCAATTACAATCACTGAAAAAAGTGAATAAATAGTTACAAAAAAACATATCAGTAGTCAAAATGTTGTATCAGCTTGTTATATCACAAACTATAATTTATATAAACAGCACTTGTACATTGATTACAGTGATACATACCGTGATTCACTCAAAAGAGTCCCTGAATATTCGGTACTAACTCTTGTTAGGACGAAGCAATCTAAATGAAACAACGTACAATGTGCTTATCGGTATATGTGAACCTATTGCACTGTAAACCCGAATAAGTTGGCAAAACTCAAAAAATTTGAGGTAATCAGTTACATACTTTTTTTAAGTAATGATGTTTCCAATTTTAAGTAAACAGAACTATCAGTTTTTGAGTTTGTTGTACTCATTCATATTAATCGTTCTCGCATTATTAAGTAGCCTAGCTCATACGATTTAATAGCAATCATCATATTTTTTTAGTTTGCAAATCAAATAAATTGGTGTTGGTCTTTCGGCTGCTCCCGGCAATGGGTCGCCACAGCAGACAATCCGGTCCGCACACAAGCTTGGCACAGGTTTTACGCCAGATGCCCTTCTTGACGCAACCCTCCCATTTTACTTGTAGAAGCATGTTAGAATCATACACTTCATCCAGTTGTTGGGAATCAAACCAAGGATTTTCACATGGCAGGCGAAACACCTACCACTGAGCCACCAGTGCCCTATTGCTCTGATGACATCAGACACAAAATCGCTAGTCTGAAAGATTTTAAGTTGGTGGAACTTTAAGGTGACATTTACTGTTACTTAAAATATCTAATTTGTTCAGCCAACTTGTTCAGCCAAAGTGTCATTTCTACAAACTCATAAATAGCAAAAAGTTCTAAATACTCATCAAGGTCTATTAATTTGAACTAATTTTAATTTTTTAAGTTAACAGTACATGTTTAATTACTTTGAGCATTAGGGTTTATAGTGTGGGTCATTAAGTCATCTAAGCAATATGGTGTTCCTGACGTACTTTCAAAGAGTTCTTTTCAGAGGATGGTATGGAAACTGGAAACGACAGGATCATTGATCCCTTCTCATAGTGGAGGCTGTCCGAAAATGTCGCAGAACGCAACGGTGACGGGCAGCATCGTTTGCAGCAGTTGCCTACGAAACCTCTGGGACACCTCACACAGAAGACAGGGAGGTCTTATTCAACATGTCAGAGAGCTGCAAAAAGGGCAAAATTGCAGGTGTATAATTTTACCGTCGTTCAAATGTTCAATGCGAGTGACATGGAGAAAAGAGTCAGATATTGTCACTGGTTCCGATATGTTAAGGCACATGGAGGGCCGGGTCAAACAGTGTCTGGAAGAAAACAGAGATCAATTCCAGCATTCTGATTACGCATACATCAAGGTATGTAGGTATGTTTTTGGTTCAGATTGCTTCATCATAGCAAGAGTTATTACCTAATATTCAGGGCCTCTTTCAAGTGACTCACCCTGTATTATAAAAATAATATTCGTTCAATAATATTATTTATTCTTCTTCATGATTCATTTTATCCTGATCAATACAGAGCCAATCCTGAGAACACTGGGTCAGAATACACCCTAGATCAGACAGCAGACCACCAAAGGGCACCATGCACACTCAAGACACAGAGGCTATTAAAGAAAAGATTCACATACTTCAATGTTTTTGAGATTTCCGAGAAAACTTGAGAGTCTACAGGAAACATACAAAACACTGCATAGACAGTTACCTACACCAATGGTGTGACTCTGGAGCTGCCACGTGAAAATGCTACTCGCTATGCCACTGCGTCACTCCAATATAATTTATTCGTTCCAGTTACGATCCAAAAAGTCTGAGCAAAAAACATTAACAGCTGCCTAAGAAGTTTTTTAATTAATTTTGTTTGTTTTCCCCTTATTTTCTTAACTAGCATGCCTTTTAAGAACAGCAACAGTTATTTAAACCATTTGCAGGATACATAAAAAAAAAGACAGTTCAACCCTTAGGATTGGAACTAAAACACCCATTTAGGACAACACAAACAGTGTCACACACTCTCTCTCTCACACACACACACACACTAGACTCAAGAAATCATACTGTATGCACTGTCTTTGAATTAGAACTTAAGTAAAACATATCTTTGTTGCATGGGGTGGTTATAAGGGCACTTTCGTTGAGAAATGAAAAAGAAAAAAAACAACATAATTAAAAGTTTTGTTTGAGCTGAACAGTCCATACTACAGCATGGACCATAACATGAAATTAATGAAAATTATAAAGCATTCCCTTATAAGCAGTGTACCAAATGGACATATAGTCACATCATACACTCCAAACAATGATTCTGGCCTTGACGTCTATTTTGCACTGTGCTTACTTCTATTTCATGAGTTTAAGCTAACCGTTCATTATTTACCATTATTTATTTCTGTTCAACATTTAACTTGAGTGGGAATTCTGGCATCAAGTTAAATTCAGTATGTTGATATATGAATCTTTTTTTTTTTCAGTGTACACAGTAAAATCCCTGGTGCTGATTTAACACTTGAAGAGCTCCTATGAGTCCATATATAAGAATGACAATACAGCATTCTGGGTGTTAATCCAACACTAGGAAATCTGCTGTTGTAGACATTTAAGCAGTGGGACAGATGGAACTGCATTGTGTAGAGCTGCAAACAGAGGGTACGTAAAGTACAAATGCGTTCACAGTAACAACATCCATTTGGAAATCCTTGATGTTGTTGAAATTCTTCACCTCCCCTATTAGGAAGGGCAGAGCACTGTGAAAGAGATGAAGTTCAAGATCAATGACATCACTGGGCTGATTGCCTCTCATGACCACATAAAAATACAGTTTCTCAGATTACAAGCAAAATACAATATTGTTGCAGATGTGTGGTGAATAATCCACCGTTCAAATGTTCATGCTAATCCTTATAATTAACATATGATCTCCAGTGGCATTCTAGATATAATGACTTCCCAGACCTCTTTCCTCAACATATTGCTTTGTTTCATTTTGGCTTACAGTTCCCTACATTACCCACAATGCTGTTCAACTATCATTGGAAATTAGCCCATCTTGATTTCTACGGAAATGAGTGATGGAACAGTGCTTCTGTGCTTACATTCAGTTTTCTCACCTCCTCATCTGGACACTCTGTGCAAAGATTTCATGCTAATACTTTCACCAACACCATCGTGCTTGTCATCTTGTAGCTTAGGAACTACTCTAGCCAAGTTGACGCAACTGACACAACTGGCTCATGTAGCTGCACTGCAGTCTGAACCTTTGGACCCAGTGATTTATTTTCTCCAACATTTTAACATTTCTGCAGTAAATCTCACTTATGACACTGAAAACTGTTTTAAGGAGGTGGTGAGAGAAGAAGTGTAGACATGGTAAATGTATATGTATGATTTCAACGGGAGATCAATGGCGAGTTTTACAGGAATGTAAGAAGTGACAAGGATAGGACTGTAAGGTGCACTTGGAAATGCTATCATGGTAAAAACGTGCATCAATATTTTTTTTAACTCATGCTATACAGTTATGTGTAAAAAAGTTAGTGCTGCTTGTTAATACAATTTTTTTGTTTTTTGCATTAAAACATAATAAAGATTCAACTGATCGTAGCAGGTCGTAATATTCGGCAAATACAACCTCGGGAAAAAACAACATATATTTTTTTTCACTGTGCCATTATTTATTCAACAAAAATGAAGCAAAAAAGAAAAAGCATGTAGGCAATACTAAATACCCTCTTACTGCTTTCACAGGATTTAAGAGTGTAATTGCATCCTGTTACTGCTAATCATCAGCCCTTGATTAATTGATCATCAGCAGGTATGCAGATGCCTACAAAAGCATTCTGGAGCATTCAGGTGTGTGTGTGTTAACACAATGCCAAGCAGGAAAGACAATCATTTGGCCTTAGAGAAGTAATTGTTTCTGCACATCAATCTGGAAAAGATTATAAAACCATTTCCAGGCAACTTGGAGTTCAATGTTCTACAGAGAGAAATATTACTCACAAATGGAAAGCATTCAAGACAGCTGCCAATCTTCCCATAAGTGGACGTCCAAGCACGTTCTTCCCAAGGTCAGGCCATACAATGCTCAGAAAAAAAATAAAAGAAAATCGCAGACTCCACAGGCTTCACTTAGCATGATAATGTAAATATCCATGACAGCACAATTAGAAGAGGACTGAACAAGTATGGTTTGTTTGGAAGTATTGCCAGGAGAAAGTCTCTTCTTTCTAAAAAGAACACAGAAGCAAGACTGAGGGTTGCAAAATTGTATCTGAACAAACCACAAGACTTCTGGAACAGTTTCAGTGGTAGGACTTGCTTGGCTGACCACTTCTCATTTTCATGAACAACTTTACATCATTTTTGGACAAATAAGTGAAGGGGTGATGACTTGGGCTCACAGGACCTGGGCACCTTGCAGTCACTGAGTCGACCATGAACTCCTCTGTATACCAGACCAATCTAGCGGCAAATACGGCCATCTGTCCGAGAGCTAAAACTTAGTCGAAATTCAGTCAAGCAACAGTAATAATCCAAAGCACACCAGTAAATCTACATCAGAAGGGCTGAAAAATAAAAGAATAAAGGTTTTGGAATAGCCTAGTCAAAGTCCAGATCTCAACCCAACTGAAATGCAGTGGCGGAACCATCAGAGGGCTGAGTATGTAGAACGGCCCAAAATCCTCAATGAAACGAAGCAATGTTGTAAAGAAGTATGGACCAAATCTATCTGACAGACTGATAAAGTCATACAGGGAGCGATTACTTAATTTTTTTTTTTTATTCAAGTTATTGCTGCTAAAGGTGGCTCTACAAACTATTGAATCAAATTCAGCTTTGCTCACATTTTCTATTTGGCTTCACTTTTGTGAAATAAATCATGGCACAGTAAAACATATATATTGTTCTTCGTCTAAGGGTCTATTTGCCTAATACTAAGACCCGCTAGGATCAGATGAACATTACAATTACAAGAATTAAAAGAGGGGGAAATAATTCTTACACATGACTGTACGTGTAATAGCCAGGTGAAGGCATTACAAAGGAAAAGATGCTACAGTTACTGAAATAACAGCTGGGCGTAACTGTTACAGGAGTCGTTCTTTAATTTGGGGCACATTTCACATAAGTAAACTGTTGTTGATCTTTGGGCTGGGCTGTCAAGAGGTCGACAAAGCAGACCATGGAATCCGCACACAGCTTGGCACAGGTTTAACGTTGGATGCTGTTCCTGACAAAAATAGCGGGGCTTGAAAAATGGCCTGTCTTTCTGGGTAACAAGTCGACAATTTACTGATTGTGACCTATAATTTCAGTGGTAGGACTTGCCTGGCTGACCACTTCTCATTTTCATTAACAGTTTAACATCATATTTCGACAAATAAAATAATAAAAATCATAAAGACAGTGTATATAACATAGTTGATGGTCAATTAATATACTTAATAACGTGTTAGTGACGAGCTATCATAAATAAAATAGTTAAAATTTTGCTGGTCACTTGGCATTGTGGGACAAATCATTTTTAAATTAAAGGACAGAGTACTGTTAGCAACTTAGTTGACAAAACATTTGTGAACATAACTTAATATTTAAAATATTTAAATGAGAAAATCCTTGTTTTTAGTATTTAGACTTTTAAAATACACTAAAAAATAGTGGTTAACTTAATAACTTAATAACTGTTATTGGTTTTTATTCATTATTTCGAAACAAAGAAAATCTCAGTTGTAAAAGCGAACATGGCAAAACCTTTAAAGGTGATATCTAATATTTTTTAAGCAAATATTTTGGAATAAATATACCTATCATCAACAAACATGAAATGTACCCCAAATTATAGAATGACAGGTTAAAGGGGAGAGGTGAGAGAGTACCTGTGGTGGTGTGGTTTTAGTGGCACAAGGTAACAACATGATGAGTGCAATACTGTGGTTCGCCAGCAGAGGGCTGTGTTTAATGAATACTTAATCACTTACACACCTCAGACCACTGCTCTCATAAGAGCTAGCAACGACAAATCAGAAAAAAGATGAAAGAGCATAGAGAGGATAATAATAAAAAATAAAGCACAGAACTGCTGTTACAATTATAAACTAAGAACTGAAGGAGTTACCTTTAAGGATGTAGTCTGTCAAAAGACTGGGCACTTTGTCACTGTCATCCCTCATGGCTTGAAGAACTGTTGAGAGAAGAAATAATGAGGTAGAGAAGTTTTGCTGATTCTTTATAATACCGTTAAGGTTAGGGGTCATCAACTGGCAGGCTGTGGGCCCGATGTGGACCTGAGCACCTGAAAAAATTGTTGAAAAAAGTATTGACACTCTCACACAGTCATGAAGTGGTCTTATATATAATCACTTTACTAATAAGACCAAATTAGTAAAGTGATTAGTATCACTTTTTTTTGAAGGTAATGATGAAAATAGAACATTTGAAGACAAATGTGCAAATTGTGCAAAATGTGTGTTAATTCTCCCAACAGCAGATTTACAGATCACATCTCAATACATTAAAAAGGTAACTGCTGCCACGTTCATGTTGTTTGCTGCTCCAGATCGAATAATCTTAGTATTATAGGTAATACTCACTTTTTGTAAGAACTTGAAGATCTTCTACTGATGGGGGAACATCTTTCTTCTCATAAGGAATGACTGTAGTGAGGTACTGGGAAAAATGTTTAAAAGACACTGATGAGATAAATAATATTAGCTGTTTTGTTGTTCCTGGAGATGGGACGAACAGATCACATGATAAAATCTTAACAATGCGAGTTTACGCTGATATTCAACATCACAAAGGAGCGAGTGGAAATGAAGCAAAAGGCAACGGGCACCTGTTTCTCCCCTCCCATATTCCCGAAAGTTTGGCGAAAGCCATTTTGTATAGCAGTAGAGATGCTCTCCATGCTGAAGCGCTGAAGCACCAGGACAGGTACAGGACAGCAGGGGAAGTAAGACGAAGGTCAATAACAGGACATTCTTGTGTTAGACAGAATAGTAACAGTAGCCATGTTTGAATGCCGCCTTAATGATCTGACTCAGTGCTCACTCATGAATAACAACATTGATGTAAACATCTTGGGACTAATTTTAAATGAAATTTCTAGGTGACTAATCTATTTTCTATATACAAAATCTGCTAAATTCACTTGAACAATTCTGAAACTGGTTTCCATTAACAACCTCAGTTAATTTACACAGTTTGCACGTGCGTGCATTCAACATGGCAAGAAAGGGAGATGTGAGAAAACAAAGTTCAAAGTTACACATTTTTAAATATTTTAAAAGCAGTTACGAGGTGGAATTGGATTTCTGTTCTGTTTGATTAGTCTGAAGATTTGGAGTTACAATATCGTTATGTTTTCTGAAGATTATTTCATATTTTACTAACTGAGCTATTCACAGCTGTAGAACTTTTGACCAGAAATGTACAGTTTTTGCATGCCATTGTAAATGGGTCAGTGTCTGAATCATGAGACTGACAGAGGATGAATCAGTCTCCATTTATAGACGTCATGGTGTTTAAAGCTGCTTTGAGCTAAAGCCCGAATATATTACACTGCCTCCTTACAAATATAATTTCATCATACAACTGCAGCATATACATTTCATTGTGCATAATGTGAAACATCATGCATCAAACGTCTTAGTGTTCACTCACATTTGCAGATAATCTCTGTAGTCTACTATTCTGCTCTCTGACTCCACTCTTTACTTTTCTCTTCTTTTTCAGGAGTTCTTTATGTTCTTTTTGGAGGTTCTGTACATCTATCAATACAGAGATGAAACTGTTCATCACTTCCTTCTCAAACTCGAGCTCATCTCTAAGTGCCAGGTGACGCACAAGCTCCTCGGAATGGTGACGGATCGCCGTCTCCACCTCCTCCAGTAACTCGTTCAGCTCTGCACTGCTGAGATTCCTTACTCCTGCAAATATATGTTCTGTAAAACACTCGAACATGCCAAAACCACTGTTTCACATTGACATTTACGCAAAAATGCAATAATCAATTGGAAAGCGGTTAGGTACTATTAAAAATCCTGTGACAAACTTGGTGGTCATTACATAAACATTATGTAAATCCCAGGAAATGAATGTGAAAGATGTGTAAACAGAAACTAAAGTCAAGATCCCATGTTTAACAGTGAAAGTAAGAGCTCTTCCAAATACACACAATGTGATGAGAATATCACGGATCAGCCAGTTCAACCTGGTGCTTCCACATCCTACTCAAGGTAGCACACCTATTCAATTCCAGTCACCCACTCCTGGCTCTCACACAGACCATCCAACACACTCCCCATGTTCATTGCCAAAGCACCTGCAGTCAGTTTGTCAATCAAGCACCAGCACTTAAAAGCACACTGCAAACGTCATCCACCACTGAAGCATCTCTCTAGTAGTGCCAGAGGTCAAGCCGCTCTTGGCCTTTCTTCAAAATGTCAGGATTATTGTGTTTTTTGACCCAGTTTCCCTGGGATCACATTTTTTGCTTCTCAATTTGGACATTACTCACATTGTGGACTTTCTGGTTTTCGACCCTGGCTACTGTTCACTAACACCCCTCGCTCTGGATTTACTGGATCTCTGATCAATGCCTTTTTTATGCTACAAGCAAAGGATAACTCATAAACTGCTTCCACTCTGATCTCAGTCTGCATTCCCCGCCCCTTTGATCTGTGCCCCCACTTCCTGCCTCCAGGAGTAAATTTGTTTGGCTGTCTGTATGGAGTGGCCTGGTTAACCTCGCTCTGGCAATCTCTAAACAAACCTTGTATTAAGGAACTCTCTCAATAGCCAGTTCCTCAATTCCTCCTCGCGGAATCATATAGACTACATCACCAAACCAATGCTTTCTCTTGAGCCACAGCCATCATCCTTGCTGCCCTGATTTTTCATTAAACTATTGGACTGTGTCTGGTGTCTGCTATTGAGTCCTTTTGCTACCCGGACTAGCTGGCAACCTGACACAGAAATCGCAGGATTAGGACTAAACGGCTATGCCTATAAGAAAACCATCTGTTAGTGAGACTAATCAGGAAAACGGCTACACCCTATTCCAGAGTGATTGTCTGCACCATGGTAAGAAAGGTACAGAAGCACATGAAGCAATGCACTCATCATGCATAGTACGCACAGTACAAGCCTCTGGATGCAGTGTTATGATTGCTCCAGTTGCTCAGGTCTAGGCTCAGCAATGTATGTGGCAAAAAAATTAAGTCAGCTAATGACCTGAAAGTACTGAATAACCAGGTTATCACATCTATTGGGGTTTTCTCCCCTGACGGCACAGGCATATATCAGGACTCAAGTGGTAAAAGAATGGGTCTGGGAGCATGAAGAATCCTTTTGACACATGAACTGGACACTTTATGTGCTTTAATCAGAAAATGAAGGTGCTGAACGAAACTTAGAGTGTGTGACTTTTTTTTTTGGCCAGGCAGTGTGTTAGCCATGTAAACACTTGATCTCTTTCTGCACATGTGGGAGTAACACCAGGTGATGTGACATGTTTCCGGGAAGGAACTTTTGCTTCTCTGTGAGAACAATTCCCCCACCTCCAATCAGATTAAGATCTAACCAATCATGGATACATTTTTTTTTGTCAAAAATCATAACACAGAAGGCACAATTTGGAACATATACCATAGAGATCAGTATACTGTAAGTATAACTAACCTAACCTTTATGGAAAAAAACTTTTCCTCAATTATAGATCCAGCAGATTAATGTACATGTAACACTATTACACCTGTGTTCTGGGACTTACTCTTCTCATAGATGTCACTGCGTACCAGGTTTGACTGAATACTATTCTGAACCTCGTGAATGTCTGGAGAATCCTTCATCATCTCCTCTATCTCCTCAATCACCTGAAAAACAAAGTGGCCTCATGATGAATGTGAAATCCATCTGCGTCAAGATTTCAAATTGTACATGCTGGTAGAGTACCTCTTCCTCTATAGTTAATCTTCTTACTGTTCTTCTAACATTGAGTTCTAAACAAAGGAAGGTTGCCTGAAGGCTGCCTGATATCCACAAAAGACCACAGAAAATTTATTGAGATAGCACCACTGACTAGAGAAATGTGCACAGGTGTATGAAGAAGTTTAAAATGGGGAAACCAGTTTTCAAGGCAAACCACGAAGTGGGAGACCAATAACTGTGAATATTAACGTGAAAGTGGGTTCAACAGTGCACACCTGAATTTTATTCAAATAGGATTCGTGAGTTGGGTTTAATGATGGTGCAAATGTTGAGTAGTACATTTTGTGTATAGGACACTTATATAGGCAATTTGAATGATCTGTGTCAGTTAATAAAAACGTGTTATTCTGTTAAATCTCGACTACATAATGCTTTTAATATTAACTATTGTTGTAAAATTGTGTAAAATTACATATATCTGTAAATAAAACAGATTTATATTTAGGAACCAAGTGACACTCAACCTCTTCTGAATGACACCAGATAGTGGGATTATAAATCAAACACAACTAAAGCATCTGAAAGGCTTATCGCTATGAGCACATTGTGAATAGGAATGCTATAACAAACACAAGAAGCAAAGCTGCTGCCCACATGTTTTACTTTGACTTCACAGGCAAGTAAAGCCTCAGATCAGAAATCATCTCTCTCAAACAGCACCTGCTCTGCAGTGACGAATGGCTCATCGCTGAGGCAGGACACAATGATGGAGTGCATATCCATCTGCTCTCTCAAGTCTTCATCATCAGACACGTCCAGGTTCACATCATCCACCTTCTGAAACAACAAAAGAAGAAAAGTGTTTTACTCCGATCTGAAATCTTGGAAACTCACTTCGGGTTTTGAGTAGGAGACCTGAGAACAAGACGGATGTTCAACCTACTGGACTGTCCTCAATATCCAGCACGGGGAGATGAACCGAGCGGGTACGAGACTGCATCCAGTCCACTGCCATGACATTTCCGTAGTTATCACTCAAAGCATTCCAGATCCTAGAACAGGTGGAGGACGTCCACTATTATTATTATTATTATTATTATTATAGTTTTAAAACAACAAGAAAAACTTGATGAAACAACAACAACAACAACAACAAAAAGATTTTAAACTGCTTTAAGAAACCATTTTCTTATTTGATCTAATTTATTTCTTTTATTCTATTTAGAGTTAGATCTAATAATGAAAGTGTCCCCCAACACATTTTAAGTCACTTTCTTTTAGCACAGAGGGTGTATTGAGAAGTCACGTGACCCCTGTCAGCCTGAACTGGAGATGGTGGTGATGGCTGTTTCACTGTAATGTGTAATGCTTTGTGTGTGTGTGTGTGTGTGTGTGTGTGTGTGTAATAAACATGAACCACGGATAAACACAAACACTGAACATCACATTCAGAGACATGGACACATGGATTGCAAGGTGTCACGTGACGTGTGAATAAATACATGAATAATTTATTATAGCTGATCAGTGCGTTAGTCTTATTAACACGGAATCTTCTATTAATTAGTCTTATATTTTGTCGCAGGGTTCCTGATCTCAGGCGCGGTAAAGGCCAGCTCTGTGCATCCAGCGCTCGTCCACTTACTCGTCGTGTTTCAGCACAGAGCCCTCCGTCAGAGGAGTCACTCCGTCCGCGAGCTCGGCTTCAGCCTCGAAATGTCCAAAGCACGCGTTTAACTTCACGTCGAAGTCTGTGAGCAGATCCTCCGCAGATCTGAAATGCAGTCCGTCTCCGCTGTTCTCTTCGATTCCCGGAAAGCTGAGCAGCTCCGTTACCGCGTCCAGCCTGCTCCGCTCCGGCCGCTTCTCCTGCAGCACCGCAGGCTGTACCGCGCTCCGGTCCTGCGCGCCAGGAGCCGCCATCATCCCTGCAGAGCGGCAGCACCGACTTACCACACACACACACACACACACACAACCACACACACACACACACACAGGCAAACGCGCGCGCGCACACACACGCATACCCATTATAATGTAGCTGTCCGAGTATTGGATTAATTATATCCAGCCTCATTGTATAATTAATTCAGTTTAGAACAATAGTTTATATATTTAACGAACTAACGACACAGAGTGTGGGCCATCTTATTCGCTTCTTTCTTATTTTAAATCCCCAGATCATCTGTCCACTGTAAAACATTTCCGCAGTAGCTACTCATCGCCGCTAGGTGGAGCGCTGATTATCCTTAATACAAACTCAACATCGTGGATGAACTTGACAGATAGATCATTCTAAAGAAAAAGTCGAATTTGTGTCATAAAAATCTCAATACTAAGATGTATTTTTTCCCCCTTAAGAACTATATATACATTTAATAAATGGTGTTAATAAATCTCATCCTTATAATTAAAATGTTAAATTAAATTATCCTTAAAATTAAAGATTTACAAAACTATTTACAAAATGGCTTCCATGTGTAAGACCATATGGTTTTCAATTATGTCAAAATCAATTAATTAGACGTAGTCCGTTTTTATGTGCAATTTCGAAGTTATATTTATAAAATGAGTAACACCAATGACGGACTAAAAAGTTTAGCATGAAATATAGTAGTATTTACATTTTAAAACGAACGATTTAGCAACGATTACATTTTAAATGTTTTTTTCAAAGTCTGGTATAATTTAAACATTTGACATCTTAACAGAGTAATGAAAGGTATTTGCCACTGTGTGGCAGTAGCTGTGTACCTTCTAGAAACTGCAAAGACGTGAAAAAGAGGACCGAACGGAAATAGATCTCGTAACCGGAAGTAAGCGCGGACTGGCAAGTTGAAAATGGAAGCCGCCGTGTTTATCTTGTCGCTTGTCGACTGCTGCGCCTTGATTTTTTTGTCTGTATATTTTGTATCCTTTCACAGCATTTTATTTTAGAGGTAATTAGCCTGTGTATTAAACTCATGTAGATGCAGAAATAACATGCTAGCCTGCAGTTCTAACCATATTAGGAACTGCTGTTTGTAGCTGGCTGGTTTGGTTAGCATTGAGGCGTTGTAACCGAAATTGCGAAAGCTGCATCGCTTCAGGTGTTTTATTTCGGAATCAAGTCCGTGTTAATACGACATCAGTTAAAAGGTTACTTTATTCTATCCTACTATAATATTACTTTATTCTATCCTATCAGCATCGTGATATTTAGGCGTTTACAGGTTTTATGTTACTGTGCTGTGGGATGAGGTGATCCATTTGGAGGGGTATTAGCTAACTTCCTATATTTGTAACTTTTGTCATTAATGCAGTCTTTTTTTTCTTTCACACGACAATGACCTTAACTCTAAATGCAGATAATCACTCTATCTGATCTTGAATGCGACTACATTAATGCCCGAGCTTGCTGTTCCAAGCTGAACAAAGTGAGTATTCATGAGATTTTTCCTTTACATGAATGAAAGTGGAACTAGTTCGGGTTCCACCCTTCCCTTCTTTCACTCCCCTACATTTCTCATTATTTGTCTTCCAGATATTTTTATTTTCATATGTGTCCTGGCTCACATGCTGACTCACACACTGCACATTTTTACTTGACCCAGCCCCTTTAGATCAATGTTAAGTTCGTCTAAGTTTTAGTCTTGTGTTCATCATGCTATGAAATGTAAAGTGCGTAGCATGGTCAGTGACGGCAAGAAGAGGGAAGTGAACTAGTTGTATTTAAATATTAAAATTTTGTCAGTGAGTTTTTACTTGTAGTCTAGATCCCCAGAGTACTTTCGCTTCACTGCTGAAACTAAACACAAGCAGTCTGCTTTTTTTTTTACACTGAGCTCATGTGTAATAACATGACTAATCAATATTTTTCCCTGTGTGTAGTGGGTCATACCCGAACTAATCGGCCAAGCTCTGGCCACGTTGCTAATGCTTGTCTCCATGCACTGGTTTATTTTCCTCCTCAATGTTCCCGTGGCAGCTTGGAATGTTTACAGGTGAGCTGCTCAAGATGTTGAAAACATCTCCAACTGTTTCATTAAAAAAAATTTTTTAAAGTTCACTAATACATGCTTTTCTTTTACAAGATATCTGAAGGTTCCTATGGGTAACATGGGAGTGTTTGATCCGACAGAAATCCACAACAGAGGACAGTTAAAGTCACATATGAAGGAGGCCATGATCAAATTAGGTTTCCACTTACTCTGCTTTTTCATCTACTTGTACAGGTAAAAAAAATACAAATACGTTTGCATTTTTATGGCAATTTATAAACAAACGTGGTTAATGAGCAAGAGTTTTCACATGAAAATATACTTTTGAGCACACAAGCTAAATTAAGCTATGGTCTGTATGTGCACTCCTGACCATCACACTCGTATGTGCTTGTTGAATCCACTGTAATGATGACCTCACATTTTCTGGGAAGTCTTTCCACTGGACTTTGGAGCAATGGTTGTGGGGATTTGTGCTCATCATCCACAAGAGCATTAGTGAGGCCAGGTACTGATGTTAGTCCAGGAGGTCTGTGGGGTAGTCAGAATTTCAGTTAATCCCAAATGTGTTGAGGAGTGTTGAGGTCAGGGCTCGGAGCGCGTCAACTCCAAGCTACCTTAGCACGAAATGAAATATATTTAGGCCACTTGGTTCCATAAAAGCAAAATCTTAATGCTATAGCAAGAAAGAAATAATTCTGTACACAATTTTGCACTTGTAACATTGTAGCAAAAAAGTTTGAGGAAGAAATATATATGGGTGTAATGGTCAAGTGTACTCAAATGTGCAGCATATCAGCACTTATCGAATGTTATTGGTTAAGATCTTGTGCAAATCAAAATATTAGCTAGCTCAAAAGGAAAGTGAGAGTTCTAGTGTGCTAGTTCTAGTGTATTAAGCAGACGAGTTATGTGACTATGTGTCAACCTTTATTTATTTTTCAGCTGTATTTGTGTTGCCACATAATATGTATGTTCATGATTCTGAAAACATCATAGATTATTCCTTTCTTAGTTACATAAAAGCAGATGTATTATACTTCTCATATATTGCAAGTTTAACCACACCACCCATGATAACCTTTAATACCACTGTCTGCATTGGACGGCAGAGCCATTTAAAAATACATAGGATCTATAAGTTGAGTTAAATGACAACTATTAGGCAAGGTTTATTTTTCTAATGAATAGTTAAATAGCAGCTATCCAGAAATCAGACCCTGCTGTATGTTTAGGGTTTCTGTACCAGTTACGTCCTGGTTTAACCTCTGTCCATTTAGCCCCTTGCCTAGATAGAGTCACACTCACTAACACCCTTGCTCTGTCTCTGGTTTCACTTCTAGCATGATCCTGGCACTGATCAATGATTGATGCGGCAGAGACGCAAGAACTTCAACTGCCAAACCATAAACTGTCCACTTTGAGCTGTGAATACAATTATCACTCACAGCTAAAGCCAATCAAAGAAAAAAAAAAAAAGGAAAACAAAAAAACATCCACACTCCATCAAACATGTCATCCTGGTATGGGTTCTCCGCTTGTATATTTGCATTAAGGTAAAGCTTTGTATTGTCACTTAATTCAGCTGTTTATTCAAAAGGCTCTAAAGCCGTAGCACAGCTCCCATCATGTGCTGCTTCTCAGGGCTGAATCAACATGACAAGTGAATCAACATGACAAGTGAATCAACGTGACAATCTCACTGACTCATCAGAACACCTGATAAGCTTACACCCCGTGAGCATCATGCCTCCACATGCTTGTCTTAATCGTGCTGTTGCTGTAAATGCATCCACCTGTTTCCCAGATGGCCATTTTTATTGTTATTTGCTAAAATATGCAGTGTGTGTAAGGTTTTAATGTTATTCAGTTATTGCTCCTACTACTACTACAAATGATTCCAAATTGTAATAAGCACATTTTTAAATACAGTGGACTTGGCATGTATTTATGTGAATTCAGAACATGTGATTTCCCCCCACCCCCCTCTGATTTATTCAAAGGTTGTGATTGTTTTCTGCAGTATTATTCCTGTGTTTTGGGGGTGCCCTGGCTACCTCTGTGCCTTCTGGATTTTACTTTAACAAATGTTTCAGTTCATCTTTCAAGCTCCTGTTTTCATTGGTTTTGATCTGGTAATCAATTGAAGATATATTAACTCACTATGGCATAAAAGTTGATAATGCTGCCTACTGTTACATTCGGTAGGAATGCCTGAAACACACCAGCTACAAACGGCGGCAGCAGGCCAAACAGAATTTCAGGATGAATAGATGTTCGGTTAGAATGAAAAACACGATGCTCAGGGGTAATAAGCTGGGACTTGCTGCTGAAGTATGTTGTTATGGTTGGTGCAGCATATTTTTATGGCAATGGTATGTTTGAAACAAGCATGATACAGTACATGTTTAGCTCTAGCATTTTTGGTCTCATTTGTGTCATGCGTGTTTTTATGCATTTCACGTTGATTTACCCTTCCACATTGTTGGGACTAGCTTAACCCCAGAAAAGACCTGTTTTAAGGTGGGAAATGTAAAATGCTTCAAAACAGTTGCGATTCTCCTTTCTGGTTATTTCGCCTAGTCATTGCCCTGATGTGTGATTTTGAAAACAATCAGTGTTAAATGAGAGTAATTGCCACACAAATCAGGAGTGATCCTAGTGAAGGATCACAATATCCTATAGACATGTAAATGAATTTTATTTATTTAATTTGCACTTTGCATTAAAGGCTGCAGAGAATTCAAGCTGTTCCTTTATGAGCAGTGCTTATTTCCAATCACAATATTCTCAAACAGCTATCCCTTACATTGCCAGAAAGATCAAGGTAGGTGTTGGTGCGCTGTGCATCCAGTTCAACCTATTACGCTCAGAATTCTGCAAGGTTTCCTGGGATAGAAGGGGATGATCTTGGTCACTGACTTGAATTTGATGCATCTTTGCAGGTGGGTGGGTATCTCTGAAAAACTACCTGCCAGCTCAAGGCTGATTTACTCATGATACGGTCATTAAATAAAATCTCTTTGAAAAAGTGATATGGACTATAAGAAACGTAATAGTTCTAGCACCAGGGCACCTGAGGTTTGGTTCACTGAAGCAGTTTTTCTTTACATACCTGTAGTTGTTACCCTACAATGACAACAGTGTGTGTACTGATACCACCTTCTGCCTCAAAATTTATAGAACTGCATGGAGACTTAAAAAGCAGAAGAGATGCTTTTTTAAATTTATTCATCTAAAACCAATTAAATTTCATTATAAAGCTTATTTCCATAGGAGATTAATGTGCTGTGCTACTGAGGAGAATGCCAATAAACGGATGGTTACTTGTGTTTTTAAAACCCTGAATGCTTTATTGAAAATATGCATATGTAAGACTTGTCCTACACATTACATAACGGTACAATCACTTAGAATATTAACACAGTTAAACGCAAAACAGATCCTTCAGAACCTGTTGCAAAGCAAACTTTTTGCCCGGTAAATGTACCCTGGGCCATGTGGTTAATGTGCTGGCTCACAGCCTTACTTTCACAGCACAGGAAAGCAAAAACAAATTGTCTGAAAATGAAATACAAAGTCACAAAAAAAGGTCATTTGCATATGGAGAATATTGAACAGAACATGGGTGATACAGTGTTTAAACATTAGACCTACGGTGTGTGCGTGTCACTCCTCAGCGACCAGACAGGTTTGGCTGGTGAGGGGAGGGATAACCTGTACAGAGGAGCTTACCTGATGCAGGTGGAAACGTACGTCATTTGGAGGGAAAGATATGTTCAGTCTAAATAATATTTTTGACCAGTCATAATACATGCCATAAAATACACACACACAGAAAGCACATACTACAAGCAAATAATAATAGTTTCTTATGCTTGATGACCAGACTGTAACACTCTGTATAGTATAAGAACATCACATAGAGGAAAAAGAAAGGTAGTTAAGAGGCCACTTTTGAAGAAAGATTTTCTGTTATAGTCGAGGGAATCGTAAGTAAAACAAAAGATCAAAGTAACAGACATAAACAATGAATTATGCAAATAAAAAGAAAAATCCAACAACTGTGAAAATTATTCGATTGTATATCTAAACAATGTTTAAAAAAAGAAATTAAATCAAGATAAAATAATCTAAATAGGACAGCTGACTGACATAAGGGGATTAGTACATTAGGATTGAGATTGCAGTAAGCCAAAACATTAAGCAAAGATGATCTGAAGGCTTGTTTACCGCCTAGGTTGCTTACGTTACCCTTAAACTGTGTTCCTCTCAACCAGGTTCAACACTTCTGAGCAATTCATCATATCATATACAAAATCTTGTCTATTTCAACCCCATCGCACATGGTACCTGGTTTTAATATCAACACCCAATTAATTCACTGAAAACCTTAATGGTGAACTTGCTACAATAACAATTCAAATAAGACCAACATCTATTAGCCATTTACAAAGGTGAAAGCATTCTTTCTTGCAATAATGATGGTTGATATTTACATGTGCTCATAACCTTGTAAATAAGGTCCAAGTCTTAAATGGTGTCCATAAGGACACCACAAGCAGGGAACAAGGAGCATGCGGACAAGAGAGACCGGCCACGGGCGACTAATCCCAAATCTCATTGATGAGTTTCATTGATGGGTCATTCCCTCTCCGACAGATTAAAAGATTCAAGTAAGGTCAGCTTATGGGACAATACACTTGCTGTCTTACCCTGACCCATAGCAAGCAATGCTGTCAGGAGAAATCTTATACGCCTTGTCCCCTCTCTATCTTGTTGCCTCACCTCTCACATACCCATCATACTAAATGATAATTAGAGACTTTAGAAAACTAAGTTCCATAAACTTTGCGGGGGAGGAGTCAGTTTTTAAGATTTTCCTCAGAAATCGAAATGATCTCGCTGTTAAAATTCCTGCAAATTCAGTCAATTAAAATTATTGTCTAAACATGGAAAATTATTACATTCTGCTGGTGAAAATTCTCTCAGGCACACAATCGCACAGATGCCTGAAAAACCTAATGTTTATATGGGTAATGATCTAATGCACAATCTTACGTGGACCCCTCCAAAATCTTGATGTCCTCGATGCCCTCAGGGGTCTCTAGGGAAAATCGCATGAGCTAAACTGATTAAAATATTTATAATAGTAATAATAATTAAAAAAAAATCTTCAGAATGAATATTGTAAATAACAGAAAATATGACTACGACTCAATCCTGATGCCTGAATTGATATACAGCAATAAATAATAAGAGTAATAAATAATAATTTGGTGTATTTTGTGAGGCTGCAGCTCCTCAAATATCAGACTGAGGTCAATTAGCCTCCTGAGCGAAGCCACGCAGGTCTGAGGGCTAAAGGCCAGCAGCTAGGTGAGATTCATTCAAGTGGTCCGACTTTACTGCGTAAGCTCAGCCTTTCCGTTGCTATTGGGGGTAAACCTCCAGAAAAACATCAGTGTGCATTTTTTCTTTTCTACTTCATTCATCCTTAATTTCTTGCAGTGTTTACTCAGATTTTCCTCCTGCTCCAGGGCCAATATCAACTGTCCATGCTACAGCATTCTATAGAGGAGGGAAAAATGTTTAATTCAGTTTAAAAGGGTTCAGTATTCATGAGCTAAAGAATGGTAAAAGAATGCTTACATAATGTCCAGATATTTGCATAGATTTATACTGCAACATATAACAGCTCTTACCCCCTAGCCTCTCTGCTTCCTGGGACTCGGTGAAGGGAGCAGGACCCCAGACACGGACAGTGCCATCATCAGACGCGCTGGCCATGAGTCCTGGCAGAACTGGGTTCCAGCTCACACAGTTCACAGTACGTGTGTGCCCTGTGAGTTCAGCGATTGGCAGCTCACTGCGCTTGTGCCAGATATACAATTTGTGGTCTTTAAAAAAAATAAATAAAAGCTGTTATATACAACCTCACTATTTACTCCTGATACGGAATGGAAAAAATATGTTCACTTCACTTAATCAATTGCTTCCTGCATGATTAAGACTAGACTTGGAGCTCACATTCCTCATTAATGTCAGTTATGTATGAACACATAATTGAAAATATATACAACAATAAAAAAAATAACTAATCAGTAAAGGCTATGAATATCATTCAATTTAAAGTTAATATACTTCTGTTGCTTGCACTACAGGCAAAATTTCTAATTAAAATTTGCAAAAATCAGTTGAACACTTGTATTTGTCAAGTTTTATCATCAAGACAACACTCCAGAATCAAAACAGAAAACAGGGCTTTCCTGTATGTTCTTAACCAATTATGCACTGTGCAAGGAGGGTTTAAAGCTGGTATTAATAATAATTTTTTTTTTTTTAAACACCTACAAAAGCTAACCAAAAACAATGATTTGAATGAAGCAGATTACTTAATATGCACCGATTACATCGTTGGCCAGCTCTACTTTAGAGACCACCCAACATAAGAGAAAAAAATCTGTATGTCATCCAGAAATGCATAGCTTCCATGACCATAAAACTGCAAAATACCAACAGAGCAGGTTCTTCATGATTCACTTCTTGAACATTCTTTTAAGGAATTATGTGTACAGAGAATTGATGTAATGCATATTAATTCACGTGTTCTACCTTCACTCCCACTGGCAATAAAATCTTCGTTATGGCCACCGAAACAGGAGTGGATGGTATAAAATCCTTGTGTCACACCTTGGTATTTCCTCACCAGTACCCGATCATGTAGGTCCCACAGATGAACACCCTACACACAGCACCACAGCAGAGTGAGCAACGTTATTCCCTTTTAATATAAAATACAGACATGCAGCAGTGAATAAAAAGGAGTACCTGAGTTGCGACATTTAATAGGGCTAATCTGCCATTCTTTGACACGGTGAAAGACATTATTGGGTGATCTTCTTGCACACTGCGTAACACAATAGACAGTTACTTATGAATGGTACAGTATTTCCAGTTAAACTGGTTTTCAATGTAATTTCAAGCCCTTACATGTTTCTGTCAGTCAGATCTTCAAAGTTGTATCCCCGGATACGCTGATGTGTGTCTGAAGCCAGTACAGTTTTGCCGTCATTCAAGCACCACAGGCACTGAACACGAACTCCTTCCCATGAATCCAGCAGATTCCCATCTAGATCCTACTCAGTCACAAATAACAATTGTAGATGCACAGTAGGTCAGCAACTGATGCCATTTTATTTTCAGATATATTATTATTACACACAACTCCTGGGATACCTACACACTGATAAAACTGCCCTCTCTGACCCCCAGTTACAAAGCGCTTCCCATCTGGGTTCCAGGCTACACTTGTCAGGCTGTCTTCATGGGACTGGCTCATTTTTGTCCTCAACTCACCAGTCTGAAAGACAATAATGTAGGTTTTAAGATGAGCAGTCATTCATTCATCCTGTTTAGTTACTGCTTTGTCCTGGTAATGATTATGGTGTTTTCAGATCCTATCCCAGCAATACCCAGGACCCTGAATGAGCAGATTAGAAAACTTTAAACCAGACACTGCAATTGTAGCAGTAAAGGGAAAGCCTGCACCTGAACGTTCCAGAGCCATAGCTCTGAGCAGTCATCTGGGCCACAAGCTATCAGATATGCATCATCTGGGCTCCAGGCCAGGTAAGACACCCCATAGGCATGGCCTTCCAGAGTCCTCAACTGCTTCAGTAGGTGTGTCTCCTAAATAGTCATGACAAACCACCAAACAGTTAACTATGCCTTTCTCACCTCTATAAATAGTCTTAGAATAGACTTTAACAACTTCTAAACTAAAAACTTTATTGTTGTTATTAATTTAGACACAATTATATAGATCATATTTTCAAAATATTTTGGAGAGAAGCACACACCGGGTCAACCTGCCAAATGATGACCGTAGTGTCTTTGGAACCTGAGGCCAGTTTGGTGCCATCATTGGAGAATTTACAGAACCAGACCTCATTGCAGTGCTCTGTCAGGATCTGCTGAGTGTAGCAAGGAAATTGTTTCCTGGAGATAAAGAGAACACATTTCATAAGGGCCATCTGTACAGCATCTACAGTTAAAACAAATGTGTATTGGCATGGGCAAGAAAAGTGTAACAAAAATAGAATCACCAGTAGGATCGCAAATCAAGACAAATGTTAAAGGGGTGGAAGCAACATATAGATCTCTCAAACTGTATTAAAGAGAGAGAGAGAGAGAGAAAACATTTACCTGCTGCATACATGGTCCACCAAAAGAGACACAGAGTCCAGGCTGCTGTCAAGTTTCGTGTTGTGGTAGAGGCAGCGATCTCTCTGCAACTCCACAGCCTGACGTAACAGAGTCTGTAGCCTGCGAGGAGGCAGCATCACTGAAGGGGGCAGATATGCTGTAGAAATAAGAGAGAGAAATACAGAAAGAGGTCGAGCAGGAGTGGCAAGTCGCCAAATAAAAGAAAGTAGAGAGACATGGCTGATTACAGACCGTAGTCAGGGTTAGGGCCAATTCCTATTCAACTCAGCCACTTCAGGAGATTGACTGAATTCTGTTCATTACCAAAAATCTTCTATAATACTTCTTTAAAGAATGATTTATTTAACATGTTTTCTGAATTCACTTTATCTCCTGAAATGACTGAATTAAAATGATACTGACCCAAACCCTGTATGTGAAAAGACAAAAGGAAATTACATGGCACTGACAGAGAGATAGGAAGGTAAAATAAAAAAAAGAGAGGAGGAAGGAATACAACAGTTTAACCGTGGTGAAGCAGACACAATACATAACACTATGTGAATTAATTACATGTGTATAAGGTATTTGGTGCAAAGGTATTTGGACAGCAAAACATTTATTTCAATAAATTGGCTCATACACAAATTGTTGTGAGATGAAGCAAACAAGAAGCGCTTGAAGTGTAGACATTCAGCTTCAATTTGAGGGCCTTAACAAAAACACTCAATTAACCCTAAATATTATAGATTTTTTCACACAGTTACTCCATTTTCACAGGGCCAGTTGTACATACATACATACATACATATATATATTAGTGTGTGTGTGTGTTTGTAGGTGTGTATATATGTATATATATGTTGAGAAATTACACAGCCATTACCCAGATGTTTAACTGTTTGTATATGGTTACCTGTTATTAGTATGGAATTAAGCAATATAGGTAAAGAATAAACACAAGTATTTTGTTTTTTGATGATTTCATTTACTCACTTAAAAAAAAAAAACTCCATTCTAGGAAAAGTTGCAGTTGCAGAGGGTCTTGCTTATGTGCTAGGCTAGAAAATTTTACCTTTTCAGCTGTTCCAAAAGCCTAAAACATTTTTGCCCTGTATTCATTGTGCTACCAGCAACTTTTATGCTCGAGTGTTCTCTTGCATGTTACTCAATGCATGTGCTTGTTTTATGAACCAAACAACACCTCTCTGTCAAGAAGACTGTTGGGGGCAGATGTATACTTGTCTACAATCAAGAGATGCCTTTATGAATCTAAGTACAGATGGTTTATCTGATGGTGCAAACCACTGGTAACAAACAACAAAATACCCTCTAAAAAGTCCTGACATAAGATTAACTTGTGCCAAAATAAATAGATGAGAAGAATATGGTGAGGGAAAGGAAGTGCTTATGTTCCAGGAGGTAGCGTTATGGCATGCTCATGTACATGTACAGCTCCCAGCTGAGTCACTGGTATTTATTTACAATGTGACTGCGGTTAGAAGTAGCAGGATGAATTCTGAAGTGTATGGAACTATACTTTCGGCTCAGATGCAATCAAATGCTACAAAAATCATAGGTCACTTATTCACAGTAGGGGACTAGCATGGATCATGTAAAAACTACTAAACAAATTTTAATGGGGTTTTCACAAGAGTATTTGGCCTGAGCTTAAAGGTAACATATAGGCTTTGTTTCATCACAATCGACTCACGGGAAGAGAAGGTATGCTATTTTGAAATATTAATGGAGAACACCCTTACATCATAAAATATATAATAAATCGACTTATAATATATAATAAAAAAAATTTTTTTAATCTTTAGTTCATCTCAAAAATCAACAGATGGCACTGTACATTCTGTAATACGCGCTTATGAATGTGCAATAGAAATCAACTTAAAAAACAAGATCTCACACCTTCATCCTGTGCACTTCAGGGTAACACGTAAAACTTTGTTAATTCCAAAATTCAACAGGTTGCGTTGTACATTCTTTAAAACATGCTTATTAATGTGCGATTAAATTCCACGCAAAGTTGTGGCTACATCTAATTTAAAATATTCTTAAAAGGCCATCAGTCACCTAACCTTCTCCCACTTGATCATGTTTTTTCAACTTAATGAGGATAAACCTGAAGGCAGGAAATCTCAGGACATGAAGGCATTACTCATTAACTGCAAAATTATTGCATTAAAATATTAGAAATGTTGTTGTTGTTGGTCTTTCAGCTGCTCCCGGCAAGGCGTCACCACATCGGCCCTAATAATCCATAATAATCATGATTAAACAGTTAGTTCTAAATGAGTAATGTGACTGGATGAGAGGTATTGCCTGCATGCTATAGAATACAACAGCATCGGGACGTTTAACTGCATGTTCCACACAGTGTTGATTGGGTTCTAATAAATGTTAATTATATAAACTGTCAGTGGCCAGTATGGATGAAGCTAGGCTGGTACATAATACTGGAAAGGGAGAGCATTCAAAATAGTCACAGAACCACGTTCAGCAAGAAAACAATCCTGATGATGTTATTCCATCTTGAGCAATGCTTTGTCTCATTAGTAAGTGCTTATAAGTCGTTCTGAATTGCCTCTGTTGTTTTGTTCACCGATAACACATGCTTCAAAGCTAACTAGCTTCTACCACAGGAGTAAAACCCAAATCCCTCTTTAACACCTGATCAAGGGCACTAGTTAATGTGTGGAACAAAGGATTTTACATCCTAGCACACTAGCTCTCCATCCTATGCTATTTGGGATTCAACCCCCAAAATTAATGGAATGGATATTCTAAAGTGGAATAAGGGAAATAGAAAGAGCAACTTTTTTTTTTTTTACAGGATTTAGGGGACTTTCCACCACCTCCATGGTTTATCATCCTCACCTTTCAGTTACATATTACTGGTAAGAACTCGAAACTCATTTCACCTGTTAATTACATTAACTGTTGGTCACCAAATCAATGCTCGCTCTGCCAGTCGTGGAAGGATATGTGCTGGCAGACAGAAATAACTGTTAAAAAAAACACAAATAAATCACAATCTGTTGGTAATAAATGCCATTTGTGAAACTGTTGTATGAAAGCCATATCACACGCAATATCACACTCGACATTGTGCTGTTGTACTGAATATTAGCACGGCTGCCTGTTTCTTTATCACTGGGGCTGTTCCCGCATACCTCATCACAGCCATTGTGATATTCAGTACACAAGCATGACTTCACGTGTTATATTGTTTTTACACAACAGGTCTACAAACTGTTGTATAAAAAGGTGACAGTTTGTAGATATACACCAGCATGACCATAGTTAGTTTGTCTGATTACGTTTAAGCCTGTTAGGCTGAAATTGATAAACAATTAACGCAATGTTTTTACTTAAATTCCTGCAACCAGAGCTGAAAGGATATGCTTCATTCACGTCCTTTATTGCTTCATTTTAACTCCATTGTGATGGTGTACAGAGGCAAAAAATATAGATATAAATTGTGTCCCTGTCCAAATACTTGAGTGTGTGCGTGTGTGCGTGTGCGTTCTGCACTCACTCTGGAGTTTGTCAAGCAGCTTGGAGCGGGAGGATGTACCCTTTCCCTCCCACTCTGCCTTGGCTCGGAGATCATCAGAATGGCTGCACATCAGGTACCTAAGCATCCAACAAATGTGCTTTAAAACATGTTCCCGCTATTATCATTAGCTTCATAAAAAATTAAGACACACTACACTATTCCAACCATGACAACCTAAGAATTATTAAGTCACTCCTCAAGACATGACATGTGGAATTGAGGTTTTCATCGTTAAGTTTATATTTGCAAAATTTGAGGCTTTACTTATGTAAAATAGAAACCTATATCAAGTAAAGATTGTGCTAGTTATTTTCAAGCATTGTGATAAGCATCAGCATTTCTACTAAGCAGAAACTGATAGAAAAAAACTTTAGTGTGCAACAGGAGGCACCACGTACCCGCTAAGAATATGGATGCGCTCTGTATTGTACTTCAGAGGAGTCAGTTCTGCTCGGAGAACGTGTAGTGCCTCCAACACCTTTCCATCCTCTAAATACTCCAAATACTTCTGCTGCAAGAGCAAGAACTTCATGCGCTAAAAAGAGGTAGAAACGAAAATGCATTAAACAAGCAGTGGAGTATAATATAAAAGATCCCCGACAGTAAAAGCATATGTAGGGAAATCACTGCCTCACCACAATAGCATTTGGTGAATGCATCAATGCTTTCAACTCATTGAGATCACTTTCAGCCTACCATGAGAAACAAAAAGAGATTAAAAAAAAAAAAAGGCAATTCATTAAGGTCACACACAGATATGACGGAGTTTTGTGAAATTAAAGTTACCACTGATTGTGTTTATGCTTTAAAGAATTGATGTGAAATGTGTATTCATAACACATAATTATAACAGAAAGCACATCAGACATCTGCTGGTAGAGAGAGCGTTCAACATGATTATGTTTTTATTACCTTGTCCCACTCTCCCTCCATTACATGGTTGCGGAACTTAGTGGCAGCTGGATGCTCGAGCCTACAGCCTGATTCCTGCATAAGCAGGTCCACTGTCTGACTGTAAAAAAAAAAAATAACCCAGAAAAGAAAAAGATTTTTTTTTTGCATTTATTTACATACATATTTAAACTGTCACCAAACAATTATAAAAACACATCTGTTGATGGATGATGGAAAACATAAATATGACTCCTATAATTTTCAAATGGCTCCATGGCTCAGTTTGTTGTTATTACATCATAAAAGCAGAAACTACATCTGGTGTATTTAATGGTGGCCATACAGGAGTATGAAATGTAGTGTCCGGATAAGATCATTTCAATCATCAGGTTGCTTGCTAAACTCGATATCAGTTTTCTGAGCTAGAAAATGAAAAAGCTACGGTTCTGTCTAAAACTGAATGTGCTTGACAAACAGGTATCCAGTGTGCCCATTTGTATGTAGTCTTTCCGTCTTTCTCTATTCTGCAAAATGGAGCCCCCTGCGTCCTGTTTTGTAGGTTTGTTTATCTTACTTCTATTTTCATTTTCTACTAGAAACCCTGAAAAAAAATAACCGGATATAAAACACTCTCAATACTCTCGTAACATTTTTGCTTTCTTGAAGCAACACATTCCGTGTTAAATGTACACTCCGGCGTTAAACCTAAAATGACTCCGGCTACTTACTTAAGCCCTAACCCGTGTAGATGTTGTCCTATTAAACGAATCACATCCTCATCAGACTGAGACAATCGTTTCTTCTTTTTCATTGAACCTGTCTCTGTGACCAAGGTCGTGCCGGTAGATGTGGCAGGGTTGCCCGGTGCCGAGACTCCGTTGTTTGCGGTGACAACAGTGCCGTTGTTTGTGGAGGACAGCAGCCCGTTTGAATGCGCTCCTCCGACCGCTGATGATTCGCCGTTTTGGGCGCTATTTAGGCAGGACAGCTCGGAATCTTGTCCCTGTCCTGCCCCGTTGGCCTGCATGTTATAAACGCTGGTGTCAGTGCCCCTGTGCAGGTTAAGGCTGAGAGCAGAAATAGCGCGGGGGCTCGGGAGAGAAGCGAAGCCCAAAACAGCCGCAGAGAGGCCCGCGGTCCCGGCAGAAGCCCCGGTCTCTCCTGCGCCCTCCGCCGCCGACACTCGGGCTTTCTTCCGCGGTGGCGAAGCTCCGCCCGGTTCCGAGTCGCTGGAAGAGCAAGCGGAGGCCAGAGTTACTTCACTGGGAACGTCGGTGACAAGACGCCCGCAGACTTGTCTCTTACTGTCAAGACGTCCAAATGAAATTTACTGCAGAACTTCACTGCAGTATTCGTACTTTATTTTCGCCAGAGAGTGCGATCGCTGCTGTTGTTATTGTTTGTCAGAACAGCTGCAAGTCCGTTATGGACGTCTCTACGTGATGACGTCACAAGAAAGCCCTAAACAACCTTGAGCGCTATGCTACCTTCAAGAGCCTGCGTGCTTTAAAATTCACCAAAACAATAGCCCGATACATTTGCTCAGTGAAAAATAGATTGGATTCTGTTTTCGATTTTTCTCATTGTCAAATATAGTTTCACGAAGAGTTAATTTCACAAAACAAATCGATTAAGCTTGTTATGCTCAAATTGATCACCTTTCGAGAATCGCTATCTTGAACGCGGCATTCCCTTGTATCATGAATGTGACGATATGCCAATTGCCCGGTATAAGTGAAATGTTTAGTCAGAAGTCATATAAAAATAAACTAAAACAATCTGTAATCATGCTGCATTTTCCCTTTCCACCCTGGTGAAATTTGGTTGCAGAAAAAGCTCTTAGATGACTACACCTTAATTATGCTTCGTTGTGTGGTGCATTAATTACAAATAACAGATCCAAATCATTCAAAGTGCCATTTTATTCCCATGTCCTAGGATATAAAAAAAAATCATTACAATCCTGCATCAGGCCAGGAAAAAAGAAAGAAAGGGAAAAAAAACACTATGACATTCCGTCAGAACCCACATCAACAATCCAAATACACTTGCAATTCTGTCCGTGGTTTCTCATTCAATATCCCTGATATCTGCAATAAATTAACAGGAGACTTAGCTGGACACACCGCTCCAGTCTTGTACCTGATAAAACTGCACAATACTCTTTTGAATAAAACATATACAATATAAAAATATGACTTACTGGGTGTTTTTTGTTTTGTTTTTTTGCAAAGGGTGTTGGAGAACAGAACATTGTAAAAGAATAAACTATTGCACATTCATCTAGTATTTTAGGAAGGTCATTGAGGGGAATATAATCAGAGATCTGAGTGACATCCATATCTCCAATACTGCATCCACAAAAAAAACTCTTGACCCTAACTGCACTTTTATCTAGTGCATGCATGCTGTACATATAAACTTGCATTTCACCTGCTCACAGTGACACGTCGATCACCCCAGAGGAGCATATATACAGGACATAATTATGTTATGGCACTTCTTGTATGGCACACTAAACACTTTAAACTGGGTAGAAAAATGGATTGACCATAAAGGGCTGTGAAGTCCAAAGCCAAAGAAATGAACAGGGTAGATAGAAAGATGATCAGAACAGCAGGCAAGAACACACACAATTCTGCGTGCATGCATCTGCACACACATATTGGCAGAGAGCCAGTGTGCTTCCCTTTATATGCTTTAAATTTTGCTCTTCAATTTACAACAACAACAAAAAAAAAATCTTGGATGTACAACATTTTTTTTTAACAATAAACTATATAGGATCTGTTTAAAAGTCAACATGTACAAGCCTGCCTTGCATCCACTGGGTCACAAAATCTACTGTTTTTAATCTGTGTTGTACACAAATAACAGTTTAACAGATTCAGCAAATAAATTATTTTTGGAAATCCATTCTTTCCATCCTTTTTTCCATCCATCCAACTAGTTATTATTTAAAGGATCCAAGTACAGTATGACCCTATATTTCTCCTGAGTGACCAGAGAGAATCTCATTTTATGCTCTGTGGTCTGCTTCCCTTTTTTATATGCAACAATATTTTTAAGGGGAATTCCACAGATGCCTAAAATTTCTACCTTATTCCATCTTTTAGAAGAAGGCAGTGATAGGAACCAGCAGTTTGAAGTGTGTGAAACCTTTAGAACCCACCTCACAGAAAATTGACAAAATGACTTAAATACATGACTGGTACTACAGGCAGTTTTAGATTTTTAAATTTAGATTTATTTATTTTTTCCCTACAAACTAGCATCCTTTGGTTACTTCTGTGTCTTGTTCTCATTCTGACTCTTGCTTGGAGCATGCAAGCATAACTCCCAAATGATGGCATTTTGGCTGTGAATATAGCCTGTAGCTTTTTAACCAGTAAAAAAAAATATTAAACAGGAGCAGTATTCCACTATTTTATTTACTTTTTACCTATTAAAATGGCAGCATTGAGGATATTTTTAAATATCTAAATCGGCATCGATTTTAAATATAAACACAGATTTTTTAAAAAAGTGCATCAATTTGCAAAATAAGATAAAGAAGAATGAGAAGAATAAATAACAGGTAAAGAAAAAAAAGACAAGGGCAGGTGAAACTTAACGTGTATGTAGAATAATTCTTTTTTTTTTTGCCAACAGGGGAGAAAACAAACAAAAAAAAACAGAAAAACAAACAAACAAACAAACAAAACAAACAAAAAAAAAAAAAAATATATATATATATATATATATATATATATATATATATATATATATATATACATATATATCACACTTACATGCCACTTTGTTTAAATAACCCTAGGTTCCTATCACAAATGTTAGGAATTGTTCTCTTCCAGTCAGTCTGCATGACTTGGTTTTCATCAAGTGAATTATGATAGACTTTTAAACTCTGTGAAATTCCCCATTAAAATTTTTACTATTATGTTACATATGTTGAGTGGGCAATGGTTAGCTTGAAGTTTTTTATTTGCATGTCGTAGTAATTTATGTGCATGTCGGTCAAGAGCTGTCCACCACCTGATGAGGCAGTGTGACAGAGGAACCATTGATGAAGGAACCCTGTTTTTCTCGTCCTTTTAGAAAATAAGTGAGCAATTCCCCCTTCCCTTTGACAAAGATTGGTCCTCTTCTCACAAAACGGAAGCCATAATCCTTAAGAATGTTATAGCAGTCTTCCACCACCTGGGGGCAAAACACACTTACTGAGTTACTGACAATTTCGAACAAGGATCATAATTAAAGAGAAATTATCATTGTTATCATTATGATATCTTCTATTGGCCATATTCATGCTCACATACTGGATGGGAGAAACAAACATTTTCATTTACTATCTTACATTAAAACTTCACCTTGTAACAGGGATATCAAAATAACTTCAACAAAATCTTGTTTCATACAAAAATGGAAGCAAACCTGTCGCTATTAGTACAAGTATAACATGGGCCACTTCTTCCCAAATATTTTTTGTATTTGTTGTGTTTGTCTGCTTTAAATTCTGAATGTAAATGCTGTTCACCTGAATGTTTCCCATCACTCCTGTGGATTCCATGCGACTAGCCACATTAACGGTGTTGCCCCAGATGTCAAAATGAGGCTTCCGAGCCCCTATGACCCCAGCCAGAACAGCACCCTTATTCAACCCTTGGAGAAGAGATGGTAGTCAATATACCTAAATTATTTTTGCACATTAATTCATGTGTGCAATACAATGTTTTACACCTACCAATGCGAAGCATAAAGTTGTTAAAAGACTGATAATTAATGTTCATCAGAGTAACTTTCATGGCCAACGCAAAATCTGCCAGATCCGCCAAGTGCTGCCAGCGCTCCCTATCAGACAATTCCTCCTTTTGCTGAGAAGAAAAAACATCTTTAACATCTTTCACATTTATTATAGGAAAGCGTCTTCAATAACTTCAAAAATTCAATAACCCCATTTGGATACCCTCACCTTCATGCAAGCATAGCCATTAGCATTGGTGTCAGGAGTGACTCCTGATGCTGCCATATAGGTGCTGCCGATAGTCTTAATCTTGGTTATAGAGCGAAACTGAGGCTCATCCAAAAGCTATGAAGACCAGAAGACATAAAAAAAATATACATATTTACATATATTTACAAATATACATATATAGCATATACTGCCACGTAGCAAAAATCTGTCTTTTGAATGATGTATAAATTAAATTGCTCAAATAAGGAAAATATGAAAAACACAATTTGATACTTACACTATCAAAGTCAGAGATAATTTCATTGAGGAACCTCAGACACTCAATACCCCCATTATTGATGCTCTCCTCTGTGTAGAAGTCAGAGAAATTTGGAATAGATGCAAACATGACCCCAATCTCATCATAGGACTGGCTGTACAATTCCTGTAGAGGTAAAAGATTTAGTAGATTCTTCCTTAAAGAATGTTGTACTTAAAAAACATTTTTTTTTCATTTGATCTTCTCAAGTAGCCCAGACAAATTACTTCACCTCATCCCTCTTTTTGGAGCCCAGGAAGTGCCGGGCAACATGCTCCGGGAGCATGTTCGTGACCAGAGCCTCGTTCCAGCGTCTCATCTCGTACACCTTCTCCTTCTGCTCATGTACTTCAATTTTCCACAGGAACAGCGTTCGGGCCAGTTTCTCCACCTGAGATGAAGTGAATGAGAGAAACACATACGGGACAAAATCAAGTAACAGAGAAGGACATTAAGTCACAGACAGCGTGTCATTTAAGTCATTACTGAGGTAAAACGTTGAGAGAGGAATAGAGGAAAATCACGTACATGTCGTGCAAAGTAGTAGAAGCTGACCATCATAATAAAAATCATCACAGTCATTGTATATTTGGATGGCACGAGGTATATTCTGCTAGGGAACATAAAAAGCATCAGATTCTGATTTAAATGTTACAATAATAATAATAATAATAATAATAATAATAATAGGGCAAGGCAATAATATAAACAGATACTGCTGTTGAAATAAATAGTGAAATTATATGCCTTTCTGAATCTTACATTTGATCTTGTTTTAAATTATTTCTAGATCACTGAATAATGTTTGATATAAAGGTACAATAATAATAACAATAATAATATTAATAATACATTAGTAAAATTGTTATATTGTGCTCCTTGTACCTGCTAGTCAATTGTTCCAAACATAGTGTTGCTCTGTGTACCATTGTAGATCAACACCTTTAGATGTTTTGAAATAATTTTGCCAAAACCCTCGCCAATTTAACATTATTCATAATTGTACATTGCAAAACATTCATTAACTTAACCTAAAACTATTCAGTACACACCTGTACTTCTTATAGTGGGTTACATCATACTGATCAAAGATGTCCCTCCAACTGTAAATATTGACGATTCCCGAGGCTACAGTGATCAGTAGCATCAGAGTTAGTTTTACCATGTGGCTGACCTGCACCAGCATGGTAGTAGCAATCAGTGCTAATACAGCAATGTAGGTGTAATATTTTGGGTTCTCCAGACACCCGCCTTGTCCACCTGGGGCTGGAGAAACGTCCCCAACAGGCTGTGGAGGCTGGCAGCTTAGCTACAGGTGGGATACACAAGTTTGGAACACAGGGTGAGATTGGCATGTCTAGTATGAGCAAGTCAGTATGACTGGACCGGTGTCAAAATCTTGAAAACATTTCATTCCTCCATCAGTTTTCCTGTTGGCCTAGAGACTATCCCAGGCCCAAGCCCAATTATACACAGACAATTTGGAAATACCAATCACATTACAACAGATGTTTATGAACTGTGGGAGCAAGCCGGAGAAACTGAACATGTAACCTCCATCCACTGAGCCATCTTGCTGCCCACGGTTCGTTACTCATTCAAGGGAATTCATCAGGTTTTAGAAGATCTAGGTTTTCCCTTTGAATGAGTAGCAATTCACCGTTAAAAAATTTATACCACACGTCCAGTCAGCTTGACTTAGTATTATTATTACCCAGATATTCACACTGATAGTTCTAAAAAGATGATCTGCACAGGTTATGTAAGTCACCCTATAAAGTCTCACCATGTCGATTATGTCAGCCAGCGTGAGGATGAATATGGCTGTCATGGCCCAAGTGTTGCGAGCCCAACGTGTGTGATCAATCCATGTAGAGAATGACACCAGTCTCTTAGGAAATACCTACGCCATCGAAAGAAGTAAGTTATCCGACACATCAAATTCTTTTCGGCACATAAAGGACATTATTGACAAAACAGGCATAATGATATCAGGGTTGGCTTTACAATATCAGAATGCAAAACATCATTTGGTGACTAGCTCACTGCTGCTTCAATCCTTATGAAAGTTACTGAATTACATTTAGTAACATGATCACTACATGTGTCCTGGGAGGGATGTACATGCTAAAAGTTGATTTATGTGACTTTATAGTACAAAGAAAGGTAACAATTATACAGAGTTTAATTCCCATGTCTTCAGGCAGCCAATGAAAATAAAAAATCCATGTTGCCATGGGGCTGGTAACAGGAATTTGACATATTTACAGATGTACACATGTCGTATAATAAGACCTTGAAACACTTGAACCCAAGCAGCACAGATACGTGCCGGCAATTCAGCACAGGTCAATGATATTCAATATATATTTTAAAAAAAATATATATATATGTGCTTATATAGAAGCCTTGCCATTGTGTGTTAAGTTAAGCCTTTATTTGTCATTACATTATACAGTGCCCCTGGAGCAGGTAGGGTTAAGGGCCTTGCTCAAGGGCCCAACAATGGCAATCTGGTGGAGCTGGGGCTCGACCATCTGGTTAGTAACTCAGTGTCTTAGCACTCTGAGTCACCACTGCCCTAATGGGGAGGCTTCAGGCTTCATACTGCGTATTTGGTTTTTGGATATGTTAGGTATAACAAAAGTTATTATTACAAAAATGTCAAACTCACAAAATGAGCATAGTATTAATTTTTGTTCATAGAAACAACCGAAAACAGCAATAAAAACATGAGATTGTGCTATTTCTTTGCCTTTATGACTCAGTTTCTAAACGCTCAGTCGTGTTTGGGGAAGTTGGTTAAAATTAACTAGTTCATTATATTGCCTATTTTGTGTTGAAAAGAATATGTCAATCTACACTGCACAATCCTGAACTCTATACATGTGTATTAAAAAAACAGCAAAACAAATAATAGCTAAAATGCTCTGAGCTTTAATGGCTAGCTGATGTAAGCTCACTTCTTGAATAAGTGGTTGAAAAAACCTATAGAATAATCTTGTTACATTTGCTTTGTGGCTTATACACACGTGGACAAAATTGTTGGTACCCTTCGGTCAATGAAAGAAAAACTCACAATGGTCACATAAATAACTTTAATCTGACAAAAGTAATAATAAATAAGAATTCTATGAATGTTAACCAATGAAAGTCAGACATTGCTTTTCAACCATGCTTCAAAAAAAATATTTTAAAAAATGAACTCATGGAACAGGCCTGGACAAAAATGATGGTACCCCTAACTTAATAGTTTGTTGTACAACCTTTTGAGGCAATCACTGCAATCAAACGATTCCTGTAACTGTCAATGAGACTTCTGCACCTCTCAGCGGGTATTTTGGCCCACTCCTCATGAGCAAGCTGCTCCAGTTGTTTCCGGTTTGAAGGGTGCCTTTTCCAGACAGCATGTTTCAGATCCTTCCAAAGATGCTCAATAGGATTGAGGTCAGGGCTCATAGAAGGCCACTTTAGAATAGTCCAATGTTTTCCTCTTAGCCATTCTTGGGTGTTTTTAGCTGTGTGTTTTGGGTCATTGTCCTGTTGCAAGACCCATGACCTGCGACTGAGACCCAGCTTTCTGACACTGGCCAGCACATTTCTCTCTAGAATCCCTTGAGAGTCTTGAGATTTCATTGTACCCTGCACAGATTCAAGACACCCTGTGCCAGATGCAGCAAAGCAGCCGCAGAACATAACAGAGCCTCCTCCATGTTTCACAGTAGGGACAGTGTTCTTTTGTTGATATGCTTCATTTTTCCGTCTGTGAACATAGAGCTGATGTGCCTTGGCAAAAAGTTCCATTTTTGTCTCATCTGTCCATAGGACATTCTCCCAGAAGCTTTGTGGCTTGTCAACATGTAGTTTGGCATATTCCAGTCTGGCTTTTTTATGATTTGTTTTCAACAATGGTGTCCTCCTTGGTCGTCTCCCATGTAGTCCACTTTGGCTCAAACAACGACGGATGGTGCGATCTGACACTGATGTTCCTTGAGCATGAAGTTCACCTTGGATCTCTTTAGAAGTCTTTCTGGGTTCTTTTGTTACCATTCGGATTATCCGTCTCTTTGATTTGTCATCAGTTTTCCTCCTGCGGCCACGTCCAGGGAGGTTGGCTACAGTCCCGTGGATCTTAAATTTCTGAATAATATGTGCAACTGTAGTCACAGGAACATCTAGCTGCTTGGAAATGGTCTTATAGCCTTTACCTTTAACATGCTTGTCTATCATTTTCTTTCGAATCTCCTGAGACAACTCTTTCCTTCACTTCCTCTGGTCCATGTTGAGTGTGGTACATACCATGTCACCAAACAACACAGTGACTACCTGGAGCCCTATATATAGGCCCACTGACTGATTACAAGATTGTAGACACCTGTGATGCTAATTAGTGGACACTCCTTGAATTAACATGTCCCTTTGCTCACATTATTTTCAGTATTTTCTAGGGGTACCATCATTTTTGTCCAGGCCTGTTCCATGAGTTTATTTTTTATTGTTTTTTTAATAATTCTGTTGAAGCATGGTTGAAAAGCAATGTCTGACTTTCATTGGTTAACATTCATAGAATTTTTTTAAATTATTACTTTTGTCAGATTAAAGTTATTTCTGTGACCATTGTGACCATGTGTATACATTATCCATCCATCTAGGAACCTCTGTAGTCCAACTAGGAACCATGGAGGCCAATGGTGACCATTGTATTTATTCCCATTTTGTACAACTGTGGTAGGACCTCTGGTCAACATTAGCGTAATCTGCATGTCTTTTGACTGTGGGAGGAAACCGGCGAACCCAGAGGAAACCCACCAAGCAGCGGAAGAGCATGCAAACTCCATGCATAGTATTAATTACTATTATCATTGCTCACGATTAACTGCATACTTTCAAACAAATCTTTTTTTAAGTGCAGAAAACTGTACGTAAGCATGAGTTGTGTGTTGTTTGATTTGCACAGAACGGAAATTGCATTTTGACCATAGTAATTAATTAATCTTTACTGTTTCAGCATATAGCAATGACATGTCAAAGGTTTCGATTGGCAAATATACAACATTCATGGATCTTTATAGGTACCCAACTGTGGGTGAAGAGTTTATTTTAGGACGTGATCAACATCAGAGATTGTCATCTCTACCATGTTACTGTCTTCTATAGTTTGTAGCTTTCTGTATTATTGATCTAAAAAGCATGCCGATTGCACACTGCCATTACTATCTGGACCTGACACAGGAATCGAACCCAGCACCTGGAGGTGCAAGCCTATATACATTACGACCATGTTTATTCCTCTTTACGCCTTTTTATGAATCATTCATTAGGGTATTTCATACCTTGTTCATTCTACAGTAAACCACTGTGTCAAGTCACTGCTTTCATTGTTCTTGTTATACTTTTCTTATTATACTTTTAAGGACAAAATCCTCTGTACTGACTACGTAATGCTGTGTCTGGGTCCTCTCCTTAACTGTCTCCATTGGTGTTTCCATTATGAACAGTGATCGTTTTAGGCATGTCAATACTGCTGCAGACCGTATTGTTAATTAAAAGTGCAGTGACCTGACTAATAATGTTGGATCAAATGCATGAATTGCATGATGCTATATTAAGGATACTAAAATCCCTCAGTAATACTATATAAGTGGTCTACTTGGCCAAAAAACAAAAAAATGACAGGCGTTCGATTAGGTCAACTTACAATAAGTTCCAGATCCTAAAAACAACAACATGTACATGTTGTGTGTGTCTGGCTACAGTGCTGGGTCACTCACCCGTGGGAAAATGGCTGCCAGGGAGCAGATGGTGAGAATCAGCAGCAGCACTTCCCCCACAGCTAGAGTCACATAGTTGGCTATCAACCTGTCAAGATGTACAGCAGACATTAAGAGGCGATAAAGAGACAACTAGAATAGAAAAAGTCATTAGTATTAATTACTATTATCATTGCTCACGATTAACTGCATTCTTCCAAACAAAACTTTTTTAAGTGCAGAAAACTGTACGTAAGCATGAGTTGTGTTTTGTTTGATTTGCACAGAACGTAAATTGCATTTTGACCATAGTTATTAATTAATGTTTACTGTTTCAGCATATAGCAATGACATGTCAAAGGTTACGATTGGCAAATACACAGCATTCATGGATCTTTATAGGTACGCATCCTCCAACTGTGGGTGAAGAGTTTATTTTAGGACATGATCAACATCAGAGATTGTCATCTCTACCATGTTACTGTCTTCTATAGTTCGAAGCTTTCTGTATTATTGATCTAAAAAGCATGCCGGTTGCACACTGCCATTACTATCTGGACTTTCCTTTTGTTAACGGCAAGCTACTTAATGCAGTCTGGCATACATGTAATTGGTCCATGAAGAAAAGAAAATGTGCACTGCGGTGTGACTCACAGAGGGTCTATAAGTGCCTCAATTGCTGCTGTAAAAAGCAGCACTACACAGGAACAGCTGAAGGCGGCTCCGCTCTGCTTCTCCTTTTCGACTGAAAAACGCGTCTCCAGTTCAGGGTTCACAAAGCGCAATGAAAGGCGGTTAGTGTACTTTCCCTTTAATCTAAGACAAACAGAAAAGAGCCAAAGTGACAGTGGAGCACAGGAAATAATCCCTCAGTTACTACTGTTGCTGTGCTTACAGAAATAATAACAGCAAGGTTCAAACGGATACGCAATACACAAGTGAAGCGTTTTGTAGTGCGAATAATAATGGCGTTTTAAGATTGAAATTCAAATTTGATCATTTTAAATCCGACCTGAAAATAATACAACGTTTTAGGTCAATATCGTCCCTATCAGGTTGATATGTGCAAAACATACGACACATTCACGTGACACCTGATACATGGTACTCACGCCTGCACTGTCTCTCTCTCCAGGAGGGCTTCATTCAGGAGTTTGTTGAGCTCCTGCTCATTTTCCTGAGCATCAATAACTCTCTCTGCCAGGTCTCGCAAGCGAAGACGCCGCCGTGGGTTTGGGAACGAGGGATTCACCACCTGAACACGCACAAGACACATACAAAAGTGCAGCCTGGTATAGAATCTGCGGGGTTTCTTTTTTTTTTAGTACAAGCGTACATCCTACCCCTGTCTTCAACAACACCGGGGTGGACAGACGTATCTTGTTTAAAACTGTAAGGTTACCCGTGTGTCCAGCTCCTCTGGTTCTTCGGGTGTGGCGCAGGCTGTGTGTACGCTGCCGTTACATTCGGTAGTGTTGATCAACAGAGGAGAGTTCCCATTAGATGAAGTCACCGACAGCTTCTGGAAGAAAAACAAGGAATGAAAGACAGAAAAGGAAGAAAAGCACAAAGTGCGGTTTCACCAACAGAACAAGAACGATTGGATTGTAAATATGAAGTAACACTCACCACTCCATTAATGCCGTTCTTGCTCACTGGCCCTTTGGGAACAACAACCAGGTACGTCTCGATGCCTCTCTCCCTCAGGTATTCGCAGCGATCACCTCCGTTCCCTGGCTCTACATCAAATTCACCATGAAGACACTCGAGTGTGCTCTGAGAGATGTGTACTCGCCTAGTGAAATAAGTACAGGAGAACAGGATACAGCCGCGTTTCTACAGCATAAAGAACACAACAAGTAGTGAACATCCTTCCATATGTAGGGTCTTTAAATTGCTGATCAGGACTTACCCAGGTATACCTCCAGCCTCCATTTTATTGGCCACTGTGACATCTGTGGACCAGACATCGTACTGCCAGCGCTTCTGGCCCAGCACCCCGCCAAGAACTGTCCCAGAATGCACCCCAACACGCATGTCAACATCTGTCTGTGTTTTCTCTCGAACATAGCTGAAACCGGCATGCAAATGAACAGCATGTGAGCCTGTCATCTTTGAGAAGGAATGTTTCAGCTCATACAATGTGTATACTTTATTATATAAAAGCATGAATATTAAGAAAAGCACTCCTATCTAACAACAGTTATTTGAATATAAAAGACATGATGCTGGGTAACATACGAAATGGCTTCCACCATGGCCAATCCCATCATGATGGAGCAGGCTGCGTGGTCTTCCCGGTAATCTGGAAGGCCACAGATACAGTAGTAGCAGTCCCCAAGGATCTTAATCCTCAGTTGGTGATATTTCTAGAGAGTAAAAATCATAAAACCCATTCACCAGGCAGCATTGCATTGTCTGTGCAGATGTTCTCCCATATCCATCTTGGTTTCTTCCATGCTCTCTAGTTTCCTACAACCATCCCTATAAAATGAGCCCTATGTCTGAATAAAAGGTATGAATTTTTGTATGCATGCTGCCTTGCAACGGACTGGTATCCTATCCAGAAATATCCAAGGAAAATTGTGTTTCCTTAATATTGAAAAGCGCTTCAGTTAATGTCTGTGGTAAGCTACAGATGCACTACATTAAAAAAAGTAATACAGTAACTGTAAGGTTTTATAATATGATGAGAACCCCCTAACTGCAATTCTTGACCCCTTATGAACCCTTTCGTTTAACTGGAAAATGCAGATATTCTCATTTTGCCTCTCTCACGGTGGTGTAGTGGTTAGCACTGTCGCCTTGCACCTCCATGGTCCGGGTTTGATTCCCGGCCAGGCCTTATTCCCATCTCTGTGTGCATGTAGTTTGCATGTTCTCCCTGTGCTTGGTGGGTTTCCTCCAGGTATTCCGGTTTCATCCCACAATCAAAAGACATGCAGATTAGGTTAATTGGCGTTCCCAAATTGCCAGTAGTGTGTGAAGGAGTGTATGAGTGTGTGCCCTGCAATGGATTGGCCCCCTGTCCAGGGTGTACCCCGCCTCATGTCCTGAGTCTCCTGGGATAGGCTCCAGGCCCCCCGCGACCTTGAATACGGGATAAAGCGGTATAGACTGTGAGTGAGTGAGTGGATGAGTGAGTGAGAGTGATTCTCCCAGTTAGGGCTTAGCCGGTAAGCATATAGAAGTGCAGCGAACACAACAAGCAATGAGCCTCCTTCTTTTAATGCATCTTAAAACTTTGCAATTCGGACACTCCTCTTTTTTTTTTTTTTACACCTAACAGACATTTATCCTGAATTCATGTGAGTGTAACAAAGTACACACGCATTCTCAGTGGGACACATGTGGAGGGAAGCAGTCACTTACAGCAGCCAGTTTGTCAAAACGGGCAAACAGCTCATTGAGCAGCTTGACTAGCTCCTGTGCACTACAGGAAGAAGAGAGCTGGGTGAAACCCACGATGTCTGCAAACAGAATACTGCAAAAGAAACACGATATACACGATTACATTTACAAACTCGAGCAATAACTGTTTACCATCTCAGTTAAACTCTTTAAGCCTTTTTGTTTTCCGCGGTGTATTGTGATGTGTATGGGACTCACCTAACATTTTCATGGCGATACATGTACATAGTGTTGAACTGCTGCATCTCTTTCTGACTGGCCTCTTTTTTCATGTCATGTAGCATCTCATCTGCTATGTGCTTGGGCAGAATGGACAGCAGTAGACGTTGCTGTGTGCAGAGTAACAGCATCACAGTGCAAGTTAGAGCAAAGGCGTATGGTTATGCGCAGGGTCAGATATAATACCATCCTGAAGGTTTGCACTTGCCCTAAAGCACGACCTTTCAGTTTGTATAAGGTTGATGGACTATCTAAGAGTCAGTTTTTCCTTGACATGAATTGAACCTGCAGTACAGCAATATTATAAATTATCATCCTATGACAACAACATCAAATAACCAAGCCTAACATACAGTATATAATGGCCAAATTATAGCATGTCGAGAACATTCAAGAAATTATCCAAATTACGGTACTGGATACTCCTTAGTGTCCCTACTAAATTGTCATAATATCAAAACAAATAATCTAAAAAAAAAAAAAAGAAAAAAAAAAAAGAGAACTCCGTTTCACCAAATAGACACACACACACACACACACACACACACACACACACACACACACACACACAAAGACTTAAACTTCAGTGAAGGAGAAGGATAGACTGTGTAACAGATCTGTATATTTTAGAGTCTAGCTGTAAAAAGGAAATAAAAGGCATAACAAATCAAGAGGAGATAGTCAGAAGTGTGATTACAGTTGACACTGTCTCAGGAGGCTTGTCGTCATGGCAACCTGCAGCCGCCGGATGCTCCTTGATTGGCTGGCAGGCTCTGTCTCCCAGCAGCCCTTGTTTCTCTATTAGTATTCAGAGGGGTTATGGTGCTATCAGTGCATCCCCCCCCCCCCTCTCTCTCTGTCTCATACACACTCGATACACATATTGGCACACATGCACACACACGTGCACCGTCTCACTCACTCACACACACACACACACACACACACACACACACACACACACACACACTTCCTTCCTACATCCTACGGCACCACCCTCTATCCCCCAACACCCCCCCCAAACCCTTGTTAGCAGCTACTGTTTGCACCATATATAGAAATAATCAAGAAAGCCCAGTGGCTACAGCTGGGAGACCAAAGAGAGGGAGGAATTGACTGCTGACTCTGTAAATACACACAAGCGCACACACATGCGCACGCACACAAACACACACATCACACACAGTGTGCACACTCATAACAAGGCATGCACTCAGGATGGGAAAAAATTATCTAAGATGCAATGTATTTCCCAAACTCCAACATTTAGTCATTACCAGTACCCACCATCCTCTACCTTTCTACCGCCTACCAACCGAACACATACTGTAGTTCCTCAGTGAAGCATAAAGGCTGTCACCATATCTTTTCAAACTGCCGCTTATACATGAGGAAGGAAGAACGCTATATGTCTCGTCCTAAGAGCATTGACTGTTGCACTTTTTCAGCCTTCCAGCCATTGAGCATGGAGTTACTGTATGAAGACTGCTTTACCATAGCCCTACTTTAAAATAAACCGTACATGAAAAAAAAAGAAGAAAACTTTAAAAGGTATCAAACTAATTCTGTAAAGCCTGTCAAATTTGCATTTTCACTTTTATTATTTAAGGATTTAGAACTAGATCTGAATTCAATTTGTACTTCTTCTCATAAATACAGTACACTATGTGTTCCTATCATGAAAAGGTTAAAGCTGAGTTGATTACCTTTTCTACAGCCCCAAGTGAATTACTTATAATAATATGCTTTACAAGCAGGAAATGCTTATTTTAGAACGTCAAAAGACCTCAATTACCAAGATGAATGAAGATTTATTTTAGAATCACATCATGACACCTTGGATCAAAATTAAACCAAACTGTGAAGTGTCTAGAGATTCCCACCCCTTGTACAAACACGCTGAGCACACAGTTGCAATACCAGGAGAGATCAGGTGGTTTACAATACAGGTAACAAACACAGTACATTACAGTACCCCTGGTGCTACATAACATCTATATATAACTAAATCACCATTTTGTGCATCCATGATCAACCCTTATTTCTGAATTCCCACAGTTATGTTTTACACTGTTGAAACATACAGCCTTGCACCATTCACAATCGATCTCTTTAACATGATAGTTCTCAAATAGCCCTACATGGGTTACAAAGCAACCAAAAAAAAAAAAAAACAACCTCACACTTTTTAAGATAGTAGTTGACTAATCAGCTTCTCCCAGACCACAGCCTATTCTCAAGATCATACCTACAGTTTATGTGTTCCATGTATATCTATGTAAACATCATACAGCGCTCAATACAGCTTAGTGTTGTAAAGTCCTAAAGTAGGAAATGGTTCTTTTGCACTGAAATGGTAATCGCCTTTTAATAACATTTAATATCATATTAAATTATGTTTAATGTAATTAAATTGCTTTTACAGATAAACTAAATATTAATTGTCTTACAAAGAGTTGCAGTATGCAGTTTGAAAAGCACTGCCATAGAAAAAAAGCTTACCTGCTGCTGACTCTGTTCCTCTAAATTCAGCTTCACCTCCAGAGACTGTCTGGCCTCCAAAAAGGCCTTGCGGTGTTTGCGATCAGCCATGTAATATGACATGAGCCCCACAGTAATTGCACAGGTGTAGATCAAGATGTTGGCCAAAAGCTGAAAAACAAGTGGAACATAAATACCTTTTGACCAAATTACAGCACAAGCACATTTTTAATAGAAACGCATTCTCATGAGGAGACATGCACAATAATGAATGTTGAACTGCTTTTAATTTGTGAACTCTGGATTGTATATTCAGGGTATTACTCTCCAGATTATTAAGAGACCTGTTCCTTAGAGTGTTGTCTTAGCCTATAGTTCTTGTCTTGTTTGCATAAACCTGAGAATATCCTGGGAGTACTGTATCTTTTCAGTTACACAAAGAAAAAGTTATAACTTGATCATGTAACCGTAACGTCTTTATACTATTATTGTTTCAAGGGTTTAAAATACAGTTCCTTTTTATAACTTCCCATTGGAAGGGTAAGAGTAACTGACAAGAAATGTAATGATCTTCAATAAAAAAATATCAGCAAATGTAAAAAGAATCTAAAGCAGGTTTTACACATCTGCAAACAGCTGTATGGTAAATGAAATGAATGTATTGCCTAATTCAGATTCTCCTGCTGCAGTGCATTCTAACCCTAGGGGGGTTTTGTGCCAATTCTCTTGAGGCTGCAGTTTGCACCAAAAAGAGTTCAGACCATAAGTATCCAGCAGACACAACTCAATACACTGTAAAAATGTCAATTTATATAATTTAGTGGAATACAAGTCTGTTTATGTGCTTATGAATGGCATATTTTTTGTTATTTTTACAACTATATAATTCCAAAATAATGACAGTTATAACACCATTCCTTTTGTATCCATAAAAAATATAACTACACATGAGTAATTGTACACATCACTCAGTATGATTATCATGATATACATATTATCATATAATACTCTGTTGTTATTAAGGTCATTGCATGCAATTGCATTGATCATAAAGATTAAAGAAAATCAGCTTTAGTTCTCTAATGTAAGGTCACGGGCTGTCGTATCGTACTGTGTACTCTCGTATCACTGCATATCGTACGGTGTATGACTGTGTATGTGACAATTAAATTTGAATTTGAATTTGTTTCTACAGTACTGTGCAGGTCTTAGGCACCATATTATATTTAGTACTAAATTTGTTATACATGTTTATCATTTCCGCATTATTATGTACAAAACCATTCAGTATTTCCAAACATAACTTAATAATAAATAGATAGATAAGTAAATAAATCAATCAATAAATACAATTACAGAAGCATATTTGCATGTCTGTAAAGAAAGCAACATGACAGACCAGTTTTTAGATTGAAACTAAAAACCTGCTGGGTGTTGCATGAAAATTAAAAGGAGCAAGTGTGTCAAAGTTACCTGAAGAACCCTGATTCTCAGCAATATTCCCTCAGTACTGTGCAAAGGCACATACAAAAGAAACGCCTTTGAAAACAATTCTACATAAAAGAAACTTCTGTAAAGAGCACTAAAGAGTAATAAGATAAAATAGTCAATATTTTGTGTGAAAACTCTTTGTTTGAAAATAATCGTTAGTGTTAGTTATAGATTTGTGCCTTTTATAAGTAAAACAGCAAATTTTCTCACATTTGCTTCTTTCTATTTTTATGCAAAACTCAGGAGACTACATTAGGTTTTTTGTTTTCATCTGAAAACTGGTCTGTCATGTAAGAGGTGTTCTTCACAGGCATGCAAATATTCTTCTGTAACGTTACTTCTTTATGAATTTTTAAGTTATGTTTAGAAATATTTCATGTTTTTTTACATAATAATGCAGTCATGATAAAAACATATAACAACATTACTTTTGTACAGTACTGAATTTCCAATGAAATTTTTTTTTCCCATGTCATTTCTTCAATAAAAAAAAAAATCTCAATTTTTATTAGGATTATCTTTTTAATATTATTGTTGGACGTCAATTTCGATCGGTCTTATATGTTCGAGCATCTCTTACATAAGAGCTTACCAGGCTAGAAATTGTTAGCGCTTTTAAGCTATTAATTATTTATCAAAAGACAGACACTACAGATGGATTATTAGGTAATAAATCAAGATGGTTCTAAATTGTTAACATCTCGACTTTCTCTCTATGACAGCACTTATTTTTATTTATTACTTCCAATAAAGATTTGTTTGCGATTAATATGACTGACAGCGAATATTTTGTGTTTCATTAAGCTTGTTCATGCAGGTGACTTTATATCAAAAGTATGAAAACAGATGTACGTACAAATACTACGAATTAAGCCAGCTTTAAGGATTTCTTCATTCGCTTCTTACTTGTAATACATTTTTCACTGGTGGCTGGGTTTTAGGAGGCAGAATAAATCTGGGAGTACTAACTGCTATTAGTCATTTGGAATCCTCTGACCAAAAGTCCTATGAATTTAATGACCCATGACATTCACCAAACATGACACTACGATCTGGACCAAGTGCGCCGCAGCAGATATCATTAGCCCGGAATTGCAGCTATCTATGTATGTAGTATCATAACCAGGCGGGACAGTGTGACAGTATTGTTTCACATGCTAGGAGATATTTAACCTTTGCTAATACAAAAAGGATGTCCAGGAACCATGATTTTAAGCCCTTGTGCTCATGGTAGACCAAACCACATAATAGATTTCCATCTGCTTGAGCCATCTCCTCAAGTATATGTAAATGGATGGACAACTGATTGAGTGACAAATGGAAGCATCCACAGACCAGGAAAAACTTATATTTTTTGCCTCGCAATTACAATGTAATGTAATGTGTCTGTAATGTGGAACGTAGGCAAAATTAAGCCCAGCTCAACCATGAAATGTATGCTGTATTTCTATAAAACATTTATTTTGACATAATTGTATTAACATTTGAAAGTGTGAGAATGAGGTAGCTAAGATGAATGTAACACTGTGAAAAGTTGCGTGAGATGTGAAGCGTGCTATATTTTGAAGAGCCAACTGGTTATTTCTGGTGATTATGTGATTACAATACGAATTTCAAGCTCAAGCTGGTGCTTCAATTGGATATTATTTAGGTTAATTTCCCCATGATGTTAAGTACGCAGGAGGAAGTAACATGCCAATCCAAATTATAACAGATTAATATCTGACAAAAAAAAACGGGTTCTAATAATTGCTGAAACACATACTGAGAGCCTTGTTGATGAATTTAAATAATATGATTACTCATACTTGTTAATACACCTCTCCCAATCGTCTAGATCTTACTATCTCATTTTCAGAATATTAGAATGCCTTAGCCTAAGCAATTTAAACTTCCATTTTTGTTCCCTTGTCCCCAGTGCCCTAACCTGTCTCCCAAGAGCAGCTCCTTGGATGTCTTCTTGCTGCTGCTGCGCGATGGTGACGCCCAGCGCCAATGTGTGCACACCACATGACACAGCTGTGATGAGCACAATAGGTGTCAATCGTAAAGGTAATGTCAAAAATAAGGAGAAGCTAAAGAAGGCCTGCCAGCCTACTGTGTCACTGGCCTGATGGAAGCGGGCAAAGTTCAATCCTAGATAACAGAAAATCTGGGCATCTATGAGCACCCACAGGGCATAGGGCACTAGCCGGCGAGAAATCCGCTCAGGCAGAAGGCCGTAGCGACACAGTAGGTAAAGCACAATGTCCACAGCTAATGCTACACAGGCCACTGCCACTGACGCCAGCTTATCAGTGGTATAGACCACAGCACACATCACAATCACGTAGCAGTCAAAGAGAGCTGCAAACACCACCAACACCAGCAGGGTTTCATGCCGCTGCCTCCGAAAATAGGTCTGGTAAAGGTTCTCTAGTGAGTCTGGGGTGAATGTGAGACGCATAAACCGAGGGAGACACAAACAGCAGCCTGAGTTACGCACGGTGACCTCATGGGTTCTTCCCACTGCTTGGCCTGGATCAGAGGGCAACGTGACCGAGCAGTCTGCCGAATACTCAGCAGAGTATTCTGGCTCGGAAAAGGCCCGGTTCCGAGGCATTTTGAAGACCCAATACACTATACGTAGAATGAAAAATAGATCCTTATTGTTTCTGTTACTCCTTAAACAGCCAGTTCCTAAAAAGTACATTACAAGTACGTTGTGCTGGCTTGTCTGGCACCCTCTTAACACCCATGTCAAACAAGCTTGCGACCTGAGAATTACATCTGCAGACAGCGTGGTCTCCTGATCGTCACTCCCTGCAGTGGAACTGGATCTTGCACGTACATTTATTTTATTTCACACAAATCCTTGTCATCAATCTGGTTCTTTCTTGGGTTACTTGTAAAAGGTTTAACACTTTGGCATTTGAAATAGTAGCCTAGGACAGAAACACTTTTTGTCAGGAAGATGTGCAGAAAGCAGGCAGGCCACAGACTGCTTCTCTGTTGTCCACATAAGGGGGGGGGGGGGGGGGGGGGGTCCGTTTAGGAGAGATGTGTCCCTCTAGCCATGGTTGTTTACATATGAGCCGCTGTGTGTGTGCTTCCTGCCCGGTTTGCCATCATGGTCGCTCGCGCCAGGTTTCCATGGTGAAGCCTCGCGGAGACAATGAACGCAGGATTCAGGAAGGAAGCGATGAGCTTTTTCTTCTTCTCTTTCAGATGTAACACATGCGTTGGAGAAGTCAAATTAAGCTCAGGTGACTGCGTTTTCCCGAGAAGAAGCAGAAGTCGCAGTGGATACGACTGAGACGCTAAGGAAAACGCAGTGCAATATTGCACGGAAAGCCTCTGCCGTTATCAAAATGGCCTTCGTGGTTGAATGTCGTATATCATCCCGCTTTCACATGACTGCTAAGTGAATTCCGCTTGTTTGCATTCGTCGTGTGTTCGCTATCCGTCCATTCCGCCGAAGGATCCACAGTCGTCCGTGGGAAAAGGAGAAAAAGGAACACTTACATGAAATACATGTTGCGCTCTCCGGACGGACGGAGAGAGAGACAGCGTGTGTGCATGGCGTGAAATGTGGAAATGCGGATTGGCTAAGCCACAAATGAAAACAGACGCTTTCTGCCATCTGACACAGTCAGTAGCGCACATTGTGCCATTGTAGCCAGGCGTCCAATGTCCCAAAGTGTCACACTGGCGTTTAAAAAAAAAAAAAAAAACACGCAGTCTGTCACGGAGAGCAGTAAAATCCCAAATGCTTCCTCGTGGTTTTCAACAGCACTCCAGCTTCGTTCACAGTGAGCTCCCACGTAATCTGCACAGGATCCACAACATGCCGACATCAAGGAAGTCTGCACCCTGTTCCCCGGTAACGTGCTTTCGCGATCTGGCGTTAGTAAGCAAAAGATCAGTCCTTGATGTCGTGGGAATTTCCACGACAGATGAAATGCCACAGGAGATACGCCTTGCGATCTTTGTAAATCCAGAAGATTGTAATCATGATTGTGAGGGAAATGCACCTGTTATGTTTTGCCGATATAAGACACCGCGTGTGGCTGTTCTCAGGTTCCACCGATTAAACAGGCGAAGAAAGTGGACCAGACTCGTATATCCAGTCATCTCTCCCTCCCTCCCTCTCTCTCTCTCCCTCCCTCTCTCTCTCTCCCCCGTCTCAGTTCACACCCCGCATGGAAGCCTTTTTGTTTTTCCTTTTTTAGTTTGCTGTATTGTTAATTTTCTTTTAAAACATTTTTATCATTCTTGTTAAGCTGCTTTGAGACAATTAACATTGTTAAAAGCTCTATATAAATAAAATTGAATTGAATTGAATTGAATTGAATTGAATTGAATTATCCAGTGAAGATCCTCAGTGCTGTCCTCAACTTTCCCAAATTCTCCCTTTTTTCAGTTTCGATTATGGCTTTATTATTATTATTATTATTATTGATCATTTTTGTTCACGTTGTAGCCCATATACTTTATACTTAAGTAGTAACAATATACACTAATCTTACACAGTAATCTATACACAAAAGCAGCCGATGAGAAAAAAAACAGGCCTAGGCCTAGGGCTTTTCCGATTGAGCTCTTTCAGGGCTGGGTGGATGATAAAAGGTCCGAAAGGTCCATAGCTTCCTCTCTCTCTCTCTCTCTCCCTCTCTCTCTCTCACACACACACACACACGTTTGGAAAGGTGAAGGTGGTTGCCATTCAAACAAAGCAAAGTTGTGACATATCAGAATGACAAAGCTTGAATATAAAGAGTTAAGACACCACTTGTTAGATTTACAGGCATGGGTGTAATCTGGGGTGTGGATGTGGATCCTGTGTTGTTGGTTTGGAAATGGAGCCTCTAAAGCTGCTTCTCAAACAGGAGGTTGATATGCAGGGCCTGCATGACAGCTGGCATACAAGGTACCTGATATATTGTACTAAAATTAACAATATGTGCTGAAAAAATAATATACACTGTAAAAAAAAATTAAAAAAAAAAAAACGGTCAAATGACTGGCAAACAAAAAACGTAAAAATTAAGGTAAAATACTCAGTTCATATTGTGTGCAAAAACATTAAATTTACAACAATTGTTATTTAATCTTTGACAGAGAAAAAGCGTTATTTTATAGATTTTTCCTAAATTTATATGATTATAGACCTTCAATAAAGCAAGAGCACTATAAGTTTAGCGGATAAAAAACTGTTATTTGAAAGATTTTTTTCAGATTTATATGATTAAACATCTTCCTTAAAGCAACAGCACTAGAAGTTTAGCAGTAAAACACCGTTATTTTACAGATTTTTGCTACATTTATACGATTTAACACCTTCATTAAAACAGCACTCGATGTGTTGCAGCAAAATGTTTTTATTTGACAGTTTTTTCAAAAATTATTACAACCACAAACACCTTCAATAAAGCAAAACCATTAGACAATTAGCAGAAAAACACTGTTATTTTACAGATTTTTCCTAAATTGAAGATCAAACACCTTCAAATAAGCAAGAACACAAAAAATCTTATTTCACAAAGTTTTCATAAATTCCTGTGAAGTGTTAACACAAACTCAGAATTATAATATTTGTAAAATAGCCTGTAGAACTGTGACACAGGATAGTACAAGTATGATGCAAAATACAATAAAATTATGTTTTATAGCATTACACTAAAATCCTAAAATGAAAAACAAAATGAAATATTTAGACTATTGTGCTATAACAATGGAACATTCTCTCTCACAAACAAACATTGCTGTGAAATATCCTTGACTAAACACCCATGAAGAAATTAATAATTTCAAACAAGATTCACAATGTTCCAATTAAAGTTGGATTGGAAACTTTATTACAAATAAAGTACAATGTGGTCATTGTATTATTGTAATTTTACATAAAGTTGTATGTAATTTACAAAAACAGAAAAAACACAGTAAAAATAAAATGGTATTTTTACGGTTAAAAATGTGAAAAAAAATTAATTTTTCAGTATTGAAATAATCCTTAAAAAACAGTCGACTTGATAATTTACAAATAAGGTCTGTAATTTTACAGAGATTTGTATGTAGTTTTTAAAAAAAGGAAAAATACTATAAAATTTTTAAGTTATTTTCTGTAAAATTAGGACTTTTTTTTACAGTTCTTCGCTCTCTCTCTCACTCTCCCTCTCTCTCTCTCAAGATTCCAGATTGAGTATTCAAAGGTGCTTTATTGGCAAGACAACTATAAACATTTGTATTATCAAAGCTTAGAAATAAGTCAAAAGAAAATAACAGGAATAGATAGATAAAAAAAAATTAAAGGACCAATTAAAAAAGGAAAAATAGAATAGTGTAAACATGTGTGAAGTATCTACAGATATAATATTTAATGTAGCCAACTAATACTATGCATCACCTTGACATATGCCCAGCCTTCACCTAAAAAAGGTACTTGAATCTTTTAAATAAAAGCTACAGTTTATAAAAAACTCATCCCCGCCATGTCAAAAATGTCAGATATTCCTATCATTAACACACACACACACACACACACACACACACACACACACACACACACACACACACACACACACACACACACACGCATGCATGCACATACAGTACACAATATCTGAAAGTGGAAACTTTCACTGACACCACCTTGGGGTTTTATTGATTATTCCACTGAAGTGCTGTAATGACCTTGCAGTCACTAAACTGCTGACTTTTAAAAGGTACCATACACAGACACCCAGTCATCCCTCATTACAGTTCTGAAGGACGTTTCAGTGCTCAACCCACTCTTTAATTAATCTGCCCATTAGCAGTTATTGTATGGTAGAAGTCATGAAAGGTGTGTAATGATATACTGACAAAGAATTACAGTGTCATCCTATTTATCTATTTGAATGAACATCCATGTGTAATGATATACTGACAAAATACAGTCATCCTATCTACACACGTGGACAAAATTGTTGGTACCCTTCGGTCAATGAAAGAAAAACTCACAATGGTCACAGAAAGAACTTTAATCTGACAAAAGTAATAATAAATAAGAATTCTATGAATGTTAACCAATGAAAGTCAGACATTGCTTTTCAACCATGCTTCAACGGAATTATTTTAAAAAATGAACTCGTGGAACAGGCCTGGACAAAAATGATGGTACCCCTAACTTAATAGTTTGTTTCACAACCTTTTGAGGCAATGACTGCAATCAAACGATTCCTGTAACTGTCAATGAGACTTCGCCACCTCTCTGCAGGTATTTTGGCCCACTCCTCATGAGCAAGCTGCTCCAGTTTCCGGGTGCCTTTTCCAGGCAGCATGTTTCAGCTCCTTCCAAAGATGCTCAATAGGACTGAGGTCAGGGCTCATAGTAAGGCCACTTTAGAATAGTCCAATGTTTTCCTCTTAACCATTCTTGGGTGTTTTTAGCTGTGTGTTTTGGGTCATTGTCCTGTTGCAAGACCCATGACCTGCGACTGAGACCCAGCTTTCTGACACTGGCCAGCATATTTCTCTCTAGAATCCCTTGATAGTCTTGAGATTTCATTGTACCCTGCACAGATTCATGACACCCTGTGCCAGATGCAGCAAAGCAGCCCCAGAACATAACAGAGCCTCCTCCATGTTTCACAGTAGGGACAGTGTTCTTTTCTTGATATGCTTCATTTTTCCATCTGTGCCTTGGCAAAAAGTTCAATTTTTGTCTCATCTGTCCCCAGGACATTCTCCCAGAAGCTTTGTGGCTTGTCAAAATGTAGTTTGGCATATACCAGTCCGGCTTTTTCATGATTTGTTTTCAACAATGGTGTCCTCCTCGGTCGTCTCCCATGTAGTCCACTTTGGCTCAAACAACGACGGATGGTGCGATCTGACACTGATGTTCCTTGAGCATGAAGTTCACCTTGGATCTCTTTAGAAGTCTTTCTGGGCTGTTTTGTTACCATTCGGATTATCCGTCTCTTTGATTTGTCATCAGTTTTCCTCCTGCGGCCACGTCCAGGGAGGTTGGCTACAGTCCCATGGATCTTGAATTTCTGAATAATATGTGCAACTGTAGTCACAGGAACATCTAGCTGCTTGGAAATGGTCTTATAGCCTTTACCTTTAACATGCTTGTCTATAATTTTCTTTCGAATCTCCTGAGACAACTCTTTCCTTCGCTTCCTCTGGTCCATGTTGAGTGTGGTACATACCATGTCACCAAACAACACAGTGACTACCTGGAGCCCTATATATAGGCCCACTGACCGATTATAAGATCTATCGATCTGCATGTCTGTCTGTATATCAAATTGTCTCAGTGCTGATTACACTTTGTTTAGCTACAGTACATATCAAATTTCCATGTTAATTTCTCATTAATTCACGCATTCATTTATTAAGCATTTGTTTTCAGGATTTGTTTGTTCTTCTAACCCTCCTATTTCTCACGAATGTATTGCATCCTATAGAAAGAACACTGACTCAGCATTAATTGCGATTTCTTTCATAATCTTGTTACTCTATCTTGCGCTTTGTTTGGTCATTTGTTTATTGTTGATGTGTATAGGGCCTTGTTTTCACCGACAGTGTTGTTTAACATTTAAACAGTCTTTTGTCATTTGTATATCTTGTGTCATGTATCAAATGGGTTTATAGTAAACTTTGTTAGATACGGATAACATATGATATTTATATTTAAACACAGCCACGACCGATCCATTGGATCCATTTACGTCTACGATTTACAAGAAACGGAAAGTCTTTGTCTAAAACAAACAGCTACTACATGTTTTATTGCTCACTTGGGCTCGCGCTATTATTACACGCATTACGGCTGACGTGGTGACGTACGTCATTCCGGCCGTGCGTGCAGGAGATATGCGCTGCTGACGTGTAGGTAAGGAAGTGACCAGATATTGGAGTTTTCTATTGTTGCGGTGTGGTTTGCGTTGTGATGCAAAGTTTTTCTATTAATTACGTTGATAGAAGTTTGCAGTGTTTGTAAGTGACGAGACGAAAGGCGGCGAGTCTTCCTCAAGCTAGCCACTAGCAGTTCGCTTGTGTAATGTTAGCTAGCTGGCTAAGACGCAGTGATAAGCTTAGCTGTTCAAAGCCATCGGTCGAATCGGATTACTGGATATTGCATAATATTGTCAGTCTGATTATTTAAGAGGTAGGATCGCCGGTCTGATCACTCAAGCTGACAGCCTGGCAGATAGCAGTATCAGTGCGTCAGCGTCCTGGTGGTGAGTGGAGTGAAATATAACTAAATGGAAGTTGACGTGATGATGTGAATGACAGAGTGCAATGCAAATGGACCTTTCAGAGTGGACGGTTTCATGTAGCACATGTTAATCTGGCAGCAGAGAGCCATCAGTTTCTCATTAATGCCATATAGGAATTTGCTCTCCTTTTTCTCCCTGTGCTTGGTGGGTTTTCCCCCTGGTTCTCTGGTTTCCTCCCACAGTCCATAGACATGCAGATTAGGTTTATTAACGTCCCCAGATTGCCCATAGTGTATGAATTAAAGAGAGTGTGTGTGTGCCCTGCGATGGATTGGCACCCTGTCCAGGGTGTACATCACCTTGTGCCCTAAGTCTCCTGGGATAGGCTCCAGGCCCCCTGCGACCCTGTATACAAGATTAAGCAGTATAGACGATGAGTGTGTGAGTGAGGAATTTGACATAATTTGTGTCTAAGGCAGTGTCATGCTAACATTTACACCTGTCGCCTCATAGGACAAGTATGACATTGATATTGCAACCTGTAGGAATTTCTTTTCATATCAGCCATCCATCCATCTATCTATCTTTCTTTCTTTCCCCTCAACTACAGTTCTGAATTAGTTTTGGTTAATGGTAGGTTGCTCGGCTTGCCATGCGGAAGTCCCGGGTACAGTCCTCACCCAATGCCCAAACCCTAGCCACTATTCTCAAGCCTGTATAAAATGGCAGGGTTGCATCAAGAATGGCATCCTGTGTATAACCTGTGTCAAGCTGTTGTGCAGATTAGATGGTCTAATGTGGTGACACCTTGATGGAAGCAGCCGAAAGACCAAAAACAACAATGAGGCTCACCCCTCACAGACTTATGCTAACAGTCTTTTGCCTGCAATATGCTCCTACACCAGCACCTGTGCCAAACTGTCTCTGAATTACAATGCTTATATTTGACTGCTCCAAGCAGTACAAACTAAAATGAATGGTTGACCACTTTTCCTATTTGACCATAGTGGTAATATTTTCAGTTTGAACTGATCATCAGCCTGAACTCATTACATGTCAGTGATAATGTAAGTGGGTTAACTCCCCCACCACAAACAAAAAAAATCCTTCCCAACAGTCCTAGTTAGTAGCCTAGTGAACCAGTGTAAGGATATATTTAATGATGATAACTTCAAAGCAATCTGGATAAAAATGTAAACCAAATTGTTAAATGTAAATGAAAATGATTACCTTACAATTCACATTACAGCATTACAGATGCATAAGATGAGAAGTATATAACCCTTATAAACCTGTGTAAAACAACATTGTTCAGCTCCATCTATTTCCTCCTTCACTATATTGAATGGTAATTTCCAAACAAAATTATTCTGCTGGTTGACATTTGGTGACATTATCTTGCCAAACCAGTGCACTTGTAAAAAAAAAAACTGTATTGCATCAGTCGAATGTAAGCAGTGTATTTCAAATGTCCAAACAAACCCCTCTATTGATCTAACACATATGACAAATATGGCATGCAGTAAATCAGATTTTCCACCAATGGAAATTTGCAGCATGTGCAGTACAATAGAGCACCATCTCAATAATAAGACCACTGGCTTTTAATGTAACCTTCCATTAGTAAAAAACAAATGGGCTTACTGATTTAAACGACACCTAGTGTAATTTAATGTTGCCTTTTTATCTGCTATTTCCATATCAGTATTACTAGTAACTAACCTATAACTCAATATACATATTAAAAGTACTACATACCCAATGCACATGTTTAATATGTTCCATAGCAACGATTAAAAGTAAATTTATAGAAGCTTGATTGGTTTTGGCAGAACAGCAGGCAAATAGTATAAAATACACTACCTGTCAAAAGTTTGGACACACCTTTTAGTTCAATGTTTTTTGTATAGTGATTTATTTTGTACATTCTAGAACAGGTTTTCTCAGAGTCAGGACCCTGCCAAACCACACCTTAAACTATCAATGCAATAATGCAATGTAATAAAGTGTATGTTTCCAATTTTTAAATAAAAATGTGTTATATGCTACAATACTTTTATTTTTGTAGTGCATTTGCAAATACAAAAATGACCATGCAAATTATTGAAGTGTATAACACGTTTTTATTTCAAAGTTCATTTGTGTCCTGAGATCAAGGATAAATGTAATGTTTCCCTGTTTGATATCATTGTCATGGCAACGTTAACAGACTGTAAGCATATGGTGTTTAACAACACATAGTTCGATTGCCTAACAGCTACTCATTCAAAATTAACGAGTTAGCTAATGGCTAACAGTTTGTTGTGAGGATGTCACAATCCAAATATACAAAGGAATGGTCAGTATCTCTGTCTAGCGACCACACCTTTTTGTGCCAAGGCTTTGACAGCCATTTGAAGTCAGACTGTGCCATTTCTCAGACTAGGATGCTGTGTATTTATTTAGGACTTCATGTACCTTTTACTTGAAAATCATTTTGTTATAACAGTGTCCTTTAAGGTCAGTTTGTTTAATTGGTTTATTCACGCATAAAAATAAACTTTGCTTCATTACTTTGTTTAGGCATTAAATCACACAATGAAGATTTCTTGTAGTTTATTAAAAAAAAAAATACTGTATACTTTTCAATGTTGAAAGTTTTAGCTGTTTAGGTTTACAAATAACAGTTTGCAGGTAAACAGTGCCATTTCTTTTGCACTAACTTATCTTTATAACTATACCTATCTTTATATCCTTATAACTATCTTTCTTACACGTGAATGTTGGTTTAAAGTTACAGTTGTTTTAGTTTAAGTTTCTGATTGCAGTCAGATTTCTTCCCTCTAGGTTTGAATGTATTTTGTCTCAGTCTACCTAAGTAAGATGTATGTCGCTTGTAAGTTATAAACAAGTTTAATAAAACTATTTTACCTATCACCAATTGTTCTGGACCAAAACCCATTAAGCACAGTGGTGAAACTGGCTCTCATGAAGACCATCCCAGGAATGCAAAACCAAAACCTACCACTGCTGTAGAAGAGAAGTTCATTTTACATTTCCCAGCCTCAGAAATCACCAATTAGCAGCACCTCAGATAAGAGTTGTTATAAAGGCTTTACAGAGCATAAATATCAAAATCTCAATATCCACTTGTAAAAGGAGAGTATTGCATATTTTGGATTCCTTCAGCATTGGTTTATAGTGTAGAAAGGAATACATTGTAAGGAAAGACCACGGAATTAGAAGCTGTGTGCAAACTTTTGACTTTGATTAATTAATATTTAGTTACCATTTTGTAAGACGCCAGGCCCTCACTGGGAACGATGCGTGCACACATTCACTTCTAGGGGCAATCTTTAGTATTTTAGTTCATGTACTGGCATGGTTTACGATGTGGAAACATGGAGACAGTTTAATAATTAGAGTTCAGGATGCTTGAGCTGTAATGGAGGAGCAGTACTTTCTGCAGCATGGTCCTATCCCGCATATGAAATCACAGCAAAAATAACAAAATACAGTAGACAACAGGAGGAATCACACTAATAAATGTCCTAGGGAACAAACAACGGATTAAAACTTTTCCTCCATTATCTGTCTTGGTATTTTGCATGAATAAATAAATATTCTTTCTCTCTTAGTCTTTTGCTGTGATCATCCTGTGGCATCATGGGGAAGCGACGAGTGCCAGATTTGTACCGTGCCCCTTTCCCTCTATACTCTGTTAAAATCGATCCTAAAACTGGACTCATCATTGCTACTGGAGGGGGCGGAGCATCCAAGACTGGCATTAAGAATGCAGTGGTGAGTGTCTGCGTTAAGCCATGTGTTATAGCAGAGACCAGTTATTTATTTACATTGCTTGTATTTTCTTTTTTGAGTGTCTTCATGAAGGTCTGCTTGCTTTATTTAATTTTTCTCACTACAGTAGTTTTTGAGATAACCATGATGCAGGTGGTGTGGCAAAATCTAGCAGGGAACACAGCAAAAGCTCATCTCACTTGAGTGTTGCCACATTAAATTTAACGAATCAGTGTGACAGCCTGTGGTGAGAGAATTAGCAAATGGACATGTACTGTTTGAAAGCCTAGTTTGTTTCTTCTCATACTTTATTGATGTTGAATAATTGTCATGATATGCTCTTAAATTCTGTTCACAGCAATTCCTCGGTTTAGAGCTAGTGGGAAGCCAACACAGTGCCACTCTGCTGCACTCTCATGACACGGGGTCATGTGCCACCATGAACATAGCACTGGGAGGAGATGTGATCGCTGCTGGACAAGATGGCAACTGCCGCATCATGCGCTTCAGGCAGCAAGACCCTACAGGAGCAAAATCAGCTGCTCCAGGGGATGGTTGGTAGAACCTGCACATTATACTTACTATTATTTTTCTCTTTGAAAGCTAAATAAAGGAATAATCATGCTCTGTTGTAGTAATTGGTGCTGTTTAGCAGGATCTGGGGACCAGAGCAGTGCCAGGAGGAGAGGGGCAAAAAGCAAGAATGGTGGTGGTGGTGGCGGTGACGTTCACCAGACGAAGGATAAATCTGTCCAGATATCAGTGGACAAAGTTGGAGAGGTGCAATCAGACTTTAGCCCGCAGGACCCGCTGCAGAAGTGTGTGCGCTTCAGTTCTGACCTGAAGCTTCTTCTAACAGGAGGAGCCGACGGTTATGTGAGAGCGTGGGAGGTGAGCTTTGCCTAGCCCGAGCCCCGAGTCACTTGAGGTGATTGCTGCTTATTAACATGAGTCATTTGTTCCCTTCTCAGTATCCCTCATTGAAAGAGAAGTTGAACTTCAAAGCTCACAAAGATGAAATAGAAGATATAGACATCAGCCCTGATAACAAGGTGATAATTCGATTTCTATTAATGTGATAATAATGTTCATATATGCAGATGGAGTGTAAGTCATGCGACAGTAGGAATGATGCCTCTGTGTTTGGTTCAGCGCATTGTGACAGCAGGGCGTGATTTCGAGTGTAGTGTATGGAGTGATGATCAGCTCATGCTGGGTTTACGCTGGCATGAACACATGCCCCATATTACAGAGAAGATGTATCGTTACCAGGCCTGTCGGTAAGTTACTTCAGATTTTATTATTGGATAAATGTTTTTGAAGTTGTTGGAGAAGAAATCCACCCTGAATCGCTTCCAATTCATTCATTTCATCATCACTGCTGAAATGCTGGCCTTACAGGAATTACATTAATGGTCTTTTCTGTTAATGGAAATAACAGCCTGGATTGATGACCAAAGGATTTTTGCAGGACCGTGCAGGACCTATTATATTGCCCAATGCACCACTTGCACATTACAGCCAGTCAGCTGGTCATATTGTAATATCCCCTATACACCCATGACATCTCTCCATGCGATTTCTTTATGTTCGGGCCATTAAAGGAGTTCCTAGGAGGACAGTGTTTCAATGGTCTGGTATACTGAGAAATCTTTCTATCTTGATGGTATCCATGCACTAGTCATACACTGAGATAGGTGCATTCATGTATCAGGGGATGGATTATATAGAGAAATAAAGGTAGTTTTTACTCTCTGTTCCCTAATTCTGCACAGTCAAAAGTGCCCTCATAGTTTATTTCTCATAAATATGAATAAGAATTGTAAACGGTGACACCTGAATGTAATGTTGTTTGAGATCAGAGACATTTTTAAATGTCTTCCTGTGACTTGTGCGTTTCAGGGTGGAGTTTAACTTGAACAAAATGACGCTAATTAAAGATACTGTACTACTCCAAAATGTTTTGCTGGTGATCATGGTGTTTATTTTTAGGTTTGCTAAGGTCGAAGACCAAAAAGATGCATTAAGGCTGTACACGGTCCAGATTCCCCACAAACGAGAGCGCAAACCACCACCATGCTACCTCACAAAATGGGATGGCAGGAGTTTCTTGCCTCTGCTAACTAGGCCATGTGGCAATGAAGTGATATCCTGTTTGAGTGTGAGGTGGGGACAACGTGATTATTCCTCTTCTCTTCATTATTTGTTGTTGTTGTCTTTGTCTTGATGTTTGGCCAACTGATTATGTCTCATTCAGTGACTCTGGAACCTTCCTCGGTCTCGGTACAGTCACAGGATCAGTAGCAATCTATATCGCATTCTCACTGCAGGTAATTACGCATACATGTGCTCATGTATAATCATTCGTTTTATTTTAACAACATATTCTTTATTCATTAATTAAATATATATTATTTTCTTATCTGTCATCTTTTTTGTCATCTCCTGCAGAAGCTGTACTATGTACAGGAGTCCCACGGCATTGTGGTGACAGACCTGGCGTTCTTGCCTGATGCCCCTAAAAGCAAAGCTGTAAAGGGAAATAATGAAGTAGCCATGCTGAGTGTGGCTGTAGACAGTCGCTGTCAGTTGCATACTGTGGCCAACAGGAGTAAGTGTGCTATAACCATAGTTCAGAACACATGTAAAGATGCACAAATTTTAAACAAATATAACTTCTGATCATTAGAAAGATGTTATGTGCGGGGTGGGTGGGGAATATATATCAAGTATGAAAATTGTGACAGATATGTAACAGGCAGCCCCTCCTGCTCCTTGTTATTCAACAGACAGCAGCACAATGTTTACAAAGCAATTTTTTGGGAGAGTAACTGTGGCATGACGAGATCTGGTCTTGGGAATATTAATAATTAATGAAGTATCATATGGTTGTCTGCAGTTAATAATTAATCGTCTATTACTTTAATTTTCCTGATAAATAAGCTCCCAGCAATAAGCAGTACCTTATTATACAATTTAATAGGTTTTGACAGAATGTAATTACGCATAAAACTGGTGTATGTCATGTCTAAGCAGAGTGCAACACTGACTATTCTACCTTTCCGGATGATGGCTTGTACCAGACTATTAGGCCACACACTGTTGGTTGGGCGTTTCTGAATAGCAGAGAGCTGATGGTGACTAGCAGAAAGGAAGAGATGGGAATTTGTGGAAAATTAACACACAAAAGCAACTGAGTCTCAGTTTACTCGAGGTTGTCATATCATGTCATGTATGCATGGCAGCATTGTCTTGAAGTGCTGCTCCAAATACTTTATCCAATGTTTTTATGTGATATTAAGGCCAATGATGTTTCAAGTAAGACAGTATGTCTCAGTAACACACAGATTTGGCCTTATGAGAGGTCATGTGTGTCAGTGTTGTGTTCTGCTTAAGCATGATGTACCTTTCTTGTATCCTATACAGTACTACCTTTTTTATTGACACAAATGGCAAATAAGGATTTGACTTATTTTCTGTCTGAGGAGCTTATAATGTCTGACATATTAAACTCCCTTGGATAGTCACTTGGATCTTTGCTGAGGGCTGAATTTGTTTTTGTCTCTGCTGTATTCAGGATCTGTTCCGATATGGCTGGTGTTGTTCCTGTGTATTGCACTGCTCGTGGGTGTCGTCCTGCTCCTGCAGCATTTCTTCCCAGGGTTCATTTAAAGTTGATTCAGAAAACAACAAACCTCTGTCGCCAGCGAGTGTGAATAGAACAACCAATTGTTGAGCATGGAGTAATTGTACTTACGGTGAACTTTTTTTAACTGAAGAATCATCTCAAGGACATGCATTTATGCTCTTAGTAATTAGGAATGAAGAACTGGGGTTTTTACTCTCTGATGGAGCCATCATTGTCTGTCCATGTGTCTACAGTCATCTATGCAGTGCTAATACCTGCATGTACAACTAACTGAACTGTAATAGGAAAATTACTTTTTGGAAGATTGACGATCTTGAATCTTGAAGATCTTGTAACTGAATGCCTTTGATGTAATACATGGAGAAAGACACATAATTGAATTTTAATTATTTAAGTTAGATGCAAATATAGAATTATGAAAAAGAATCTTTGTGAGTCTGCCAGGTGCCTTGATCGCTGTAATGCTGTTTGACCCAGTGGAGTTAACTTCTGCTTTTATCATGCTATAGTTCATGCACAGGTAGGAATATGTTATCTGTGTCAGACTAATAAGGTTTACAGTGGGATAAAATAATAATAATAATAATAATATTCATGCAATTCATATTTATTTTGAAATTAGTTAAGATAAGCAATGTCATGATTACATGTTCATAGCCCCAGTAATGTATTTAAAATATAATTTGATAGTTTTATATTGTCATATTATTTTCCATGATACTTTGTCATTATTGGCATAAAAATGAAATAAAAAAATAATAACTAATATGGACCAAAACAAATATTACTTAGACATTTAATGATTTAAAAGTTGCTTTGATGTTTTTTGTGGTTTATGTGAGCACTTTTCTGAGCCTATTCTTTTTATTGTTTTTATATATACTGTAACTAATATTACAGTACATGCATAATAGAACATTTATATTCCTCCACTAGGGGCCAGTGCGGCTTCATTTAGGAAAAATACTGAGCAGTGCGAAACTGGGAGAATATGAAATAAAAATTGATGAAGTATTTCACTTAATTTGTTCTTTCAGAAACATGAACCAGTTACCAAAAGGTCGAAAAATTTGGTAAAATGGTTTATCCTTTGAATGGACCAACCATATTATTACCATACTTCTCTTAATTATGAAATCTAAATGTCTATTAAAAGGCATTGCTACTTGCATCCAGTAACCCAACAGATTGTTAGCTAATGTACTGAACTATTAGAAGTTAATTTAGACCGAAATCATAGGAAGAATGTGTAGCATGCATGTAACATTTGCCAATCCTTTTTTATGTTATGTTTTTTTTTTTAATGCAATACACTTCATGTGGTTTATCAAGACACATGAATCAGCACATCAGTTAACATACAGCCTTTTGTAAGTTTAAAACCTATTTTAGGCACACTGGTGTAGTCCTTACTTCTTTGTGTTTACTGCTTAACTTATTGCACTTACATGTTAATGCTTCAAACTTTATGTTTACTTTAGTTTTTTCTTAGATATAATATGCCACCGTATCTCCGAAACAACTGTATAGTTTAAAACTGGGGTGAACAGTTTCAGCTCAGTTATTTCTCTGGTTGAACTGGTGAATCAAGTCAGGTGTTTTTGAGCTTTTCTGTCGTTTAAAAATTACCTGCTTGATAATTAATATTGATGAATTTTAGATACTGTCCAATAATTTCACTGAAAAGGCTTGAAAAGCTTTGTTTATTTTTACTTGTTTTCCATTTCTGTAAATCGCCTTTGATCCTTTAGGGCCACAGACCTGATGAATATTAATGAAGTGTCTCAGTAAAGGACAGTGCTGCTGGGCCAAAATCCACAAACACTGGTCCAACAGAAACGGCGTCTGATAACGTCTGTCTTTGTGAGTGGAAAGCAGTCAGAGCAGCTGTACCTTCATATAATTATTAATTCAGTTTGCTCAAAAGAGATCCTCATAATATTAAGAATTGACAATGTGCAGACTTTTTGTTTGTGTGAAAAAATTTCTAGCACTTATACTTTTTTCAAAGTTGTCAGAGATTGTAAGCGCATCAGAAAACTAAACATTAAGCCCATTCCTCCCAGCAGTGAAGTGAGAAGGATAAAATTAATAATTCAGTAGCCACTCGCTTCTTTGTAAACACATTCTATATGGAGCCAAGCTCAGTAAATGCTGTTTTCAATCTAAAAATGAATAAACCACCATTTACAACCTAGTAAATTCAATAAAAATTCTGCAGTTTTTTGAAGGGATTTAAAAAAAAAAGAAGAAACATTTAAAATCTTCACCTTAACCAACCTTAATTTGCTCTGTCAAGTTAAACACATGCCAAACAAGCAAAGCTTTAACTGGCCTTAATGGCCTTTTAAGTCCAAGTTATTTTCCCCTCATTCTCTTTGAAAAAACTTCACACTTGTTTGAGTAGATGAGTGTTTATGTTGGTCACCTACAGTTCTGCTTTGTGTTTTCTATTTTTATAGGCACAGGAAGGCTTTTTTTAATGGTTGCCCATGTTGCTAATATTTGCTGAAAGAGTTGTGTCTTAACCCGGACTGCATTTCCCATAGTAAGGAATGAATTGTGGCTATATGGCAAGGAAGGCTGGAGCAAAACATATACAGTAGCATAAATAATAAACAGAATTACTAAAATTTTCTCAGAAATAAGTGAACCAGAAAAGACTATTATTTTTGCTACACACTGAATATACTTGGTTGAAGACCAAAGGATGAATGAGATGATAGAATTGTCAGCTTTTATTTCCTGATATTTACATCTAGATGTAGCACCTTCTGTTTAAACCCACCCATTTCCAGCAATCAAATATATTGGAATGTGACTGATGATAAATGTGTATTTTTTTTTGCCCAGGTGTGCCCTGGAACATTGCCTGTCTAAACAATTAATAGCTCTAAACGTCTACTCTTGTACTCTATACTGGGAGGGAGAGGACAGAAGACCAGAAGGCAACAGCTGATGACAGAAACATTGTAAAAGCTGTGGGAAAAAAAAAACAGTGACTTTCACATACAGCTTCCACTTGGCAGGGGTGAAGCTGACTGTTCAAAGAAGACAAGAAATATAGAGATCACAAGATGAAAACCCTCTTATCAGCAGAAAGAATCAGAAGTCCACATTTGAATTCACAAAAAAAAAAGAGTTCTGGAAGCCAGAATTAATCTTTACCAAAGTGATGGAAATACCAAAGTGTGGAAAAAGAACGGATCTGCTCTTAATATAAAACATATGAGCTCATCGGTCAAAGTGGAAGGTCATGGCTTGGGTTTGCATGGTTGCTTCTTGTACAGGCTCACTTATCTTTATTTATGATGTAAGTCAAGATAATAGCATCCATCAATCAGTAATAGGAGGGTTGCGTCAGGAAGGGCATACAGTGTAAAACCTGTGCCAAGTTGTTGTGCGGATCGAATGGTCCACAGAGGCGACCGCTTGAAGGGAGCAGTCGAAGTCAAAGCAGTTGAAAGTCGAAAGAAAAAATCCGTCCACCCTAATTGGGAGGAATTTATTATGCAGCGGGACAATGACCACAAACACAATCACATCACACACACTTATGTCACACATTCTACTTCAAGGAGAAAAACATCATGTTTTAGATTGGCTAAGTCCGTTACTGGACTTGAACCCAATTGCGCATGCATTTTATGTCCTGAAGAGGAGACTGAAAAAGGTGGGTGAAAAACAAACAACAAATGAAAGAATCTCCAGTAAAATCTAATGTAAACATTGTGAGATCAAATAAAATGGTCCTTGGACTGAAATGGACTGAACTGTCAAAATACTGTATTATGACATTGTTACATTAGGTGGCATACGAGTATTATTACAAGTCTATTGTATTGTTCTTACATTTGTACAGGTTGTAAAATGTAATACTAGTCAAAATTTTGATTGCTAAAAGAAAGGAACGTTGAATTAATACTTTTTAGATGTTTTAAGTAATTCTAAATTAATTAATTTATTTATTCATAGGGGGTTAATTAAAATGTAAAATATCCCATACTGTTGACTTTTTCTAAACTATTGGTTTAATATCTGATGACTGTGAAGGTCATATGGTTTATGTAATTTTCTTGCAAAGAAAATGTGGGTACATTTGTAACAAAGGGAGTCACAGCACAGAAAAGTCAGAATAATGGGTCAGGATAGAAATGTGTCATGTTTCAGGAATATTTCCGGATAAACATTATCACTTTTTTCTTTGTCACCCATCTGTGTGGTACAGGTCTGAGGACTGGTTTTGGAAACACTGATCTAAGTACTGCTTAAAAACATCAGTTTTTGTACTCAAACAGAACACTGTGTTGTGCTGTGTTAGCAGAATGGGGACTTGTTGCACTAGTGAAAGGCCAAGATGCTAAATCAGCAGGCTCATGCCCTACAAGCATGCTTTGTGCTCAAAACGGTTGTAAACTCAGCCCCTTGTGTAGGAGTTGCATTTCCAAATGAAAACCTCACGATTCTAAGGACCTCCAAACTTTTCCTGCTGCAACACCCCTAATCCAACACCTGGGCAGGCTGTATGAATAGATAAAGAATGGGATAAGGTGTGTTGGGAGGAAGGAAAATGACGCAGGATTAAGACTGGAGTTGTGATCTAAGTTACCCTATAATTCTAAACAATGCTTTAAAATGGGCATATGAGGGGGGGGGGGTGCCTATGGGGGGATCCTCTCACAGTCCAAAGACCTAACTGGCCTTCGCAAATTGCCTGTAGAGTGAGAACAAGTGTGTGTGTTTGCATGAGTGCACTTTCATCGATTGGCACCCAGCCCAGAGTGTCCGCACCTTGTCTCCTGGGATAGGCTCCAGGCCTCTCATGACCTCGTACAGGATAAAGAGTATAGAGAAAGAGTGAATAAAAACAAACAAACATAAGTTAACGTATGGCTTGTAGACATGAGCACTCAAAAGGACAAAAAATACATGTTCATTCAATAGTTAATAGTTCCTAAAAGTGGTAATATTAGGAACCATTCCTGGGTAACATTGTTTTATGATGCTACACAAGACCTTTACCGGTATTCCCAGGGTCTTATAATCCAAAATTCCTTGAGTGAACTTTTCTCTAAAAGTGTGACCTCTAAATTTGGAATGAGCAACAAATAATATCGCTGTTTGTACATGGCTGGGAAAAGAAAAATCTCACACAGGCAGTCATCTACAGTAAACCAACAGATGGCACTATAGGCCAGGCCTGTGAATTGGAGAGCATCACTATAATATTGACCTAACCTATATTTACTTACAGACACACACACAAGCTCCTCCCACTCGCACGTAGGTGCAGACATGGGAAAGTTCCCTTTTGACCAGAGGTCTATGGTTTGTGGTGTGATGTCTAAAACCACCTCTGTAATACAGGGTTACACTATGACACGACCGCATTACTGTCTACTGTGCTTGAAAGACGTGGAAAATGACATTTGCAAAGTTCAGTGGCCGTCACGCGGGCCGTTTTTCAACGTCATCCCTCTGCAAACTGCGAGGCAGATTTAGATGCTTTCTAAACTCACTCCTATTTTCTTCACTTTACCCACGGCCTTCAGCAATGGGCAGGAAACACCCACCTCTCACCTACGCTGGAGCCCAGCAGGAAATGAACACCCCAGACAGCCTATACTCTCAGACTCCACAAGGAACAAATACTGTCCCTTTTTCCCCTCACAAATACCGTTAAGGCCTCCAGACCAGGCTGGTCTGTAAAGGAGATTTCTATTTGTTAAAGAAGTTAACACTGGCATGCTCGAAACCCCAGACGGTTTGAAGGACATAATTTCGTCATTATTTTATGTATTAAAAATTACACTGGGTCTGTTTCAAATGCACAGTAACTAATGTTGTTGGAGATCTCCAACATATGAAAAAAACATTTTGTTTCTTATGCCAACAGTGTCACTGATCAAATTCTACATCCCGCAGTCTTTCAGTATCTGAACTCAAAGCGTACGCCAAGTATTATTTATTTACACCATGTCACATTTTTAATTACTGAATAAGTTTATACCTTACTAGCTAGCTTCTGAAATAACTACTAGTTGCTGATACTAGTTGTGAAAAGTTTCCGAAATTACTGACCAGTTTACAGATTACTGTTTAGTTTTTAAATTACTATCCAGGTGCTGAATTACTGACCAGTTTCTGCAGTAATAACCAGTCTGTGAATTACTCATCACCATCTGAAAATACCAAAGGACTGAATTTACTGGATAGTTTCTGGCCACTGATTTGTTTCCAAATTACTGTCGAGTTCCTAATTGCAGATTAATGTATTAATTACTAACCGATTTCTCAATTAATGACTAGTGCTTGAATTTGTGACTTGTCTCTGAATTACTGACCAGCTGATGATTTCCTGACCCGTTCCTGACCAGTTTACAGTTCCAGTAAACTACTTAACAGGTTCCAAATTACAGACCAGTTATCGATCCCAGCATGTGGTCAGTTCTTGCTCAGTGCTGCTCAAATAAATTGTTGTCCTGCAAAGAGATGTAAGTATAAAGTGAGCAGTGCTTGTGATTTCAAAGGTGTGAGATAAAGTTCATAAAACTTGCATCTTTCCACTATAAATACAAGCCTCTGATGTCGCCGCCTCACATGGACTGCAAGATCAAGCATTTAAAATTAGGGAGAGAGAGAGAGAGAGAAAGATCCATTCTGCCAGATGAAAAAGGTTTCCTGGGGTCAAATTCACATAAAATCTCCTGTTAAATGTAGAGCAGTTAAGTAACCATGCAAGGTAATATAAAACAGGCAAGGCCCTGCCAAGCATCCCCTACTTTTGCTTGTGTCAGCATCAAACTGGGATATCACAGAGACGCATGGCACTCCCGCTCTCTGCTTTCATCTTTACTTCCAACACCGTATCCGTCTCCCACATTTCATATCCTTGCCAGCTCACTCAAACTTGTAAAATGCACACCAAAGGCATGGTATGACAAACATCTAGTGCACTGTGTTTCATTTAGACATTTTGCTCACGATTTAAAATGGTGAATATTACTGTTTTACCTTCTCTCTGTCCAAATACTTAAATACGTGTTACTTTTAAACATTGTCTGCTGAAGAAAATGTTCAAAGGTTAAAATAAATATGTACATTTTGCTATTAACATAATGCCTAAACCCTGAGAAATTAGGAGCAAGGGTTAGTTAGGGTGGTGCGTGTGGAAACAGAGGTTATTAAGGGTACCAGGATGCTTCGCCATAGTTACAACATATCCGGAGAGCTAAAGGTCAGTGCAGGTCAAAGCAGTGTCCTCTTTCTCTTGTGTTCATCATCGCAACCACACCTTTCTCACACACTGCCCTACTGTGTGCTGCTATATGTCTTAAAACAGCTGCAAGTGACTCAAATCTCCTGTCTCGCTCTCACTAACGTGTCAGTTGTTCCTCGTGTCCAGTGCAGAGTGGGGAGGATTTCTTTTGGTTTCACTTTAGTTTCTCCTTCGTATAATCCTATACATTTTAAGGTTTATTTATCCGTAACGGGGAGCAGGCAAAGAAGGCACACACTCAAACAAAGTCCCTTTTGTTTTGGTATCACATGTAATATCATATTTCTGATTATATGAACTCCAAATAATAAATAAGAAATTTGTTGTTAAATTTATTCACCTGTATATGTATAAATGAAAAAAGAAAAATGCATAAAGGAAAATATATATATATATATATATATATATATATATATATATATATATATATATATATATATATACAGTACAGAACAAAAGTTTGGACACACCTTCTCATTCAAAGAGTTTTCTTTATTGTGTTCTTTATTGTGTTCTTTAGCCCAAACAAGTCTCTTCTGCTTGTTGCCTGTCCTTAGCAGTGGTTTCCTAGCAGATATTCTACCATGAAGGCCTGATTCACACAGTCTCCTCTTAACAGTTGTTCTAGAGATGTGTCTGCTGCTAGAACTCTGTGTGGCATTGACCTGCTCTCTGATCTGAGCTGCTGTTAACCTGCGATTTCTGAGGCTGGTGACTCGGATGAACTTATCCTCCGCAGCAGAGGTGACTCTTGGTCTTCCTTTCCTGGGGCGGTCCGCATGTGAGCCAGTTTCTTTGTAGCGCTTGATGGTTTTTGTGACTGCACTTGGGGATACTTTCAAAGTTTTCCCAATTTTTCGGACTGACTGACTTTCATTTCTTAAAGTAATGAGCAACTCATTTTTCTTTACTTAGCTGCTTTTTTCTTGCCATAATACAAATTCAAACCTCTTTGTGTCCAAACTTTTGGTCTGTACTGTATATATATATATATATATATATATATATATATATATATATATATATATATTATTATTTTTATTATTATATTTTTTTAGGGAGGATCAACAATTGCGTGGGAGAGTGTGTATAGGGTGGGGTGACTTTGTGATTGTATGAGGTAGAGGGGTAGCCAGAATGGCACCAGGTACAGCGCTTCATGGGAGATGGAACACATTATTGCTTCAGTATGTTTTAACCCACACTATATTTCACTATCACCAGCTCCTGTTGCGACCACTTTGTATTGAAAGGGTTAGAGGTTAGGTTTAAATTCCACAGATAAAAACTGTACATTTATTTTCATTCGAGTTCAAGCCTGTCTAATCTGTGTGTTTATGTGTGCGCACTTGTACGGATGAGTGTCGCCCTGCTGTGCACATGGAAACTCCAAATAAACAGAAAAATACTGCTAACTAGGTTGTTGGTGGTCGCATGTACAGTTAAAATCTGATCCACACTGCTTAATTTAGCGGTAGGGCAAAAGGCTGACAAGGGAAAATGGCAAGAGTTCGTTTTTGACAGAGGACTGCGGGGATGGGATGGAAGAAAATAGCAAAAATGTGTGTCAGATGAGTTTAATTGCAGGGCCCCTAATCTGAAATGATTCAAGCCCACGTCTGCAAGGCAGACAGTGACTCAGCCCTGAAGTCTGGACCAGAGGCTTGTCTTTGCCTCTGACTGGCTTTGATTGTTCTCATTTGGCCCATACTGACCGCTCTGAGTAGAACCGTACCTGGCCAATCTGATGTAGCAGTACGAGCTATATTGGGGTGGTAAGAAGGAGGAAACCTTGCTGTGATTCAGCGCCAAAGGGAGCCGTGAGTAAGCCTGCTGCTCCAAGAGAAAAGCCCCGTCCTCAATCCCACCACAAGCGTCTGCATGGCCCCTTCCACTCTGACGTAAGTTTGTGGGTCGCCACGGCCCCAGTGGAAAGCTGCCGTATGCGGCTAAAAGCAGTGCGTAAACACACCAGGATGAAAAATACAGGCTCGCCAAAAACACTAAAAACAAGCAAGAGGCTCAAGTTTCCTTTCACTTCTCTGTGAACTCCAGTGTGCCTTTTATAGTAACCATAATCATCAATACGTGCATGGTGTTTTCCTGAAATATACACAATAACATGGCAAAAAAATGACTTCACTCCTGAAAAACTTACAGGCACTTTATTAAAGCGTGACAGCAAAAAGTAAGTCTTTAAAAACTTTTATGACAAACATTAAATAGGACGTTCAGCCCTCCCTTTTGTCTAACAGGCTGAAGTGAAGGGCGATGTTTTGGCTTTACAGTAAAGAGATGGGATATGTTCAGTGACAGATGTGGCATTTTCAGAGGCAGTAGCTGAAATCATTGCGCATGTCATTCCCTGTGCTGACATGATATTGTTTCCGTTCTGGTCCATGACTGTAGAAGTGGTCTGACCACATTAAAGCGCTGAGCAGGGTGCTCAGCGGTTCTTGCTCAGACTCAGCTCTGCTGTCTGGGTTTGTCGGTGCTTTCGGCCGCCCCAGAGTCTCCAGAACAGCAATCAGCCTCCAGTCAGAGGGGGCACTCTGTGGCCTCCCACCCCTCAATTTGTCTCTATTCACTTCTATTTCTGCTCCTGACTCAGAATCACAAAATCACGCCACGTGCAAGTGTCAGCGACTAAATTACATGGATGATGAGTCTGAGGTTACACACATACCCAGATGGCATTTTAGCTAATAAAAGGCCAAACAAAACAGGGAAATAAAGAAAACACATTTGTGTTGAGACTGAGGGTTTGTGTTTTTGGACAAAAAAAGGGAACGAGACAAAGAAAATGACAGGGGTGACTGGAACGAACTGGAACTTCTAGCTGTCTGAGTGGTTCACACCCTTCTCTCACCTCACTTTCTTCCTGGCGAAAATTCTTTAAAGCAGAAAATATCATCTAAGGCCAGGCTGGTGGAGAAATGATTTGGTAGGTAACATGCTCCATCAACTGTCATACACTTTAAAAACACACAAAGTTCAAGAAGATTCTTCTTATGGCTTTATTAAAGTTTTAGACGTGATATTTAAACTCACATTGCCTGCACACAATTTTAGTCTATTGATTTAAAGTTAATAAATACAATAAAAAACTGAATCTGTATATTATTATATGAAACACTTAAAACTCTAGGAGCTCTTAATAACCTTAAAAGCTTGACTTGTGACTCAGAAAACTTGTATAGTGTGAAAGTAAAAAAAAAGAAAAAAAAAGGGGTGTGTGTGTATGGTGAGATGGTGGTTTTGATAATAAGAGTCTCAGGAACACCCAGCGACATGCAGTCTGGTTTGTAATACTCCCATCAGTGAGGGGTCTAAGTTTGGGGGAGGGGGCATTACAAAGTACGTTGTAGTCAGTGTGTCGAGGGGCTCCTCTCGCTTCGCTGACGCCATCAGTTTCCCCGCAGCCGACTCATGCATACACACATGAATAAATGCTTCAATAAAATGTATACATCTGCCCTTCTGAACAGACACAATGTGATTCACTGTGGCATGTTATGCCCCACCAGGAGGATTTGATGTGCATGTGCAACATGTGAGAGAAAGCAGTTAAATGTGTGAGAAAGATGCTCTGGTGCTCTGGTGTATGTGTGTGTGTGTGTGTGTGTGTGTGTGTGTGTGTGTGTGTCTATGAACACTAGCTCTCGTACCACTCCATGGTTGGTTGAGAAAACATGGACAGGGGCAATTTTAAATGGATTGAGGTGAAATAAATCAGGGGCCCTGTCCAGCTGTTCTCTGCTCCGTCCCTGTGGAGCGTACTCCCAGATGGTGGACTTTACTCTCTCCTCTCAAATGTGGGCAGCTTCATTATCATGAGGTGAATTACAGTAAAACATTACCAATCGGCAGTTCATGATGAGCTTCACAGCTGTGGCCCACACTTGAGGTAATGCGTCCCACTGAGCAGAAACTGTGCTTGGACTCAAAGGAAAGGTTTGCTCAGCTCGGGCTTTAAATGTCTCATGGGATTGCGCAAGGTATGGAATAAAACAAGCGCAACACCAGAATCTAGACTTTTAAAATCATTTTTGGCCATATGTTTGGAATGGATGTTCTTCATTCCATGTGTATTCCATTCCAGTCCAAATAACTCATTTTCATTTCTTTTTCTAAATAAGCATGCATCATTCTGATTTGAAGTCACTGAAGTTAAAACTCATGGTCATCTTGCTGAAGAAGGATGGCTATCTGGATATGTCTTGTTGGTTCAAATTCTGACCCCTTCAACAGGATAATGGAAAAACAATGTCCACTTTTCACTTGATTTTCCTGTATCGACTGGAAGTGAACTTGTTCTGAATAACTCTATTCATCAGTCCAACAAAGTGGATTAAACACTATTACACATCATTAGTAATGTAACCTGGGGCCCTAAGGTGTTACCTTTTTCAACATCAGTCATACACTTTCTGTGGTCTCTGTGTTGTGTTAAATGGCCCATCTCTTCAATTTCTCCCCCCTGGAATTCTGTTCAGAGCTTACAAAGGTAATGCCTGTCCGATGAAACCATGGTACCCCACATCTACGTACAAAGCACCTAAGCCAACTCATGGCATGGTTACTTCTAATCTCCTGGAATTGACATGCAAACCATCTAATGTCTTTAGTGTGAAAAACACAAAATATCCAGTAAGCAGCAGTTCTGCAGGTGGAAATGACTTAACAGATCTGAGCAGAATGTGCAAGGCTGTTTTGAGCAGTCAGCTAACAGGACGACATCTTCACAGACATGGAGAAGGAAAAAAAAAGCATCGCTGCTCTGCACAGCACATCCAATCTTGAGCCAGGTATAGTAGGCTACAACAGGTGGAGACTACATTAGAGTCTACTTCTGTCGGCCAAGAACAGGAATCTAAGGCTCTAGAGGGTAAAATAAAGTTTTTTTGTCTCATTTGCTGTTATAAGATCCTCCACTTTTCTGAGATGGCTTTAAGTGCAGGGAGCATGGCTGCTGGGATTCGTATCCAATTAGAGCCAATCACGTAATCATTTCTGAGGTCATGTGACACAATAAGGCCTGGGAGGCATCAGTGTTCCAGTTTATCCCAAAGGCGTCCATTGGACGTGGGAGCGGTGGTCAGGTGTCCACAAACCTTTGGCCATATTGTATGGAAGTAAACATATACGAGGTATAATGAGAAAAGGTAAGAGCTCCTCACAAATTTTATGACAGTCCCATACAAAATTATTGCTCCAGTTTTGATTCATGACTTTCAAGAGCCATATTTCGATTTCACACATAAATAATGTGTGTGAGAGTTAAGGTGCAATAAAAATCTAATCACTTCCCGAACCAGCTTATTATTAGAAGATTCTTATGCTGAATCAAAGTGATAATTAAAATGTGCTGGTTTTACAATATGCTATCTTTTTTTTAATCAAATTGGGGACATTATTCAGATTTCTTTTTTTGTTTGATTGAGAAGGAAAGGATATGAACCTACAGGTTAATAGCAGTAGGAATAAATTGCAAGAAAAAACATAAAGGGGAACTCCAGGACCAGGGTTGGCAACCTGTGACATAAGGTCACATTAACAACCTTTACTATCCTCCAGGTTTCTTATTTAGTAGTATAAAGACACAAACAGGCCAAACATTATGAAAATCAGGACTGCATTAATTATAAGGAGCTTCGAATTAAACATCTGCTTCACAAAAAAAGTTAAAAAAGAAAAAGAAAAGACAAAAATATTTTGAGTTCTAGACCAAACATGGATCAAAATACAATTTGAGCTTGCGTTCTGCCATTATGAGTGGAGTTTACACGCATGTTTGCTCAGTCAATTCCATTCTACATTACGTTATTAAAGATGTCAGTAATCATCTCTTAACATATGAAAGGCATTAAATGGCTTTTCACTTCGTTAGATTTAAAATGGCTTAAACAACTGCTCACGTTTAAGAATGTGTTACATAAGAGTTTGGATTTTTACAGCACTTCTATAAATAGGACAAAATATAAAAGAAACGTCTCTGTTTAAACAATCAGTAGCCTCATAAACAGCACACCCTTGGATGCCTCGTGAATCTGGCACAAATGTCACAGCTCAGAGAACCTGGCAATGCTGACTATCAAAATGCATGTCAAATACAAGAGCAGTCTGTCTGTAATGCAATGCTGTGTATCAACCACTGGATGGATTCTTACTGCTGGAATGCTCTCCAGAATGTCTAGTAGTACTGGGCACATACATCATGCCATCAGTTAGACGTTATACGATTGGTTTTAGACATACTGTTTTCTCACTAAGAGTATCATTCCAGATATTTCATTAAAATTTCATTGAAAAAAAGTCATTTATGGAAAACTTGAAAGGAGACGTGATGCGAGGGTGCAAGTTGAATATAACTACTATCAGTTAAGGTATAGTGTTTTGCTAATGGTTTCAGAAATATAGATTTTTTTTTATTACAGATTTAATAATGAATATTCTATATTCTTAATGATTTTTTTTTAAATTAATTAAAGAGTACTAACATAACACATACAGTATGGATTTCAGTTGTTATTTTACTGTAAGACATGAAGGTCACCGGTTCTGGAATAGTTCTTGCAAGAACAGTATTGTCAAGTGCATTTGCAAAACCTATCAAGCACCATGATGAAACTGGCTCTCATGAAGACCATCCCGTCTATTGAACTGAGGAGAGAGGAACTGCCTGACAAAGCACTTTCAGCAATAAAATACAAGTGATTTCGATATGTTATCTGAAACAACACTTTGTTTCCTCAGTAATGCCTGGCAGACATCTCATCGTGGATGACGACACATCAGTAAAACCAGGAGTTCATCCAAGGTGATTCATCCCCCTGTCAAGACCTTGTGATCTCCTTGGACATCAATTGGACCGCTTCTTCAGTCACTGCCAACAACCTTGGGGTAACTCTGGAAAATCAACTGTCATTTTCCCCACACATTGCCAACCTTACTCGCTCTTGTCGATTTCTTTTTTACAACATCAGAAGAACATCAACCCTTTTCTTTCTACACAGACTACTCAGGTGCTTGTTCAATCCCTTGTTATTTCAAGACTGGACTATTGCACCTCACTCCTGGCAGGTCTGCCTCTGTCCACCATTCATCCTATGCAGCTGATCTAGAAAGAAGCTGCACGTCTTGTTTTCAACCTTTTTAAGGTTGACACCACCGAAGTTCTCAGCTCCCTGCACTGGCTTGCCCGTATCACTACTTCTTAGTTAGTACCCTAGTAACCCAGTGATCTATCCAATGACGGATAAGAGCGTCTGCCAAACCGCTAAATGTAAATGTACTGTAAGTGTAATTGCTTCTAAGTTGTTCTGAATGGTCTCTGAACCTTTTGTGTTGTCTTATTTATGCCTAAGCTACAAAGATAACTGGTTACTAAAACAAGGCTGTATCCCAAATCCCTTCCTGACCTCCAAATCAATGCACTACTTAGTGTGTGGAACAAGTGATTGCACACCCTTGCATGCTAGCTTTTCATTTAACGTTATTTGGGATTTATCCCTGTAGCATGGATGTTCAAAGCGCTGATATTCTAAAGCAGAAAAAATTGGAAATGTAAAAAAAAACCTGTAAGATTTACAGGACTTACACCACCTCCATGGTTTACTCTCCTCACCTTTCGGCTATATAGTTCAAGTAAGAATTTAAAACTACTTTCACTTCTGGTAATTACACTAACTGTGCCATTCGTGGTTAGGTAGTTCTGCCAGTTGCAGAAACATAACGTATGTGTTGGCGGACAACTTGAAGAAAACCTCCTCCAGTAGGCACACAACCTAATTTCTGGGAGCAGATCTCTGATGACGTGTGTGCAAAATGATCTTCTTTTATTACCACACTGGTAGCACTTCAGTTCCAGAGTGGCTTGACTTGAAATTTGGCATTTTATAAATATTCATGAGGAAAGCACTACCTGAACAGAGCTCATGGTCAAGAAATCATTCTTTGACTGGTTGGATACTTTTATCTAAATTAAAGGGCCTGTCAAAATTATTATCATATTGTTATGTAAATAAGCCCCTGACATTTCATTCAATCATGTCATGGTTGTGTAAAATAAAATGGAAAAGTTTTGGGGAAAACCACCACCTGATTGTTGGGTAGTAGCTTTCAGCCGCATCTCAGAAGTGGCTTCCTGGCAAAAATAGAGGAGGCGAAGTATTCTTACAATTAGTGAAGCAGCTGGGAGAGCCGATTCTGAGGCACTTCAGAAACGCACCAGAACACACCTGGTGGAAACACAAGCCTTGACTAGAGTGGCAGTGATTAACTCTGGCGATCACGTCATAGTCAGAACTCCGGGTGGAAATACGGAGTAAGAGGGGTGCGAAGGTTTACCATTCAGTACGACGACCAGAAATCATCAGCTAAGACTGATGTGAGTCAGCTAAGAATGTGAATGGCGCAGACTCAGTGGCAGAAGTGTTACAGTTGCTGTTCAGGTCTGTGGTGGTGAAGCCAGAACTCTGAGTGCAAAGCTTGCCATTTAGCGTTACATTTAAGTTCCTATCCTCACCTACAGTATGATCCTAAGCTCTGGGTATTGGTTGAAAGGATAAGGTTCCTCCACAGAATGGAGCCAGACTCTATGGCTGGGGACAAAAAAGATCTGATCTGACCTTATCCCACTGTGACACCCACCAGAAAAATGAACACTACAACCTTTGGGTATCTTTGGGTAAGGATTTCTGCTTTAAAGAATGCATTGTCCATAATTACATAGACAGATAGTAGAGGTCTTTTTTTTATTTATTTATACAAGTTACAAATACAGTATAGAACACAATATTTAACAACATGTTATGGAGAATCCTGAAAAGGGTCATGATTCAGGTAAAGGATGTGGAGATGGCTCTGTCTAATGACCAGGGGTGAAAGTTTTTATTAGATCTTAAGTCTTATGATGTATGCTAAAGTAATCCTTTGATATTTGAACAATGAATTGAAAAAAAACAAACAATCCATCTATCTATCTATCTATCTATCTATCTATCTATCTATCTATCTATCTAGAAAACATACTATAAAGATGTTTGATCACTGAAAATGAAGATGAATTGCGTATGTATGTGGCTTGAGTCTGCGCTGACTTACCACTGACCTTAAAAGGGGAGAGCCATGGATGGCATCTCTGAACACAGTGCAGGCGCTGCGTCATGGCAGCATGGATGTTAGAATAATATGTTTGTTGGATGTGGGCCCACTGTTAGAGATGGCACCTACTCAAGGAACTTGTGCAAACTTTTAGGGACTGATAATGGCTATGTGATATCAAAGATTTAATTCAAAAGATTAACGATTAATAATCAAATTATTGAAGGAGGAGGTAGTTAACAAAAAGTTCAGATAAATGACTTTTTCTTATCCTATTGGCTTCAAAGATGAGAAAGAACATCTTGAAGCCAAAAAGGGGGGAAAAAAGAAGAAATAAAAGGAAATAAATGCACTTGATGATTTGATCATGCTTTGAAATGTTAAATGGTGTAAAATTTGAACGTGATCTCAATTCAAAATAAGCAGCACCAGGCAGCACATATTGTGATTGGAGAAAAGAGTGTTTATCCTTGAGCTAGGCCTTGCGCGCTGAAGTGAGAGGTTTGCTCTGGCACTGACGGCTCTGCGAAGCCCAAATAAAGCAGCGGACAGTGAAAAAAAAGGCTGAGCGAATTTCTGTCACTCCAGCTGCCCAGCCCCTGAACACCACACAAAAACAAGAGTGTCCCCATGGGGGCCTGAGTCAACAGCACCTCTTTCCGCTGGCAGACGCCTGCAACTGCTTTTCTAATCACAGGAAAACCTATCAGGAGCACTGTGTGTCTGGGCCTGACTATGTGTAGGTGAAACAACAACAGATTACACATGCATACACTTATGCATATACACACAGAATAGTATCGTCCTGTGGTTCCATGATAAAAATCGCACAGTTCCAATAATAATCCAGAAATGAAACATTTTTTCGCTGAACCGATATCTGAAAGTGCAGGTACAGCAAATGATTCACAAAACAGTGATGATATCACCGAGTTTAAAAGACAGTATGACTAATCTTTCTAGACAACGGGGCCATAGTGACATCATCATCTCGAAACCGAAGTCTGATCTGTTGTAAGGTATTCAACATCTTAATTCCAAAATTTTATACCATGTGTTGACTGTCTCAGAGAAGGATGAGTGTTCTCTTGGCAAGCCATAACGCTTTCCAGATAAAATTCACATAAACACAAAAAAGAGAGAGTGAGAGTGCAAAGCGAGAAGGAGAGAGGCAGACACACAAATGAGTCATAGTGCAATGACATTACCACATATGAAATATATGCAGTATGACTCGTAAGAAAGATTCGTCTGAAAGGAGACATGAGTAAATTTAAGAGTGATATCACATCAAGCAAGTCTGCATTTATCTCACTGTGGTCCTTTTTAAGCACCCACTCACTCATTCATTCACTCATTCTTTATACTGACATTAGGCTTACAGGAGGCCTGGAGCCTATCCCAGGAGACTTGGGGCATTAGACGGGGTGCCAGTCCATCGCAGGGCACACATGCTCACACACTCACACTCTAAGTAATTTGGAAACACCAATAAGCCTATCCTGCATGTCTTTGGAGTGTGTGAGTAAACTGGCGTACCCAGAGAAAACCCATTATGCAGTGGAGAACATCTAAACTCCACACACACATTTCTGAGGTGGGAATTGAACCCACGACCTTGGAGGGGCAAGGTCACAATGCTAACCACTACGCCACTATGCAGTTTAATATTTTTTGTCATAATGCCAAAAACTACTAGAAAAGTGCATCCATTTACGTATGTGTATGTGAGTACTACTGCATACAGTTTTTGGCAAACTTATTCTAGGGTCTTGGCAATGATGTGTTAATGGTCCATCAATAAAAAAACATGAAAAGATCAAATGATTTAGGGCAATTCTGAAGAGCTATGCAAAACATTTGTCTAAAATGTTTGAACACCATAAATGGCCCCGGGGCAAAAGCTCACAGAGTGTGTACTGCAGGTCAACAAGCAAGGAGGTCCAACGATGGTGGTTTAAATGTCCGGAGGCACCTGGGTGCAATAAGCGTTCACTGTGCTTAAGTCAACCGTAACAGACACTACAGCATCTCACCATATACAATCCTAAGAAGCCCCATATGGTCATTAACAAACAGCAGTTAAAAATAAAAAAGCATAATAGTCTTTGAACTCAGGGGTGGCCGAGTAGTCTTTTGGACTGCTTTGTCAGCAATCATAATTAAGGAGGAAGGGGAAATAAGGAAGAAAGAGAAATATGATAGAGACTAAGGATGTGCATTAAGTCAATAGTGAGGTGAGTCATTACAGGCGATAACATACACACACACATAAGTCACACATGTGTTAACAGTGAGAGCCAAGATGATAACACTACGCCAAAATTCCCCTAAGGCATGAAAGGTACAGTAAGACTGGACTGTATTTAAGACTGTCACATGAACCTAAAAGAAGAAAAAACTGATTATCCACATTTTAAATTATTTCAGCATACGTCAGATTCACAGACATAGGCAGTTTTTAAAAACATGTTTAAAATTAACTTACGGGACAAATCAGCAATCATCCCAAGTGAAACATGTTACATTCCTAACAGCATAACTGTAGAATAATCTGCTCCACTATATGAAGTATCATCTAGTGGTATATTATTTTAAAGTTTCTGTTTATTTCCTCTCCAAGGTCAAAACTCTCCATAACCAGTTTGGAAAATTATTATTATTATTATTATGGCAATCTGTTTTTCCAGTGTAACTGAAGTGCGGAGATCTAATTTCTCTCTGGAGGGTGGTGTTCACAGGTCTGTAAGAAAACTGATGTAGTCATCATGCTTGGTAAATAATATGTAATGGCATATCATCATTTGTTTTTAAATGTCTTAAATTATGACACTGTCTATATATATATATATATATATATAGAGTACAGACCAAAAGTTTGGACACACCTCATTCAAAGAGTTTTCTTTATTGTGTTCTTTATTGTGTTCTTTAGCCCAAACAAGTCTCTTCTGCTTGTTGCCTGTCCTTAGCAGTGGTTTCCTAGCAGATATTCTACCATGAAGGCCTGATTCACACAGTCTCCTCTAGAGTTGTTCTAGAGATGTGTCTGCTGCTAGAACTCTGTGTGGCATTGACCTACTCTCTGATCTGAGCTGCTGTTAACCTGCGATTTCTGAGGCTGGTGACTCGGATGAACTTATCCTCCGCAGCAGAGGTGACTCTTGGTCTTCCTTTACTGGGGCGGTCCACATGTGAGCCAGTTTCTTTGTAGCGCTTGATGGTTTTTGTGACTGCACTTGGGGACACTTTCAAAGTTCTCCCAATTTTTCGGACTGACTGACCTTCATTAACATCAAGTAATGATGGCCACTCGTTTTTCTTTACTTAGCTGCTTTTTTCTTGCCATAATACAAATTCAACCTCTTTGAATGAGAAGGTGTGTCCAAACTTTATATATATATATATATATATATATATATATATATATATATATATATTGTATATAGACTGTATATAGACTGTATATATATATTTTAAGTCTTCTCTTATTACTCAGTGTTATCTCTGTTATCAATGTTATCTTGTTTTATTGTTTAATTTATTCTTGTTAATCTGGAAGGCGACCTTGGGTGACCCGAAAGGCGCCTATATGAATAAAATGCATTATTATTATTATATATTAAGGTACTAATATTTTCAAGAAAATTTCAAGATTACAATTCTGTTGAATTCTTTATTCTGATTGGTTAGAATATTGTAATCAATTTTCCATAACAAAATGGGTAATAAAAAAATGATCAACCTTGTTGTAGTTGAACACCATCCACCCCATTGATGATCATCCTTTGATAGCACACTCCCTCATGTTTTACTGCTAACCTAAATAGCTCATTTATTAACTTACGTTGTTTTACTGACTCTTACTGTAGGTTGGTAAGAACCACAATACACAGTTTATAAGATGACTGATTATAAATATACTGATTCATATGGGTCTACACTCACTCAGCGATCATTTGCGTTTGAATTGTCATGATAACATTTCCTGGATGTGGTCTGCGATCTCGCGTGTTCCAAATGAACAAAGTGAGGTTTTAGGTTGGGGGTCAGTTGTCCAGTAGGGCCTGACCCTTTAAAAAAATCAATCTGGACCCTGTCAACACCTTTGTTCTCTAAACAGGCTTCTCCAGGCCTCTGGAGCGGCACCACATGGAAACTAGTGTGCAGTGGAAACTGGCTGCCAAAAAGCCCAAACTCTGCACCTCTTCCAGATTAGCATTCTTTCCATCTGACACATGCGCTGTGAAGCGGATTATCATCTAAGTGGATGAAACACAACTTAAAGAAAGGTGGGCTTGTCAAAGAAAAAAAAAAAAAAAGTAAAAGATACATATACTGAGAGGGTGTAATATGAGAAAATATAAGGAAGTCATGTCATTTGGAGCAGGTTCATGAAGAGTTCACTGCATTAAAACTATACAGATATTGTTAGAGTTTGTATAAGGATATTACTTTTGAATGATGGACAATAATAATGAGTCTGATATCACACTGACATTTGTCTGACCATGATCGCTTCACTGCTTCCATATTGAAAAGGTAATATCCTTTTAAAGACTGACAGTTCTTTATTTCCTTACCTGATTTCAACTCATAAAGAGTAGACAGCACGGAGCCTTCTTCATTACCCCCACCTAGCCCAGGCATTAAATCATAAAAACGTCTGAACTTCAATCCGGCCCCAGCTCCCTAACAGTAGAACTGAAGGAAGTGAAGGAGGTGTGCTGAGGGAGAGGAAGAGTGAGGGATGGGGTGAGGAGGTGTGCGAGAGCGCAGAAGAAAAAGCTGCAGGTTTTTCATACATAAGAGAGAGAGAGAGAGAGAGAGAGAGAGAGAGAGAGAGAGAGAAAGAGAGGCTATTACTGTTGAGTAAATGCACTAATAGTCAACATGTGCAATAAAGGCTAACTTGTGTCCCCAATATTCCACAACAATAACCTTAACCATAATGAAAAATTTTTAACTGTATATTGCATAAAATAAAAAATAAAAAAAACTGCTGTCAGAGGCAAATTGATATGATAGAACAGGAATAAAACACTTCAAGATGATGTTATTGGAAAAGAACCTTTACAGTGGTTTGATACCACCATATTACTGGTTATTTTTATATAACACCTTGCCATCTTGCCTTTTTTCCTGTTCGAGTTTTTATGTTGAAATTAAAACAGTTTAACAATATGAATTAAATTGAATTAAAATGGCCTTTAAAGTTACAGTTATTAAATTATGAATGATTTAAAATCTGTAAGGATCTGCTGAACCATCAACTTCATGGAAGAAAGGTGGTTGGAAAACAAATCATGAATGACTGTGATCAGAGATCATTTAAAAGATTGGTGAAGTTGCATTGTATTTAAATTTAAATAAAAATGACAGTATAAATCACAACAATGTTTAATATCGAACGTATTTGCCCATACTAAATGTAATGAAAACTAGTATTCTCATAGACTAAACAGCTGTGTGGCCATAAGAACACCACTTGTTAATAAGACCAATAAAAAGAGTTTAATTTGCTAGGGAGCATAAAGATTTTACTTTGGAGCAATGGATGTCATGTGGTCTGAGGGGTCCACCATGCATACTACCCACTGTAAATGCCTCTGGAGGCAGTCTTATGATCTGGGTTTGCTTCAGTTGCTCAGGTCTAGACTCAGCAATGGCAATAAAATGAAGTCAGCTGACAATCTGAATGTACTGAATGACCAGGTTATTACAATTATGGAGTTTTTCTTCCTTGGCTGCACAGGCATATTCCAGGTCTCATACTGTGAAAGAGTGGTTCTGGGAGCACAAAGAACACACACATCGTTTTCACACATGGACCACATTGCACACCATAATCAAAGCTAAAGGCAAAAAAACTATTTTGTTTTATTTGTACAGTATAGCGCTTTTAATTATGGTAATTGTCGCAATGCAGCTTCACAGAATCCAAAAAATTAATACATAAATAGGGAAATCAGTATGAAAATGTGTTGGGGAAAAATATATATATAATATTGATAGGATAGCATCTTGCAGTTGATGGAGATTTGTGGGATGCACGTCCAGGGCATGAAGCTCCTGTTCCACCACATCCCAAAGATACTCTATTGGGTTGAGATCTGGTGACTGTGGGGGCCATTTTAGTACAGTGAACTCATTGTCATGTTCAAGAAACCAATTTGAAATGATTCAAGCTTTGTGACATGGTGCATTATCCTGCTGGAAGTAGCCATCAGAGGATGGGTACATGGTGGTCATAAAGGGATGGACATGGTCAGAAACAATGCTCAGGTGGGCCGTGGCAGTTAAACAATGCCCAATTGGCACTAAGGGGTCTAAAGTGTGCCAAGAAAAGATCCGTCCCCACAATTACACCACCATCACCAGCCTGCACAGTGGTAACAAGGCATGATGCATCCATGACCTCATTCTGTTTACGCCAAACTCTGACTCTACCATTTGAATGTCTCAACAGAAATCGAGACTCATCAGACCAGGTAACATTTTTCCACTCTTCAACTGTCCAATTTTGATGAGCTCGTGCAAATTGTAGCCTCTTTTTCCTATTTGTAGTGGAGATGAGTGGTACTCGGTGGGGTCTCCTGCTTTTGTAGCCCATCCACCTCAAAGTTGTGCATGTTGTGGCTTCACAAATGCTTTGCTGCATACCGCGGTTATAACGAGTGGTTATTTCAGTCAAAGTTGCTCTTCTATCAGCTTGAATCAGTCGACCCATTCTCCTCTGACCTCTAGCATCAACAAGGCATTTTCACCCACAGGACTGCCGCATACTGGATGTTTTTCCCTTTTCACACCATTCTTTGTAAACCCTAGAAATGGTTGTGCGTAAAAATCCCAGTAACTGAGCAGATTGTGAAATACTCAGACCGGCCCGTCTGGCACCAACAACCATGCCACGCTCAAAATTGCTTAAATCACCTTTTTTTTCCTATTCTGAAATTCAGTTTGGAGTTCAGGACCACACCCCTAAATGCATTGAAGCAACTGCCATGTGATTGGTGGATTAGATAATTGCATTAATGAGAAATTGAACAGGTGTTATATATATATAGAATCAAATTATCAGGTTGTTAGTACCACAAACAAAATGTTAAAATGTGCACCTTTGATTATTTTTTTTAAAAAACATGGCTGTTGTTTAACCTTCTAGGCATTTGGTTAATAAGTTTGCATTGAAGAAAACATAAAAGGGATGTAATAAAGCAAACAATAGTTTATTTTTATTGGTGCCTAAATTTAGGTACATTTTTGAAGCTAGTTATTTGTACTTTATTATTTTTATTTATCCTGCATCATGAATCAAACAGTGCTTCACAATTAATAAAGGAGGGTGTCCTTTCTTTGTATATAAATATCCTTTTTTTAAAATAAAAATAAACACATGCCACTTTGCCATGTAATTGACTTTCTTTTAAATGTTACAACCACTCACAGAGTAACGGCAAAGATACTAAATACTCTTTTACACATTTTTACACACATATACTTGAACACAGTTAAACATTATTGCACTGCTATAAAAAAGCATTTGCCCCGGATTTTTTAACTGTATTTTGTATTTATAGGGGTTATCTTTGTGTGATGTAAACATTTGTTTGATGACCTGAATCATTTAAGTGTGACAAATGGAGGAAACAAACAAACAAAAAAAACCTGTATGTCAGGTTACGACTCTCTATGATTCTTAAGACTGAATAGGTGCATAGTAGCCCCTAGGGCTGGGCGATATGGCTGAAAACTGTATCACGTTTTTATATATCAATATCAATATATATAACTGTATCAAGTGTTTCATATCGGTCGATATCAATAATTATTGATATTTTTTATGACCCATTTAAAATAAGAACCAGGAGAAAACTATATTACATTTAAACATTTTTATTTTAAACTTAACCTTCCTCTGATCATAATCCCCTCAGTTATTAAGACAGAAATGTCAACAACCATGGAAAACTCAAATAATTAAAAGGTAAACATACGTCTAAAGTCACAATGAACACTTAACAATTATCTTTTAACATTTAAGGTGCAAAATAAAAGAAAACGTAAGAAATGCTTAATAAAGTGTAATAAAATAGTGCAAAGTGTTAAATATAAACATAGAAGCCTGAGAATTTATTTTAGTATAAGCTTTTTATAACCTGGCTTCTCGACAGTGCTAAGCGGAAGCATGTCTTTGGCTATATGATATGCCACTGCCTCCGTTATATCTTTGTACCGTTTAGATTCTTTGTCATGAGGCACTGATGCAGAGTACCTCTCCATGGTGGTCTGCTGCTTGCGCGGTGTTACAGCTACAGATGTTGTTGGTTGAATACGGCTGTGCTCCAAAAGGGCGAGCGTGGCTAATACCCCTATCTCACCTTTGCGGTTTGACTTGCGGTGAGATGAGGTGTTAGGCACAGTGAGCCGCTGCGATTGCCTGCCGACGTTCCGCGAAGTTCTGCAAGGTCCGCAAGCATCCACAAGGACCGCCAAAAAATTAAACGTTTAATTTTCCGCGCGGAAAGATGGAAACTTACGGTGAATCATGATGAACCGTACTGTACTTTAGGCCACCGAGCGAAACCGCGTAGGTGAGATAGTGGTATAAGGTGGTACATCAAGTTCGTTGTATTACCAGTCTTGGCGGGGACGACGGTCCTGCATAATTTGCAGACGACATTGGTCTGACAACAGTCAGACTTATAATATCCAAAAACCTGCCATACTGGCGAGCTGACGTTTCCTCTTTTATTTACAATTTCCTCGCTCGCTGCGGCACTCATTTCCTGCTTATGAAGAGGAATCCAGAAGACCAGCACGAGACAACAATATGGCGATGGCGATCAATAATTGATACTGTTACATGATTGGCTGTTAGCGTATCACTCCCTACGTTGCTAGGTAACCAGAGAGCGAGTGCCTTTGTTAATGCAACCAAACTAGCTTTGCAACCTCTGTTTTCTTCCGACAGAGAATATAACATATCGAACGTTTTATCGAACACATTTTTATTGCTATCGATCGCGTGGCTAGCGCGATACATATCGTTATCGTTTTATCGCCCAGCCCTAGTAGCCCCTCTGCGTAATTTGAGCAAAGAGTCAACACAACATCAAAACAGTGAAATCACTAACCACTTCCACCCAATAACCATTAATGAAGGAACCTATGCTGTAGCTTGAGTCCACTGAGCAAACGGTTCAGACTCTCAAACACATTAAACAGACTTTAAAAGAAAGAATATCGCTGCTTAAAGGGGAAAAAGAAGTACAAGGGATCTACGGCAAGTCTGCAGGAAATGGAAAGGGTGTCAAATAAATAGGGATCCAACTCCAGACCACAAACTTGAGTGGCATTCCTGCTTTCTGGTGTGATAGTTCTACCTGCAGCTCCAGACTGACCACAACTATAATGAGTGAAAGAAACAGCCATCCCATCACCGCAGCATCTTCAGCCAACACTTTAATGTGGTTCCTGCTGGCAGCTGGGAAATGTGCACAATAATTGCAGTTTTTCAAGGACAACATGTGTACATAGAGCACAATCACCAGAGAAAGCTTTTATAGCTGTATTAACACACATTTACACACTGATGTTTTTAAAAGCTAAATATGTTGCACATTAAACCAATTAGCAATAGCATGTGCACTGTATTGAGTTTATAAAACAAGACAAACCAAAAAAAATTTTTTTTTCATAGAAAATAAAAACTGCAGGCCAATATATATATTTTATATATATATATACATAATATATATATATATATATATACATAATATATATATATATATATATATATATATATATATATATATATATATATATATATATATATATATTTTTTTTTTTTAAATCAGGTTGTGCAGAGGAAAAAAGTGAGGTCTTTATAGCTTAGGATTTGGTAGTGTAAGAGCTTTCAGATGGAAGCTTCTTCAGGATCCAGGAACGTAGAAGCTCTAGCTCAAGCCGGCAGAGATTGTGGTAAAGCCCAGGGATTGAGTGGAAAGAGGTAACCATGCCAGCATTCTTCAGCAACCTGCTGGTCTCTTCTCCCCAGGCATGGGACACGAGCTCATCAGCTGTGCCGTGACATTGGAGAAGCTCTGGTGGATGATGTCCTACTGCATCTTCAACAGCCTGTAGATGTAGACAGAGGCAAGAAGCAAATGGCTGAGACGTTCTTTTTAATGCTTGAGGTTAATTGTGTGTCGTAGGTGTAAACGTCAGAGAGCTTTAAGCAAACATGTTTACCCTGCCATGATAGGCTGCTACAGAGTGCACCCAAGTTGGACCTTAATTGTCATTTAAGCAACATTCCTCAATGTCAAATTGCAAACGCTTTGCAAATCTCATCATCTACAAGTGCATAACATCATCAAATGATTCAGAGAAACTGGAGAAATCTCTGTGAAAGGGGCAAGGACGAAGACCTTTGTTGGATGCCCATGGTTTTCTGGCCCTCAGAAGACACTGCACCACTCATTGGCATGCTTGTGTCATTGACTACTAAATAGGCACAGGACTACTTCCAGAAACCACTGTCGGTAAATACAGTACAATCCGTCGTGCCAGCTGCAGATGCCAACTAATGCTCTATCATGCAAAAAGGAAGCCATGTGTGAACATGGTCCAGAAGCGCCGTCGTGTCCTGTGGGCTAAGACTTTTTTTTTTTTTTTAAATGGACTGTTTCAAAGTGGAAAAGTGTTATATTGTCAGACAAGTCCAAACTTGACATTCTTGTTAGAAATCCGTCACACCTTGTCCTTCAGGCTAAAGAGGATAGAGACCTTCCAGCATGTTATCAGCCAGCATTTCTGATGGTATGGGGGTGCATATGTGTGTACGGTATGGGCAACTTGCGTTTTTTGGAAGGCACTATGAATGCTCAAAGGTATATAAAGGTTTTAGAGCAACATATGCTCCAGGAAAGGCTTCGTAGTAGAAGAGTACGAATTGGCTTGCCTGCAGTCCAGATCTTTTGCCTATAGAGAACATTTGTCGCATCTTTAAACGAAAAATACATCAAAGACGACCAGAGATTTTTCAGCAGCTGGAAACCTATATCAGGCAAGAATTAAATCAAAACTACAAGAAATGTATAACTTCAATGCCCAGACACCTTAAAACTGTTTTGAAAAGAAGAAGAGATGCAACACTATAGTAAACATGCCCCCGTCCCAACTTAGCATCTAGCAGTCATCAAGTTTTAACTGAGGTCAGTCTGTGCAGTAATTTGTAAAATTTCTCAGTTAAAACATTTATGTTCTCTATGTTCTATTGTGAACAAAATATTGTCTCGTGATTTGAACCTCTTTTTGTTTTCATTTTAATCAAATTTTAAAAAACGTCCCAACTTTTATGTAATTTGAGTTGTATTATAAATAGATTTTGATTTTATTGTTTATTTAACCAGTTATTTTTCTCTACAAACACATACATTAATGTTTCGAAGTTATTACCAGCTTTTTTAATTATACATATTTTTGTGTAAAAACATAATTAAAAAATCATCTGATCGTAGTGGGTCTTAGTTTTATGCAAACAAAAATTTTTTTTCCACTGTGCTACATCATGCCACATTAGCCATAGCCTTAGAGAGGCAATTATTGCTGCATACCAATCTGGAAAGGGTTCCAAACAACTTGGAATTCATTGTTCTACAGGGGGCGGCACGGTGGTGTAGTGGTTAGCACTGTCGCCTTGCACCGCCAGGGTCCGGGTTCGATCCCTGGCCAGACTTGATTCCCGTCTCTGTGTGCATGGAGTTTGCATGTTCTCCCCGTGCTTGGTGGGTTTCCTCCGGGTACTCCGGTTTCCTCCCACAGTCCAAAGACATGTTGGTTAGGCTAATTCACAAATTGCCCATAGTGTGTGAATGAGTGAGCGTATGTGTGTGTCTGTGCCCTGCGATGGATTGGCACCCTGTCCAGGGTGTACCCTGCCATGTGCCCCAAGTCTCGTGGGATAGGCTCCAGGCCCCCGTGACCCTGATCCTGAATACAGGATTAAGCGGTATAGATGATGAGTGAGTGAGTGAGTGTTCTACAGGGAGAACAATTACTCAGCACTCAAGACAAGTGTCAATCATCCCATGAGTGGATGTCCCAGCACAAAAAAAACCCCTACATGCTACAAATGTCAGTGACAGCACAATTAGACTTTAACATTTTTGATAAGTAAATAATGGTACGGTAAAAGAGTTACATGTTGTTGTGCATCTTAGGTTATATTTGCCTAATATTAAAACAAAGTATGATCAGATTATTTTTATTATTATTACACAAAAACACCTAGAATTAAAAGAGGTTTATTAACATTTGAAGTAACTGCATACTTTTACGCCTACTGGAACTAACAAATTGCGATTGGCAGAGCTGGCGACCGACAGTTAGCGACCGGCAGTTAATGTAATTAGTAGGGCTGAAAGTAGTTTTAAATTTTAACTGGTACTATGTAAACGAAAGTTGAGGAGAATAAACCATGGAGGTTTTGGACAGTCCAGTAAATTTCGTAAGTCTTTTTCAGGTAGCTGCTCTGATCTCTCCTCAGTACTGCAGACCGTACCGACTTACTTTCACGACCAGCAACCGACGGTTAGTGTAATTAGCGATTTCAGAATACCTGTAGCATGGAGTGATACATACAGTTAAATGTTCCAGTGATGTTATTATCTAATATCACCTCTCATCCAATCATATTACTTGATTGGTACTAACTGTTATATATTTAAGTATATCAGCCAGAATGGTTAAAAGGTGGATACAAACAAAGCTATAAGTAAATGCAAACTTTGATGGGTAGTGTTTAAATCATATAACTGGTCTGAATTGCTATACATATTGTTATATAAATAATGATACACACAAATTTAGTGGATTTTGAAAAACTCATCTTCATATTAAAAACCTGAAAGAAAGCAAACTAAAGCAAATCAAAATATTATGATATAGGATTTAACCACATAAAAATGTTTAACTATTTAAAAGGAGAAAGAGTTCATCTGTGCCAAATGCAGTTGTCTTTTCCTTTTAGAGTTTCATGGAAAATCAGCTTTGCCAAAATCTGGCAAGAATATTTTAGTCTGGTTTGACAAACAAAAGTTATTACAAACACCTACATAAAAGATTGTTAAAAGTGACCAAAAGGTATACTTACCTGATAAGCAACTGAGTCCTTATTAAGGAAGCTGGACAGAGCAAAGACTCCAGCCACATCCTGGTGGTACCTGCAGGCTAGGTGTAATGCCATGGCTCCACCCATAGAGAAGCCCCCTTGATAGGGAAAATTCTGATTATGAACCTAATAAATCCATTTATAGCAACAACCTTACTCACTTGTCATTTCTGCCTCTTTGCCTTCTGAACAGTCTCCAAGCTTAGACGGCACATTTTCTAAGCAGACAGGCTTAATTTTGCTCTGTGGCTGTGATATGATGATGCGTTTGCAACAATAATGAAGTGACAAATTTGTGCCCTACATACACAGACAGCATTGGTTATGAGCAAGTCCATCTGAACTACAGTAAATTGAAGGCCAAGGTGGACTCGTAGTGCGAGTCTTAAATTCCACATCATCAAACTCCAATTTTTCTGAAACCCCTCCATGAGTCTGTCTTTAATTTCACACATTTGGGCAAATTTGGACACATCTGGCAATATGCAGCGTACCTATCACTCTGTGTTGGTACATGAAGGAAGACCGAGTTCGTATGTACTTTAACCATAAGATAGTGGTGACACAAGCATTGTGATCATTGGTGTCTAAGAAATTGTGCCTTAATTAGCTACAGCTCAAGTAAAGACAGATCTATTTCTTTTACAGTGGAAGCATATTTCCCAGCCTTTAAAGTACCACCTCCATCTCCAAAGCTCTCCTGAGCACTTACTTGTTTGGCTAGAGGGTTTGCATGTGTGTTTGTAACCTCATTTCTCCAGGGCTTTTCCCACGGATCAGTACACCTAGAAGATTAAAAAACATATACAATAGCCTACGATTTCTCATCTTCATGAAAATGTTTTCCATGGAAAGTTCTGGCGCATGTCAGTCCATCAGACTTAGGAGTGGACGAAGGGAACAGACCACTTTGTTTCTCCAGCATGCAGAGTGACTCCAATGAGTATTTATAGTTAATGACAAAATGTTATGATTTAGGAAGATAATATTTCAGCAGTCTCACAGGAACATGTGTTTTTTGAATCACTTTCTCTGGATCTGAGTTCAGGGGCTTTTCTGTCCTTCCACATGGATCTTTTCACACAAGGTCTTGTTTTTCTCCCTATTTATAGGTATTTATATATTACTTTCTTTGACAGGTAACCATTCCCCAGCTGTTGGGGTTCGTTTTTACCTTTCTGGTAGCCCTTATATAAATAACCTTACATAAATAACCTTACTGTGATTTCTCCTCCATGCAACCCCCTGCACATTTCCTAAGGGAACTTTACCTGGACTTGTATATGATTCCCTCATACAGCACTACTTCCTGCCATTTTTATTTCATAATGATTTATGTGTGAACCTGATAACTCAAATAGTTTGGGATTAAGCTGTGCAGAAAGCTGAGAATCTTCCAAAAAAATTCCTTTCAAGCCTGCTATTGGCAACACATGAAAGGAATGAGAAATTTGATAAGTTTCATTCTTCACTTCATACAGTGAAGGAGAGATACAGCAGAGCTGGCTTAAAAAAATGACTTAATTTTGAACAAGTAATGTGTGAGAGTATGCAAGACTGAGCAAAGGCAATGGAAGAGAATGAAAGGGAGATACATAGTCTGAAAAGAACATCAGAGCCATACCAAGAATCATCCTGTGCTTAGGTACACCAGCTCGGATCTCATCTTGGACTACAGCTCCTAAATTACTGCACATTTCGTCAATGGACTCCAAATGCTCTGGACAGTCACGGGAGATTTTGTAGCGGTCAAACCATACGTGAGACAGTGCCCCATGCATAGGTGTATAAGGCCTGAGAAAACATAAGTTTGGCAATTAAACAGTCAGGCACTACTACTAGTTAATGAATGCATTCATCTCATATGTACACCAGCCAACCATAACATTAACACCACCGCCAGGTAAACTGAAGAACATTATCAATTAGAGTGACAGTCAAAATTCTGGACACATCATCTTATTCAATGCTGTTTTCAACATTATATATTAATACTGAAAACTTTGAAATTATGACAGAATAGATATGGAATTATATACTCAACAAAAATGTCTTAAATATTCCAGAATATGTTTTATATTTTCGATTCTTCAAAGCAACCACCTTTTGCTTTGATGACAGCTTTGCACACTCCTGGCATTCTCGGTCAGCCTCATGGGGTAGTTAATGAATGGTTTTCCAACCATCTTGAAGGAGTTCCCAGAGGTGTTGAGTACTTGGCTGGTTTTCCTTCACTCTCTGGTCCAACCATCTCAACTGGATTTAGATCGCATGATTGTGGAAGCCAGGTTATCTAATGTAGCACTCCATCACTCTCCTTCTTGGACAAATAGCTGTTACATAACCTAGTAATGTGTTTTGGGTGATTGTCCTGTTGGAAAAAAAATTATGGTCCCATTAAGTGTAAACCAGATGGGATGGCATGGTGCTACAAAAACGCTGGGGTAGTCATGCTGGTTAAATGTGTGCTTAACTGTTGTCCCCATGTCAGCACATCTCCTTCTCCAGACTTCACCCTCTATACTTCTAACAAATAACCAAAAATCTTACATTTGTTCTCATCAGACCAAAGGACAGTTTTCCACTAATCTAATGTACATTCCTTGTGTTTCTTGGCCTCAAGCAAGTCTCTTCTTCTTGTTGCACTTCTAAAGTAATGGTTTCTTTGCCGAAATTCGACCATGAAGGCCTGACTCACATAGGCTCCTCAGAACAGTGGATGTTGAAATTTGTCTGTCGTTTGAACTCTGAGAAGTATTTACCTGGACTCTCACCTGAGGTGCCAATAGAGATACAGACTCACACTCTTTATTCTGCACAAGACAAAGGATGGTCTAAAGCACATTAAGAAGGAAAGAAATGTCATAAATGAACTCTTGAACTCTTGATAAGGGAAACCATTGAAATGAAAATCATTACAGACTACCTCATGAATCTGATGAGAGAATGCAATCAGAGTGTCAAGCTGTCATCAAAGATAGATAATATAGAACAGTTTTTGACAGAATATAGAAACCGCTTGTATCTTCTGCAAATACTTGTATTTTGCGAGAGTATAGCTTTGTCTTCTTTTGAGTTTTTGGGCATTTGGTGCAATACCGCCACCTACTCGGCTGGAGTGCAGAGCTGAACGTTCGCAGGACAAAAACATTATCACTTTGTATGAGGCATGACATTTAAACAATAAACAATACAAGTTCCACAGTATGTCTATGTTATTAAATCATTTTTGTAGTTTTTAATAATTTAAAACAAATAAGAAATATAGCATGAAATAAAAAATTTTGGGGGACGAAAAACACAATGCCCAAAAATGTAATCGAATCAAAAGTCTATCTATGAATCACAGCTCTAGTTGCCTCTAACATGTGCCTATGCAAACATAAAAAGAAAAAAAAAAGTCAATAAATCATATGAGCAAAAGACCCATGAAGCTTAGATATTATGAATTACCTTGCTGGAGCTGTGGGGTAGATAACTCTGATGTGCTCAAAAGCCATATCTTGTGCCAGAACATCGCGAACCCAGGCTCGTAATCCCTGCCCTGTGTCTCCTAACATATCAAACAAACAAAATGACATTTCAGTCATACAACTATATTTCAGTACAGTACAGGTCACTTTGATACAACTTATTTTTTTCTTTTTTAATACAGCACTTTACATGTCCATGTATTAACATCTCACTCAGCAGCAAAACCTATGGCAAATGCTCTACATAATCTAAGGCAAAAAAGTAAGAACATTAATTCACTGGCAGGGTGAAACGTTCAGTTAAGAGATGTTTTATCATTATCAAAGGAGTCTTATTTGTCAGTTCACCTGTTTGTGAATTATTCTGTCATAACAGCACGCGTATAACAGCTTGTGTTAAATTCCTTTTCTTCAGCTGTGCCTTTTTCCCCACAAAGTGAGTTGTTCTTGAATCTATGAACAACATAGAATATACTGCCTGTTTAGTGAAGCTTTACGACTTGCCAATCACACAAAAGGTTGCCGGGTATATTTTTACCTAATCAGGTTACCTTTAAAAGCCTTTCATTGATAAGATAATCATAAAGCTGCAAGATAATGTTCAAATGCCCTGAATTCCACAATTAGCAAGGAAGAGAACTACTAAGAGCCTGGATATTATGTGACAGGATTAATTTTGCTCCACTGTGTGACTGAATGATAAAGTTTCAGCAAACAGATGAACACCTGAGATCAGGTCATACATCTTCACAGCATTAACTCTATAAAGCACTTTTGCAATGTCATTGATCTCTCTATTGGCTAACAACTTCAGCAGGCTTATTAGCAATCATTTAAATGATGACTCAAGATGTATCTGTTTCTTCAATTCTTGCGCTAATTCCTTAATTCAATTCAGACAACAGTTTTTTTATTACAATGTTTAAATCAATAAACCTATATGGCTATGGTAAATCACTGATTTTGTTTATATAGGAAAGGATTCCTATATTAATGTAAATGTTAGTACATTTGTTGTTTTGATGAAAAAGCAAATCAATGACAAAGCTACTGCCATTGCCAAAGCTATTATTACAAAGCATGATCATGTGTCCTCTTCTGGGCAAATTTTCAACTGTTCTAGACTTTCAAAATTTTCTGTGATGCTACAGTACTTTTACCTTCTGTGCATCATTTTATAGGCATTACTTTACTTGCACAATTTGAAATATGTCTTCCTGTTTTGTGTTGAAAGCTGTGTCCCAGGAAAAATGATCGATTTTACATAAAGTACCGTGCAAAAGGCTTGGGCCACACCTCATTTCATATTTTGCTTCCAAAGAGACAGACTTTCTTGTATTTTTAATGTAGTTTTGAGGAATAGTTCTCCCGGCTTCCCAAAGGACATTTTTGGCTCTCATTATTGGCAAGTGTTAGTCTCACTTTTTCAGTCCAGTCCCTGTACCTGACCAGTTTCTGAGGAATGCTTTTTTATTTGTTAAGTGACACAGTGGCCTATGAATCATTCAAGCACAAAAACCACCTAACTTAAGACATGAATCAGTGAGAAACAGGTGCAGATGATGACAGATGATCAGGCCGGTGATTAGTATACTAGTGACGCTGAATGCTGAGCGGTTAGAACAGACAAGATGGGAAATGCTGCTGAGGTTGTTGGATAAAGAAACAGTTTTTTTAAATAGTATATTTAGACACTTTGCAGCCTGTCACAGTAAAATATTTATTCCCATTTCTTTAATTTAAGACGAGACTTGCACAGTACTGCATGTGCAACCTCTAAATGTCATTTACGGAGACAAAAAGCAATCTACTTTATATTACCCCTCTGTGCATTAATAATCATAAAGACAGATTAAAGTTTTGAGCAGGCAATAAAACAATCAGCCAGTAGTCGTTGTGAACAGGTATGTTAAGGTTTATACCAAACAAAAACAATGTTTAATTCACTACAGCTGACCAAAGTTAATAGCAGTGAGCAAAGTTTTAATCTGGAGAAAGTCTAAATATTGTGTCATACCATGTAATATAGCAGAGCCTAGTTTCGGATGTAGTTTAGCATTGTCCACACTCATTTATTTCTCATCTATTCTGCATGAAGCATTTCCAACAGGTAATCTGTTAAAGAGCAACTGATCTCTGCACTTTGGTACGGACTGTGATTGAGAGACTAAGTGCATGCACCATTGAGACTGTGTGTAAACAAACTGTTATAATTCATGCCTGTTGCCTTGTGATGGCAGTAAATCATCATGTTCAGCAGCTGTATTTATTTACATAGCCTGGCTGTGATATGAGGATTCCCTCAAAGAAGCTAAATCCAAATAGTGAGGGTAGATTTGCTGAAAAAATGTTCTGCATGAGATACCCAGATGCAAACCTCTCTATTAAAGTACTCAACACTATTTACCCACCTAACTGATTACTGTACATATGCTATTACACACACAGATTTATATTACTTTTCTCTTTTATGTCACTGCTTTTACCAAAACATTTCTGCCAGATTTTACTGTCCAAGGTGGTCTAGTGGTTAGCACTGTGGCCTTACACCTTCAGGGTCGAGAGTTCGATTCTTGTCTCAGATCTGTGTGTGTGTGTAATTTGCCTTTGGAGTTTTTCTCCCTGTGTTTTGTGGCTTTCCTCCGCTCACTCCAGTTTCCTCCCACAATCCAAAAACAATTTGGTGTTTACAAATTGCTGTAATGAGTGTGTATGCTGGTGACCTGTGGTCCGGGGTGTACTCCGCCCAGCGGCTGAGTCCCCTGGGATATGCGCCCACTGAGAATGAGCGGAGGAGGGAGAAAAACATTGAGTGTAATGTCCAATATATAGCGTTAAATATGGCTAAAAGTATAAAGACAACATATGTCATATTTTATAGTTCCCCTGCGCACAAAGAGGAGATTTAGCTAATTAGTCCTGGTCGATCTGGCTAAAGAGTTGAGATAATTAGCGTCAGCTGGTTTAGTTAATGTATGTAAGAAATATGGAAGAAATTAATAAGGACTTTTAATTTCTGATACCGAGGTGTTATTTTAAAATGTTCATAACCTGGGGCATTACATGAAACCATAAATATTGCCAAAGATTAATACATGAATACTCACTCACCTTGCATACCAATTATCCTGTACTTGAAAGATAAGCGTTATAGATGATGAGTGGGAGGCTTGAAGCCTGTCCCATGAGCACTCGGGGCACTAAACTAAGCCAGTCCATCACAGAGTGCAAGCATACCAATTTGGAAACACCAATTACCCTCTCTTTGGACTGTGGGAGGTACCTGGAGCACCAGGAGGAACCCCATCAAGCACAGGGAACACATGCAAACTCCACACACACCCGAAGGCAGGATTTGAACTCTCATGGGGGTGCGAGGCCACCGTGCTAACTACTATGCCACCAGGGTGCCACAAATTTACACAAAATGATTTTAATTAATTAACTTTACACTGATTGTTTTAAATTATTTTTTTAAATATTCGCTTAAACATTTAGTCATTAAAATAATTTATGTATGTATTACAGATAGAGGAGAAAATTATAATTTTTTTTATTTTGCGTGGCAATTCATGCGTCGTCACAATGACTACAAAATAAGTATTTTTAAATGAATTTTTCTTGTTTATGTTTGCAATTTGGTCAAACATTGCTGTTCCTCTGTAATCCTACAGGTGGCACGCTCTAAACTATTTACTCACTGGCGGGCAATGTGTGGTAAGAACAAATTATTTGCTACATTGATTTGGAACTACTGTAGATGCGCGACTTCAATCACGTGGAATAATAATTAAAAAAAAGAAGTCCAACGCCCTCTGTTTGTCATTTTGGAATGAACTAAAAATTTTACGTTCTCGCGAAGTGCACAAAATGAAGGTGTTTCGCTAGCGACGACATTTATTATGTATATTTCAATTGCACACTCATATGTGTATGAGTGCGTATTAAAAATGTACAGCACCATCTTTTGAATTTTAAGATGAAGTAATGAAGCGTACCATCTCTTTCCTGTGGGCCAACTGCAATGAGACAAAGCCTACAGTATACGTTAGTAGTTTTTATGTGATGTGTGACAGACGAACAAACGAACAAAAATATAAAAAAAAAAACATCTGGATGTGTTACTCATCTTAGGTCCCACTAAAATTATTTCTTCTCAAATATCTTCAATGTACAAAAAGGCCAACTTTACACTTTTATTATACTGTATGTATAGAAGACTGTAGCAAAATCTACATAAAAAAATAAATAAGGAATCAAAATAGTTATAAAATCGTGATCAGTGGCGGCCGGTCAATACGGGGCGCAGGGGCGCCGCCCCCTTAAAGTTAGGCAGAAAATAATGCTCCTTTAATTATTTATTTTAATAATGAAATAAAGTCATTTAGTCACAAAATTCCGCTGTATTTCTTAATACAATTTATTTGCAATTAAAAAAAAATCTAAACTGTGTTACGTCCATTTGTGTTCGTGTACGCGGGGCGCCGGACGAACGAGTGTCTATGTAGGCACGTAAACTTTTGAAAAGCATGTGACCTGAGGCTGAGCTCTGATAGGATTTTGTCAAATCATCCTGGGTCGCAGATCTGTGCGCCCTGAACCCTCCCACTTTTGTTCTTAGCGAATCAATATCGTTTTTAAATATTTGGGCCATGTGATTGGACCATTCTCAAAGAGTCTTTTCCAGCACTTCTTATGGCAAGCGGAGCTGCTGACTGGATGTGATGTGAGTCATGCCTTTATTTTATACTAGTAGTAATGATGCTTAATCACCTGATTAATGGCTATTTACAGGTGAGTATTAAAAGTAATATTTTAATTTTGTTTGCGCACCCCCAATTTTTTTTTGCACCGGCCGCCACTGATCGTGATACTAACAGAATTGCGATACAGACCGAATCGGCACCTACAGTAGGTATCGCAATAATATTGTATCGGCACGTCCCTGGTGATTCCCATCCCGAGTATGTATTGGACCTCTGAGGTAAACCATAAACTGAATAGTTTCACTCAACTTTTAATCCTGTGTAACATTAAATCTAAATATTTAGCAAATTAAATAAACCTAAACAAATATATAATCATGAAAAAGGAAGCTCATTTTCACCGCCACATCACCAAAACCCTGCTTTTCTCTCACATACACACACGAGTCTGATACTGTTGTTGTTTTAGGCGGTTAAACAATATTTCCGAGTTTATTAATGTGGTGATTAGTGTAAACCCAGGTGAGCTGAAATGTTACTCGGCAGTACAGCAGTAAGGGCTTTAGCTAGCGACTCTGTAACGACGTCCGCGTTATAAGTAATGAAACTAAAGAGAGACTCGTACAGAAACAAACACGTCTTTGCTGTAAATTACCGAGAATGTAAAAAGCACATGCACCTGAGCCATGAAGGAAAATGACAGACGCGGTGTGTTTTCCAGTCTGAGACACTACACACTTCCTCAGTTTCTGTGCAGCAGCCATAGCGACGTCAAATGATCTCGCGATACTTGCGGGGAGGAAGCCGCGCTAAGAGGATTGTCTGATGGATAAACCGTTTCTCCCGGAACCGGTTGGCCGTGTATGCGTTAAAGGTCTACTATACTTAATGGCAACGCTCCGAACTCGTGTTTTTATTAGAAAAGTGAACAACAACAACAATAATAATATGATTATTCTTAATAATAATATTTAGATATGTTTATTGTTTAGATATGTTTTACAAGTTTAAAAAGTAATACAAATAGTGTAGGGAGAAAAAAAACAAATATATACTACTATATATTTGTATACTATAATATATTAAATGTGTAATTGATAAATATATAAAAAATACATACTTGCTTTAAATTAAAAGGCAGATATTATTAATAATAATAATATTATTATTCTGCCATTCTAATTATATAATTAAGTATGCTATTTTCATTCATTTTTCATTATTTTTCTACAGTAATGTTTGAGTTTTGTGTTATTTTCTTTGTTTTTGTGACTTATCTTTTATTTTTGGTGCTGTTTCGGTCACTTTTGAGGCAGGAATGAACAGACAACATAGGCCTATAAAAGCCCTGTCTGATAAAGACTTATCCTGCTCCATGCACCAGTGAGCTCTATCACGACCAGAGATTTAGTGGAATGTCTGGACCTACAGTTCCATTTAAACACATTCTGGACTCTTATCTTTAATAAACATAGATCTGTTTTGCTTTGATTCTGGTATATTTCAGTTGCTACACACACCCAGACCACACATTTTGTGTCCTTAGCCCATCTTTCCAAAATACTGTCATTATGTTGAAGACTATGGTCAAGTTGCCAAAGTGTGTGTGTGTGTGTGTGTCTGTGTGTGTGTGTGTGTGGGGGGGGGGGGGGGGGTGCATTTGAGTGCATGTGTGTGGTCAAATGGACAAATTACCTGGGCCATCTCCCCACATATGACAGCAAAGATAATTACCTCCCAGTATCTGTTTATTCCACTTCTCTACACACAATTATGTAATGCACTGAGATCAAAATCTTCTGATTTGCCAAACAGCTATTCAACTTCATGGTGATTATCTCACTGAGTCATGTTCTTGAAGAGCTTGTAGAAAAATATGTTTATGTACACTGCTTGGCCAAAAAACTGACCATTTCATAAGGGTCAAATTATCAAACTGTATCAAGTAAAGAAAGCAACCAAGATTTTAGATTACTGGAACTGGGTTAAGAACTCTTCCCATAAGAAATGTGGTCAGAAAAAAATCATGAATGGAGATCACTTAAACACTTAATTGTAGAAATTACAGCCATGTTTAATAGTGAAAGTAAGAATATTTCTATACACACAAAGTATGATGAAAACGCCCAGGATTAAGATTAAACAGCTGTGTGGCCATAAGAAAACCACTAATCAGACTAATCAGAAAAAAGGCTTAAATTTGATAGGGAACATAAAGATTGGACTTTGAAGAAATTGAAAAATGTCATGTGATTTGATGAGTTCAGATTGACCATATTCCAGAATGATGCATCGGGGTAAGAAGGGGAGTGCATAAGCGATGTACCCATCATGCATAGTGCTCACTGTACTGTACAATGAGCTTGTGGAGGCCATGAGAATAACCATAACGGCCAGATGACATATAGATGATCTTTAGAACAAATTGTAACTGCTGTTGCTAACAATAATCCAATAATTATAATTCATATTCAATAAAATCTGTTTTGATGACTATGATCTGTCAGATTAGCAGGTTTAAAAATTAATGTAAATGTTAATGTAAATTAATGTAAATGAGAAAAAATAGTATTTCTATCCTATTATGTAGGACAAAATTTTATTTGTTATTTTTTCTATGTAATAATAATAACAACAATAATAATAATAATAATAATTATTATTATTGTTGTTGTTGTTGTTGTTGTTGTTAATAATAATAATGATGATAATTACAATATTTATTATTTTATGTATTAAATTTTAATTATACACCAGTTATTTCCATCTGAATAATCTGATTGGACAAAAGGGCATGGTGATGACCCTCCATGTTGGTGACAGTGAAGATATAGAGTTAACTGTACAGTATGTATCACTCTGTGTCACAGGTGTTTAAATAATTGTTAATTACACTAACTCTTGGTTACCAGCATGGGTGTAAGTAGGTTGTTACATTCTGCAGTATTGGAAAGAGGAAAGAGCAGCTGCCTGACAAAACCCACATTCAAAACCAGTTACAGAAGCACTTTATAGCAAGAAAACACATTTGATAACATTACACTTATGCAACAACACAGTTGAACAACATCTTAAACATAAACGTCTCTCAAATAATTGCTTTTAAGATGTTCTGTATTGCCTCTGAACCATCAGCACTTTTAACTTCTCGGCTAATGCGTGCTAGAAAGCTAACTAGTTTCTAACAAAAAGCAGAATTCCTAAATCCCTCTCCAATCCCTCATCAAGGGCACTACTTGGTGTGTGGAAAAAGGTATTTAGCTTATGTCCTACATGATGAGTTAACATTCCATTCTGCTATTTGAGATTCAACTCTGAGAACACAGAAGTTAACTGATATTCTAAGGCAAAATTAGTTATAATGAGATTTACATGATGGCGACCAGCTTTAAAAGTTTATTTTCCTCACCATTTTGGATGCATAGCACCTGTAAGCACTTTAAACTATACACTACAAACAATACAAACAATACACTGTCAGTTGCCAGCTCAAACCAAATAACTGATTAAATGAACAAACAAATCATAATCTGTTGATAATAAATGACATTTGCAGAACTTCTGTTTGAAAGCAATATCACACTCATGGTTGTGCTGTTGGGTGTGCTTACAATGCCGACACAGATATGCTAACATTCAGCACAATAGCACTGTGCTTCTTGTGATATTGTTTAATTATACAAAAGTAAGTCTCCAACCAAGAAATCTGATTGGACAAAAGGCAAGTGGTAAGAATAGATGGTAACTGCATTGGAATGTTTTACTATATGTATCAATGAGGGTCACAGGTATTCTAATAAGCATGAATTTCAATAACTCTTGGTTGCAGGATGAATTAAAGTAGGTTGGTACCAGTCCTGAGAGCACTTTCAGCAGGAAAAACACATGTAATAATGTTATGTTGTCTTAAACAATACAATATTTGTTTAATAATTAATTGATTGATTGATTGATTAATTCTTCTGAGATATTCCGAATTGCCTCTGTGTTGTTTTATTTATGAATAAGCCGAGCTACAATGCTAACTAGCTTCAAGTAAATCTCCTCACCCTTGGCCGCATAATGTTAAAAAAGTTTTAACTACTTTCAGCCCTGTTAATTACACTTTATAGATAATATAACTGTTGATCGCTAACTGGCAGTGAAAAGCTTTGCCAGTCATGAGTTGTTAGTTCTGGCAATTGTGGAAGGATATGTGTTGGCGGAGAAAAATAATTGGTTAAATAAACAAACAAATCATAATCTCTTTAGAATAAATGGTGTTTGTGTAATTGGTGTATAAAAGCAAAATCACACTTGAGGTTGTAATGTTGTACTGGATTTTAGCGTTCCATAGTAGCATGACAGTGATGCGTTCATAGGTACACAGGCACAGCCTGAGTGCCAAAGGCATCACAGTCATGCTGATATCTAGCATAACAGCACTCTGTTTCATGTGAAATTTCTTAATTGTAGTATAATATATAAATAGCATAAGTAAATCTAAAAAAGGTTTTTATAATATGTAAGCTGAAATTGAACTTCAGACATATCATATATCTACTGTATGTTGTAGAATTAATACTAGAACCCATGAGTCTTGCCACTGGACAGACCCGGTAAGCCCAAACGTGTAGTGCGAGTTAATTGGGAACCTCCCCTAGGGGAGGCCCCTGTTCAAGAGTCCTTCAACTCCCACCTCCAGTGGATCTTTTCCAGCATCCCTGTAGGAGCTGGGGAGATTGAATCAGAGTGGTCAATGTTCAAAGCTTCTGTTGCTGAAGCTGCAACTGTGAGCTGTGGTCTTAAGGTTCTGGGTGCCTCTAAGGGTGGTAACCCTCGAACAGCATGGTGGACACCTGTGGGTAGGGAAGCTGTCTGACTGAAAAAGGAGTCCTTCAGGAATATGTTATCCCAGGGGATTCTAGAGGCAGTTGCAAGATACCGGCCGGCTCGAAGCAACCACAGTGATAGCAGAGGCAAAGCAGCGGGTGTGGGAGGAGCTCGGAGAATTCATGGAACAGGACTTTCGGGCGGCACAAAGGTGCTTCTGGAAAACCATCCGGCACCTCAGAAGGGGGAAACGGGGAACCACCCAAGCTGTGTACAGCAAGGGTGGACACTGCTTACCTTGACTGAGGAGGTAATCAGGCAGTGGAAAGAGCAGTTTGAGGAACTCCTCAACCCGACTAATCCAACCACTGTTACAGTGACAGAGCTGGAGGATGACGGGGGGTTGGCGTTGATCTCGCTGGGCGAGGTCACTGAGGTAGTCAAACAACTCCACGGAGGCAAAGCCCCGGGAATTGACCAGATCTGTCCAGAAATGCTGAAGGCTCTGGGTGTTGAGGGGCTGTCTTGGTTGACACGCATCTTCAACATTGTGTGGAAGTCTGAGACAGTGCCTAAGGAGTGGCAGACTGGGGTCGTGGTTCCCCTTTTAAAAAAGTGGGACCATAGGGTGTGTGCCAACTACTGGGGCATTACACTACTTAAGCTCCCTGGGAAAGTGCAATTAAGGTGCTGGAAAGGAGGGTTTGACCAATTGTTGAACCACAGATTGAAGAGGAACAATGAAAAAGCAAGCTTTTTACGGTTGCAGGAATCCTGGAGGGGGCTTGGGAATATGCCCATCTAGTCTACATGTGTTTTGTGGATTTGGAGAAGGCATATGACCGGGTCCCTCAGGATTTTCCAGGGCTGTTGGCCTCCGCCAGGGCTGTGCTCTGTCAACAATCCTGTTTGTGATTTTCAAGGACAGGATATCAAGGTGTAGCCGTGGAGGAGAGGATATCCAGTTTGATGGGCTAAGGATTGCATTGCTGCTTTTTGCAGATGATGTGGTCCTGATGTCATCATCAGTCTGTGACCTGCAGTGCTTGCTGGATCGGTTTGCAGCTGAGTGTGAAACGGCAGGTATGAGGATCAGCACCTTGAAATCTGTGGCCATGGTTCTCAGCAGGAAACCGATGAATTGTCTACTCCAGGTAGGGAGCGAGTCATTACCCCAAGTGAAGGAGTTTAAGTATTTCGGGGTCTTGTTTACGAGTGATATAACATTGGAATGTGGGGTTGGCTGGAGAATTGGAGCAGCGGGGGAGGTATTGCCGCACTATTGTGATGAAAAGAGAGTTGAGCCAAAAGCTCTTAATCTACCGGTCGATCTTCATTCCAACCCTCATCTATGGTCATGAGCGTTGGGTCATGTCATAAGATTGTGAATACAAGCTGCCAAAAAGGTTTTCTCAGAAGGGGTAGCTGGCTTTTCTCTTAGAGAAGCTCAGTGAGAAGCTCAGAGTAGAGCCGCTACTCCTTTGCGTGGAAAGGAGTCAGTTGATGTGGTTTGGGCATCTAGTAAGGATATTACCAGGACGCCTCTCTAGGGAGGTGTTCTTGGCACGTCTAGCTGGAAGGAGACCACGGGGCAGACCAAGGACTAGATGGAGAGATTATATCTCCACACTGGCCTGGGAACGCCTCGGGATTCCCTAGTCAGTTAGCTGATGTGGCTTGGGAAAGTTTGGGGTTCCCTGGTGGAACTGCTACCCCCATGACCAGACTTTTAATAAGCGGTTGAAGATGGATGGATGGATGGATGGATGGATCCATGAGTCTTTTGAGTTTTTTGCTTAGACGTGATTGGCTTAATCTCCTAAGTGAGTATTAATCAGGGACTGCAGCAATTGTACAGTAGCAATTAAACTGTAATAAAAAAAGTATAAGTAAGTAGGAACTCTAGGTTCTCAAAAACGTTTGAGTCGCAGACTCATATATTTTTTAAAGCTAGAAAATTTGAGTAGATACAGTAGTCTAGTACAGTAGTCTAAATACAAACTTCCCTTATGTTCTAACCTACATACACACCAGATACAAACTACCATCTCAGCAAAATTTTTTTTTCATTGTAAGAGCTCTTGAATATAGGGCTAAGGAATTTATAGCCAGGGGAATTATACACAGAACAGTAACCTAAAACCAGAACTGCAAGTGAGATATGTGTAAAACATGCTGTGATCCTGAGCAGATAGCACTCTGTTTTATTAGAGTATTCACTCTGTTTATCTCTTGAGTGTGGGGTTTTATGCTGTGTATAGAGTCACTCATATAGAGTGCTTCATTCTTGTCTGCTGATGGAGTCAGAATTTGATTTGTGTTTGCCACATCTGCTGTCTACAAGGCTTTATATCTCCAATGTGGCCACAGGCTCCTTTTTTAGAACAGCCAATGTGGGAGTATGCCAAAGCAAACCAACAGCTAGTACATATTAATGCACTACCTCTTTGTAGTTTCTGTGAACACACACACACACACACACACACACATGACCAAAAAAGACATCCATTGTATCAAGACATGTAATAGTTCTGTTAATACCTGCTTCTGGTTTTATCCTAGTGGAAACTCTAAGAGGGGAGGAAGACCACTTTGACGGCCATGATTTTTCTCCATGTTATTTTTCTTTGCTTTCTTTTATGTCATCCTTTTTCTGTACAGAAAAAAATGAGCTCACTGGTTAGTCCCCATGAGCTTTCCATGGCATGCTACTTAGCACTCATCAATCAGTGCTGATGAAAGACATGTCACATTTGTGCTGAGAATAGTGATGACTAAAACAACTAACCATTCTGATTCAAGTCATTCCTGTTTGATTTAAATTCACTAGTTTGAGTGGGGGAGTTGGCTCCTAGATCAGTTCACATGGTTCACTTGGTGAGGAGAGGGTGCTTGCAGGTCAAAGTCTGCTTATTTTAATCAGAGGAGGCTCTTTGTGCGTTTGCTCTCTCTGCATGTCACAGAATATAATGTTAATGCTCCATGTGGGTATTTCAAAGAAGGGAGTGTAATTCAAATACAAGGGGGACATTTTACTCTAGTCAAGCAAATAACCAACAACATCTGATGATGGAGAATTCAGGCCTGTAAAATGGGCCCTTTTCCCTGATTGGTCACACATGATGGACACAACCAATCAGACTTGCTCCATTTAATCCCACAGTAAAATTGTACCTAATTTGGACATCACGGAGGAACAGTGAACAGAGCAGGAAAATTGTCTGTCGTGCTTAGTGGTTCATGATTCGCAATTTCAAGCACTTGTGTGGTGTTCCATTCACTTTCCAGGATCCTGGATTTAATCCTAAACCCAGGTTGTTGTCTGTGCAGAGTTTAACATGTTCTCTTTGTGTTTATAGGAATTTCCTCTGGGTTCTTTGGTTTTCTCCAACCATCAGAAAACATGCCAGTAGATGGACTGGTTACATTAAATTATTTGGTGTGTACATGGTTTGCAACAATGGACCAGAGTTGCATTTAAAGGAAATTCTCTCATGTGGCATCAAGTGGTCCTATGATGCACTCTGATCTACTGTGACCCTGACAAGGAAGTGGTTACAGAATGAAAGAATTGATGAATGAATGAATGATTTATTTATTTATCAAACTGATCAATTTTAAAGCTCTACACTTAAGGATACTATGTCAGCTGACAGTTTACATTGTTTTAAACGATCACTGCAGCATTGTGTGAGCAATATTCACAAGCTCATACACTGATGTTGGATGAGGAAGCCTGGGGTGTTCCACATCATCTCAAAGGTATTCAGTGAGGTTAAGGCCAGGGCTCTGCGCAGGACACTTGAGTTCTTCTGCATCAAACTTGGTCAAGCATATTTCTATAGGCTGTGCTTTGTGCACAGGAGCATTTCCATGCTGGAACATGTTTGGGGAACAGAATCTAAAAACTAGGACATGGCAATATCTCCCTTAAATACAAGCCACGCTTTAATCTCTTGGCATGTTAAGGATTTCATGTTATTTACACCAGTAGTTAGCTCTGGTGCTGAAAGGCCACTCACTGACTCATCATTCATACCTCTTTATCCTGTATAAAGGGGGCCTGGAGCCTATCCCAGGAGACTTAGGGTATGAGGCGGGGTGCACCCTGGATGTTGCACACATGAAAACATCACAGAGCACACGCACTACAGGCAATTTGGGGAAAGCCAGTTAGTCTAATCTGCATGTCTTTGGACTGTGGAAGGAAACCAGAGTGCCTGGAGGTTACCCACCAAGCACAGGAAAACATTCAAATTCTACGGGAATTGAACTTGGCCAGGTATCGAGCAGTGCTAACCACTAAACCACTGGGGGCCCACTGGCCTGAAAATGTATTGCTTTCTCAACTCAGACCACACCTGCTTTAACTAATCAACAATTAAGCCTTCTCTTAATTGAAGTGGTTGTGGCAGAGCAAGAAAACAATAACATTTGCCAGTCAGTGGTCCTCCAGGAATAAGATGATTTGTTCCTTCTGCTTCTTGTATGGGGAAACAATAAAGAAGCATTACTAAGAAAGTAACCTGGCTCCCCAAAATCACAGGCTATGCTTTCATCTGTCATATGGTGTGCACTAGGATGAAGCTGGATGTTTGGATCGGAGCGGGCCGCGCGCGCTCTCTCTCTCTCTCTCGCTCTCTCTCCGCTGTCCTGCTTCCACCTCGGCGGGAGTGCGTGCTCTTGGCCGCTCGCTCGCGCCGTTTATGGCCTCACTTCAAAGCCCCCTAGCGCAGCTCTGCCAGAGTGCACCACATAACTCAGGCAACATGAAAGTATGGCCTATCGTAAATTTCACGAAAAACTAAAACAAACATGCTTGAGCACAACGAGCTTAATATGCAACGGATCCGAGCCCATGGCTCATGTTGAACACCTAGTCAGCTGTTTTGATTTCGGCTTAAATTGTGTAAGTGTATTTTCCTCATACACGCTCTGTAATACATACACCTACAGCACTGCAGAGTTAAAAAAAAATTTTTTTTTAAGGAATGTGTATAGTGAGGCCAGGGATATTTTTCTTTTCTTTTTTCTTTTTCTTTTTTTCTTTTTTCCTCTTTTTTTGGCGATGGGACCTTATTTTCCTCAGAAGACTTTGATGTGGATCAACGTATTCTCTGTTCTTTCTTTCTGCCGCGGAAAATTAAAAGCATGCATGTCAGCACAAAGGTCAAGGACAAAACAAGCTGTTACAATGAACTCACTTTTTAATGGGAATGTTTTACTCAAAACAGTTACACTTAGTGGATAATTAGTGAACAGAGTTGCACAGCCATCTTTAACAGCTCTCATAACCTCACTGTATCCAGCAGTAAATAATAATCCATACACAGCCTGTGTAAAAAACTGCTTCAAAAGAAACGATGCTGATCTTCACCCAGCATTTCAGTCAGCCTTAAAGAAAGTAGCACATAATAAAATTCAGTTCCATATTATGCATCTAAATAGGCCTGCACTTTCAGAACCCTTATCTTTTGTACCTTTCATGTGAATCTGGGATTATGAAAATATTGAATATTTGCCGATGGCTTAGTGGTTAGTGCTGTCGCTTTGCACCTCCAAGGTTGGGGTTTGATTCCCGCCTCAGGGTCTGTTTGCATGTTTAAAAAAAAAAATCATTCAGCTGCATTTAGCTTTAATTATAGCCTACAATGTGGTGGCAAAGTGATGTGTGAAAATTATTCCTCATTCTCACAGAGCCAGCCTCTCACAGTTTAAGTCCTGAAATATGTGCCATTAAGAAAGAAAAAAAAACAATTAATAGTATAATCTAGTCTGGCAAAAAGTAAAAGAAACACATGTTTATGGTCTTGTAAGAGCATGTGCCGCATATGCCATATCTTCTTTGTTTAATGGCGGAGTGTAAAAAGAGCCTTTTTTATGCTTCTGAGTGGCCAACATGGCTTTGGGGTTGGTTTATATTGGCTCATGTTGCTTTAGCATGCCACATGCTTTGTGGTTTCATGTAGACAAAATGTTTTTTATAACAAAGGAATAACTCCTCTGGGTTTTTTTTTTTTTTTTTTTACTACCAAGTGTGTATGGACTAGGTGTAAAAGTTTCTTGTTCCATTCAATATACTCAGGTAGTCAGCTGACTTCATTTTATTGAAACATAACGCTGCTAAGCCTAGACCTGACCAACTGAAGCAACCCCAGATTATAACACTGCCTCCAAAGGCTTATATAGTTTCAAACTGAAGCATTAACTTCTATAAGATTCACTTACAAGTGGTTTTCTAATGGCAACACAGCTGTTAATTATCAATCCTGTGAGTTCTTAACTCATTACATTGTGTATGCAGAAATGTTCTTATTTTCCCTATTAAACATAGCTGTGATTTCTGCTGTAGTCTTTTTATGATGGTTTAAGTGATCGATGATCATAGGTATTCATGATATTTTTTCTGACTACATTTATTCTGCAAACAGTTCAGCACCAGTCCAAATTTCAGTATTTTAGCTCATTCGTTTATCTCATTAGTTGTCGTTGCTTGATACAGTCCTTTCTGGCCATCCCACTCATGATAAACTTTTGTTTACACATTTGATGTTTTGCATGTACAGTAACTACCGTAACACTCTGCATCTCTTTAAATAATATTTGTGCTCTATTGTTTCCTAGAACCCCATGGCCTGCATGTGGCCTCATGGTTAATAATCAAGTGGGCTAAAACCTGAGGATCTTTAAGGCCACAAACTGTTGGTCCACCATCCACTTTGTATGGAGACGCCATGTAGAAAAATAAACAAAGAGTATGATAAAGCTTTAACATTACATATTTGGGGTTAAAAACATACAAGGAAACATACTGTTTAATGTAGTACCCTTTTTTGAGAATGCAATGTAATGTTTGCTATAGCTACAGTAAGTTTGTTGAGTTAGTAAAGAGAATCTTCTATGTGTTTTTGAAATATCTGTTTAAAATCTGTCTAATATAATGTTGCAGTTCTATAGTGCAGAATGGCCCTACACCCCGATCTGTGTCATATTTGCGTGACTCCACATCTATGTACCCGGCAATGACCTCTCCTGACTAACGCTGTAGAAATTAAAGTAAACACTGGCAGTTAGTGCCTGCTTGCCTTCATTTTCCTGTCCACTGTGTAATGGCAGCACCTTGATGACCTCATTCTTCACTCAACCTATAATCCTCTACTCTTACCGGCTTCCCCTCAGCAGAGCTTTGCAGTTCAGGGAGCACCTGCTTGCATCAGTCCTCTTATTAACAATAACACCATAGTTCTCTCACTCTATCTCTATCTATCTCTACTTGAGACAGGTTTCCATTACACCGGGAGGGGGAACCAATGTTTCCTGTCCTCTGCGCCTCCACTCTCTTACAACTCTGCCAATTCCACTATTTTTGGAAAGTGGAGCGCCAAAAGAAAAAGTTGTTGGGACGTTTGCACGACTGACTCTGAGCCTGAGGTTGACTTTGGACCAATGTAGCACTCTGGAATCGATCTTCACACTTTGTTTTGATGGACCTGCCATATGGAATGAAAGGAAAGCAAGAAAAGAGGCAAGAATGTGAGAACAAAAAAGAGGGAAAGGGACAAAAATGATGCAATATGCAATCAGTAAAATGACATAATACCATGCAAATGTAATCTTTGGTAATTGTGAAAACACAATATCAAGTTTCAAAACTACCTAACAGAGATGATGAAACCCGTGATTCACTTTTGAGACTTGGCTTTACAGGATCAGCTTCATAAGGCATTATTTGTTATACGTGGGACCTTCTGACCCAAATTTATTCAATAAATGTTTCTTGAAGCTACATGTTCAAAATTGGAGATGATTTTTCTTTCCTTTTTCTCCAGAGTTCAAATAAAGTATGTGATGCTGATATGGAGATTTGGAGGATTTGTGCTGCGTGAAATTCTATAGTCTCCAGGAGGGAAGCAGCTGGGTGGTTCCTGATCTAATTTGCAAACTCTTTTCTACTCCACCCTCACATTCTGTTCCCAGATCATTAGATCGTGATGGCTCATCCCAGGGGTCCAGCTCTCCCTCTCCTTCATCACATCCCGGCCCTCGCATTCACTTTTCTTTGAAATCAGACACTGAAGTGAATAAGTTATTTATTATTCCCCCCCCCCCCCCCCCCCTCCCCCCCTCTCCAGTCAATCTCCTCTGGGGGCAATGAGATAGGGAGAGAGAGAGAGAGAGAGAGCAAAGGAGGGTTTTGTTGGAGTGTGAGTTACTGTAGTTATTGAATCTCTCTCTCGTTTCCTTTGTCTCTCAATGGTATCTGTTCCAGATCTGTGCTACTGAACACACAATGGCCAAATGTTTATTTAGAGGTTAGGCAAATTATACATGTAGAAAGATGAGAGAGATCCTTTATTTTCTCAACAACAAAAAAAAAGATGTCAAGGGATTTTTTTCTGGAAAATGTACAATAAAGACTTGTCCCTTGGGCATTGTGAAATCACTGAAAGTATTTGGATCGGTTGTGGTTATGGTGCTGCAGGAAGTTGGCTTAAGTAAATCACCACAAGTTTCAACTCCATTCAGAATTTAAGTCCTGGGAACTTGGAGAAGCCCTTACTGCATTTACTGGTTCTAGTTAATATTGCATTCCACTTATTACTTCAGTTGTGGCTAACAGATATGAAAAATATGTATAAAATTCAGTGGCTAGCTGAATGGTCTTCTAAGTGATTGAAGCAGATTTGCAGCTCAGTCCCTCCAAGGAGGTCAGAATTGAAGCAGATTTGCAGCTCAGTCCCTCCAAGGAGGTCAGAAACTTAACTAAGAGGAACAAATCTTAAGCCCAAATTCCAAATGGCCTCTAAAACTCAGGAAGTGCAAGAAAACAGAAAGGTGATTGTGAGTGTGTTTATTGCTGCTCACAAATGTGAGAAAGTTGTGGGTGTTAGGAATCCATACTCTCAATTTAGCGCTGTGCTGGGACGTGTTTTGTGATTTCTTATAGGCTGAGTTTAGGTTCTGGGATGAGGAATGAAAGAATAAAGGTCTTATACAGGGTGTGGGTGTACAGGCCAGGTACTATGTTCATCTTCTCAATGAGCTGCCAAGAAAGGGACTCAGTCACTGTTATTGAACAGGCAGTTGTGGAAGGCCCCTGGAAAGGTTCCAATTTGTCTTTTTCTACCCAAATTCACAAAATTACGTCAAAGGGTAGGAAGCAAATGTCAGAGTATGAATTAAATTGATGATATTTACACTTTTTTCAGGTATTTGTTTAAGCCGTAACACAATTATCCATACCTGTATCTGTTTAGTGTTCCAGATAAACACATGTACTGTATCTCTACTGTAGGTATGATTAAAAATGGGCTTGTTTCTATGCGTTTTTGCCTTTCATCCACAGTCTAACTGCATTTTGGATCACTAAAAATGTAGCTTTTTCCAGGGTGAGGAAACTGACAAACTTCACTTGAGAAGATATTTAGAAACTATTTGAAGGCTGCACAGCAAAAAAACATTTTTGGTTTCTAAGAGCATATGCCATATCTCCTGTGTTTAAGGCCAAAGTGTAACATACACAGTGAGAATCTTTTTATTCATGCTTCTGATGGGCCAACATGGCTTTGAGGTTAGGTTTATATTGGCACCTGTTGCGTTGGCCTGCTCTTGACAGCGTGTTTTGTTTTTTCATGGAGACATGATACAGTGTGTGTGTGTGTGTGTGTGTGTGTGTGTGTGTATGTGTATATATATATATATATATGTATATATATATATATATATATATATATATATATATATATATATATATATATGTATATGTATATATGTATATATATATATATATATATATATATATATATATGTATGTATATATATATATATATGTCACAAAAGTGAGTACAATCCTCACGTCGCTGCAAATATTTTAGTTATATCTTTTCATAGGACACTGCATAAATTACTCTCTTTGACACAATGAAAAGTAGTCAGTGTAAAGTTTGTATAGCAGTGTAAATTTATTGTCCCCTCAAAATATCTAAAAATACAGCCAATAATAGCTGAACCCCTGGCAACAAAAGTGAGTACACCCCTAAGTGAAAATTTACAAATTGAGCACAATTAGTCATTTTCCTTCCCCCTTGACATGTGACTCATTAGTGTTACATTGTCTCATGTGTCACCAGATAGCAGTAAATGTGAGTAAAAATAGTGAGTAAAATTTGGTATAAAAGCTCTTCCACTCTCTCAACCTGGCCACTGAAAGCCAACATGGCACCTCATGGCAAACAGCTCTCAGAAGACCTGAAAAAACTAATTGTTGTTTTACATTAAAATGGCCTAGGCTATAAGAAGATAGTCAACACTCTGCAACTGTGCTGCAGCACAGTGGCCAAGACCATCTAGCGCTTTAAGAGGACAGGTTCTTCTCAGAACAGGCCTGGCCAAAGAAGCTGAGTGCACATTCTCAGATCCAAAGATTGGCTTTGGAAAACAGACAGATGAGTTCGTCCAGTGTTGCTGCAGAGATTGAAGGGATGGGAGGTCAGCCTGTCAGTGCTCAGACCGTACGTCGCACACTGCATCAAATTGCTCTGCATGGTTGTCGTCCTAGAAGGAAGCATCTTCTAAAGATCACAAGAAAGCTCGCAAACACTTTGCTGCAGACATGCAAACTAAGGACCAGGATTACTGGAACCATGTCCTGTGGTCTGATGAGACCAATATAAACCTATTTGGTTCAGATGGTGTCAAGCCTGTGTGGGGGCAACCAGGTGAGGAGTACAAAGACAAGTGTGTCTTGCCTACCGTCAAACATGGTGGTGGGAGTGTCATGATCTGGGGCTGCATGAGTGCTGCTGGCATTGGGGAGCTACAGTTCATTGAAGAAACATGAATTCTAACATGTACTGTGACATACTGAAGCAGAGCATGATCCCCTCCCTCCAGAAACTGGGCCGCAGAGCAGTGTTCCAGCATGATAATGACCCCAAACACACCCCGAAGATGACCACTGGCTTGCTAAAGAGGCTTAGGGTAAAGGTGATGGCATGTCTCCAGACCTAAACCCCATAGAATACCTCTGGGGCATCCTGAAAAGAAAGGTGGAGGAGCATAAGGTGTCAAATGTCCATGACCTCCGTGATGTTGTGATGGAGGAGTGGACAAGAATTCCAGTGGCAACCTGTGAAGCTCTGGTGAACTCCATGGCCAAGAGAATTCAAGCCGTGCTGGAAAATGATGGTGGCCACACAAAATATTGACATTTCACATTTTCAGTTAGGGGTGTACTCACTTTTGTTGCCAGGGGTTCAGCTATTATTGGCTGTATTTTTAGTTATTTGGAGGGACAATTAATTTACACTGCTATACAAACTTTACACCGACTACTTTTCATTGTGTCAAAGAGTCATTTATGCAGTGTTGTCCTATGAAATGATATAAGATATAACCAAATATTTGCAGAGATGTGTGAGGCGTGTACTCTTTTTTGTGACATACTGTGTGTGTATATATATATATATATATATATATATATATATACGTGGACAAAATTGTTGGTACCCTTCGGTCAATGAAAGAAAAACTCACAATGGTCACAGAAATAACTTTAATCTGACAAAAGTAATAATAAATAAGAATTCTATGAATGTTAACCAATGAAAGTCAGACATTGCTTTTCAACCATGCTTCAACGGAATTATAAAAAAAAAATGAAAACTCAAAAACTCATGGAACAGGCCAGGACAAAAATGATGATACCCCTAACTTAATAGTTTGTTGTACAACCTTTTGAGGCAATCACTGCAATCAAACGATTCCTGTAACTGTCAATGAGACTTCTGCACCTCTCTGCAGGTATTTTGGCCCACTCCTCATGAGCAAGCTGCTCCAGTTGTATCCGGTTTGAAGGGTGCCTTTTTCAGACAGCATGTTTCAGCTCCTTCCAAAGATGCTCAATAGGATTGAGGTCAGGGCTCATAGAAGGCCACTTTAGAATAGTCCAATGTTTTCCTCTTAGCCATTCTTGGGTGTTTTAGCTGTGTTTTGGGTCATTGTCCTGTTGCAAGACCCATGACCTGCGACTGAGACCCAACTTTCTGACACTGGCCAGCACATTTCTCTCTAGAATCCCTTGATAGTCTTGAGATTTCATTGTACCCTGCACAGATTCAAGACACCCTGTGCCAGATGCAGCAAAGCAGCCCCAGAACATAACAGAGCCTCCTCCATGTTTCACAGTAGGGACAGTGTTCTTTTCTTCATATGCTTAATTTTTCTATCTGTGAACATAGAGCTTATTTGCCTTGGCAAAAAGTTAAATTTTTATCTCATCTGTCCATAGGACATTCTCCCAGAAGCTTTGTGGCTTGTCAACATGTAGTTTGGCATATTCCAGTCCGTCTTTTTTATGATTTGTTTTCAACAATGGTGTCCTCCTTTTTCGTCTCCCATGTAGTCCACTTTGGCTCAAACAACGATGGATGGTGCGATCCGACACTGATGTTCCTTGAGCATGAAGTTCACCTTGGATCTCTTTAGAAGTCTTTCTGGGCTCTTTTGTTACTATTCGGATTATTTGTCATCAATTTTCCTCCTGCGGCCACGTCCAGGGAGGTTGGCTACAGTCCCATGGATCTTAAATTTCTGAATAATATGTGCAACTGTAGTCACAGGAACATCTAGCTGCTTGGAGATGGTCTTATAGCCTTTACCTTTAACATGCTTGTCTATAATTTTCTTTCAAATCTCCTGAGACAACGCTTTCCTTCGTTCCTCTGGTCCATGTTGAGTGTGGTACATACCATGTCACCAAACAACACAGTGACTACCTGGAGCTTTATATATAGGCCCACTGACTGATTACAAGATTGTAGACACCTGTGATGTTAATTAGTGGACACACCTTGAATTAACATGTCCCTTTGGTCACATTATTTTCAGTATTTTCTAGGGGTACCATCATTTTTGTCCAGGCCTGTTCCATGAGTTTATTTTTTTAAATAATTCTGTTGAAGCATGGTTGAAAAGCAATGTCTGACTTTCATTGGTTAACATTCATAGAATTTTTTTAAATTATTACTTTTGTCAGATTAAAGTTATTTATGTGAGTTTTTCTTTCATTGACCGAAGGGTACCAACAATTTTGTCCACGTGTATGTATATATATATATATATATATATATATATATATATATATATATATATATATATATATATACATACACACACACACGAGGGAACTATTGAGGTTGGTTTTAAGTTCTTTGAATGCCGCTTCTTCCCGCTGAGTCCAGGAAAACCTTCTCTGGAAGCCCCATTTTCAGGAGGCCATAGAGGGTGCTGCCAAAGAGCAGAAGAAATGCACAAATCTCTGATAATTCTCTAGCCCCAAAAGGGCATGTACCTGCTTTTTCATCACCAGGCATGGATGTGATATGTGTGATAATGTGTGATATCGGGCGGCCGCCACCTTCTGGCCACCTGCCAGTAGCCTTTAGTCAGATCGAGGGTAGCGATGAATTGATCCACAAGATCATCTATGCATGGAAGCGAGTTTGCATCAAAGGTGGAGATGGTGTTCGGACGGCGGAAATCATTACATAGCCTGCGTTTTTGAGCCTTGGGTCTTCTCGATGTAGCTGGGTGAAACTACCGTCTGTCTTTACTTCCTGAGATATAGAGGCAAGGGGGTTAAAGGGATCACTAGCCTCACGTCCATCATTTTCACTTGGGGTCTGTACCAGCCACATCGGTTGTGTAGATGCCATTTTCTCCCACAGATTTACTCACTATGCGTTTTGACTTTCTGAACGATCTTCTCTCAGTGGGCTACCTGCTGCTTTACTCTGCTGAGGTTGGCGTGTAGCACTCTCTTTTTGCGCATTGCGCATGCCTTTTTTTTGCCTGGGCTAAGCAGGGCCAGTCATGGCCTAGCAGCAGAAGGACAGGGAGGCATAATACTAGCTAAAATTATATTGCATTTACCCAGGTAGTCTTCGACCACGGTATGTACAGCTGGAACCTCCTGGTGGTCATCATGAATGCAGGGGACAAGTCTGGGGTTGCACAGGGATGAGGTTGGCGGAACCATGGAGGGGCAAACAAGTGCCACAGAGCTTCTGGTATCCAGCAGTGCAGGGATCGGTCCATCGCTTATTTTTACCCAGTGTGTTGGAGTGGTTGCGGGTTCTTCATGCTACTCCCAGCTTGGATGGTGTTGGCTCATTTTGGAAAGACTCGTGCCATGGTGGTGACAGAGGAGCTGGTTCTTTTCTGGATAAGGTAGTGAATTTTTATTGGATAACTTTTTCTTTTCTTGTCCCAGTAAAAAGTTGTTAAATGCGCATTCTAGTACATTCACCATCTATCGCTTTCACTGGCTATCTCATGCCTACAGCTTTTTGGTCCTCTTTGGGAATGGACTGGAGCACACAATCCATCACGACACATTCTGCCATCTCGACTGATGTGAGAGACTCCGGCTGAAGCCACCTTACTGCAAACTGTGTGAGTCGGTCCAGGTGCACTATAGTGTGGTTCCTAAGTCCACCTATGAAACTCAAGTGCAGTGCACGTGCTGGAAAGCCCGCAGCGGGCTAGGATCTCATCTTTGAGCAGGTCACAATTAGCCACATCCTTGTCCAGGTACGCCTCTATCATCATGTGGCATAAGCTTGGTAAGCAGATGTTACACATCATGAGAGACGCTGATGGCTCTGTCGCAGTAGTCTGCAAACCTTGTGAAAGCTGTTTGGGGACCGCTTCATGTCGAAGGCTTGTTTCGAGCAGGTGTCCCAAGTATTGCTTTGGGGCCCAGTTCTGATCCATTCTTCACCAGTGTGACGGGTCTGACACACAAAAGGAACACACAGGAAGCAGATGTCCAAGTCACAAAAGCGAGCTTCTTTAATGAAACAACTTATAAGAACGCAGAAAACCTGTACTCACTGGGTGGAAGTTTTTACTTGCCTGGGATTTTCTAAAAATATACAGTATATACTGTATATATTGTGAAATATAAACAAACTAGTAGCTATATTTTTACTCTCAAGGCACTGACCAGGCAGTTACTAAGGATTAATGTAAATTCATTCCTACTATAGTGTTTGCCGCAAACAGAGGAGAATAAAAATAAAAAAAATTGACTAATATGTCAAGATCCAAGGTCAGTACTTTAGGATCTGTCGTCGGTAATGGTGTTAAGCTGTGAATATCAGCTCCAGGTGGGTGTCCTTGAGAAAGTGCAGAAAGGGAATTTATTATTCAGTGAATAAAAATAATGAGCAGCAATCATTCTTCAGATAACTGAGTGTCCAATGCTCCTTCTCGTGGTGTGATGGGGATTTGTTGTGTGATGAGATTAAGCAATCAGAGAATGCAAATCTTGACTAAAGTCATCCAAACTCGGACAGCAACGAAAGATTAATGTTGTCACCTCCCAATTAACAAAAAGCATATGCTTTTACTTTATGTATGAGAGAAACATGGTAGAAAAGGCAGGAAAACACTTTGTTAGGGATGAATTTTCCTCCTGTGTGAACAAGGCACTGACTTGAATACAGAGTCTATTATTTTCCATCTTCTGAGGATTCAGTAAATGTGTAAAAGCCATTTTGTCTTTGTGGAAAATGTGTGTGTAAAGTGAAGAAACAGACATTGGGACTATTCCAGAGCCATATAGAACATGATCCTGGATGAAAGGATCCATGGGGATAAATGAGTGTGTGTACACATTTGCATGGGCATTTGTGCATGTGTTTATGTAGTGTGTATGCGTGTATGCTTTCGATTTATTGGCTGTATCTTTTTTTTTTAAACCTATGCTGGCTTCCTAGGATTTGTTTTCTCTTGTTAGATCTTCACTAGCCCCAGTGAACTCTTGATAAGCCAGTATCCAGTACACCCACCTGCTCAACCAAGTCCTCTGAAACTCTGTTATTCTAAAGAAATGCTAAATTTGAGGTCTGCTCAATGATCCGTTTGGTCATAAAGGACTGGTGGAAATGGACTGGAAAGATCTACAGGTGGGTAGAAGATATTTCAGAATCGCAAGCTATATACAAGAGTCACTGTTCCCATGTGTTAGACTACAGAATAGTAATGGATGATTTCTGCAGGTTAATGTAATACAACGGTTAGAAAGTGTATCCTGAAGACCCAGGCAATATATGCATATAACTTATACAAGTTTATTGGAAATATTTTTTAGTTAAATGTTGTTTTAGGTGGTATAGAAAAACCTGCCATTTATTATTATTATTATTATTATTATTATTATTATTATTATTATTTAAATAGACCAAGTCATCGAATTCAAGTGGAATATTTCAAAATTCACTAAAATTTAAAGAACCATTTAAACTGTTTTGGAAGTGTTCCTATAAAACTAAATGTAAAAGTTTATTTTGCTGTTTCTTCCAATATTTGTTTCTATCAATTAATAGAAATAGATCTGCAAAACTGTCCTGCTTCTTTTCCTCTCTCTTTGTCTTCCTCTCTTTCTCTCCCTCTGTGGGACCCTCACTCCAGGACACTGTGATATGTATTTGAGCGAAAGGAATCTGGTTGCGGAAGACTGCATTTACACAGTCATGCTATCCCATAATTCGGATATAATGTGCAGCTGTGAGCCACAGTAGAACAATTATGGATGAACATATGTGTGGAGGCCTTGAAGACTCGAGTGATTCACTGTAACTGTGTGCATTTGCTAAATATTCTGGCTGCAGTGTCCTGGCTCCTGTACATTTGCTTTGATAAGGTCCAGGTCAGAGTCTACCAGACCACATTCTCTCCGAAAGCGTTGTATTTCAAAACCACTTGCTTTATCAGTGCAAATAAGCCTCATGGAGCTGCAAACACATCTCACTGTAGTAACGTCGATAAAGCTTCATCATCACATTTTCACTCTGTCTATAATCGCCTGTTGCTTCCAATTCTTGGCTGTGAGCTGTGAGTCATGGCCCCTGTGGATGCTGGTCATGACCCATGTGCTTCAATTGCTCTCTTCTGTCTCATCTAATCTGTCGTCAGTTCATTCAATCAGAGTGACTTCACTTCTCTCTCCACCCCCCAATCGCATGACATCACGCTCTCATGCGGTTCTAAATGGACCGAATGCCGCTCAGGCCCCACGGGCTCTCACCTTGGACACAGCTCCAGAAATCTTTCTCAATATTCATATGTCATCACCTGCACTGCACCCCAGAGCTGCTGTGGAGGGAAGGGCCGCTGTCCAAGTTATCACTAGAATGTTGAATGTGTGTAATGTAGCGATGAAAGGTGGCATTGAGTGTATTTTAAAACTGTTGCATGAGGTATATTACAAAACATGTCTATTCCTTTTTTATAGTTCTCTCTCACTTTGCCCTTTCCTGTGGAACTCACAGGGCACGTCTAAATAAAACGGATTTTACTAATATGTCGAAATTTCCTATTCCGAAAAAGAATTAATCTCACCAAACGAAACACGTTTTCCAACAGGACATCTCTTAGCTCTCATAAAACAAATGCCTGCTGTATATCCTCTTTGGCACACATAGGTGGACATGAATTGCTTAATAATTTCTTTATTCCTCTTTTTAAATGCCTTGTTTTCTTTTCAAAAGGCAAAAGACAACAACTGTCTTCTTTCCTGTAGGAAGAATGAGGAAAAACAAGGGAGACTGATGACATACAGATAATAATGATGGCTTTTGCTGGAGCGATGACATGATGCTGGTTGTTGCAACACTGGGAGATCAAAACCAGAGCGCAGGGTGTGGGTTTGGCATACAGATTCCTTCTCCACCCTCTGTGTTTTTTTTTTCAGCCTCATGGCCCCTGAGGTACAAATATGCAATCAGCGAGCCCATGAGGGAGCTCATTGTGAAAGTTCTGGGGTTGTTATACAGAGAAACCACACCAACTGCCCTCTTTCATACCTTTCTCTGCATAGTCTTCTCAGTAGACACTATATACCATGTTCAGGAAAGAGAGTCAAATAACCAAACATCATAAAGTCTGATTGCAACGAAGAGAGGGCAATGAGTTTATGATCACTTTTTATAAATACCAAAATTGCCACCACCCTTGAATGCTGCTTCACTGGAGGTATTACTGATGATAGTAGTGACGAGAGCAGAGTTCACGTCAAACCCAAGCACAAAGAAAATGATTGTTTTTGTGAAACTCAGCAATGAGAACACATTCATAAGTCATGTTGTCAATTATATTTTTTTGTTGTTTACTTTCTAAAATGGTTAGCAATTGCCTGCTTGTTTTTATTTTGCTATTTATGTTTTTTATTAGGGGGGCATGGTAGCTCAGTGGTTGGTTCAATTGCCTTGCACCTCCGAGGTTGGGTGTTTTGTGTGTGGAGTTTGTTCTTTGCTTTGTTTGTGCTTTGTGAGTTTCTTCCAAATACTCCACAGTCCATGCAAGACATGCATTGTAGGCCGTAGGCATTTCCAAAATGTTTCTGGTTTGGTGTGTGAGTGTTTGTGTGTAAGCATTGAAAAAAGTGTAAACATTGAAAAAAAAAAAAAAGAAAGACTTTATGAGGTACTTTCAGTATCGACAATGAATGCTGGCTCTCAGGGACTCCCTATAAGATCAGTAGAGAGCCAACGTCTTCAGAAGAGCTGTAACAGATTTTCTGAAATGCTAAAAAAATCGAACAAGTGACTTTCCTCATAGAACTGTACAAAATGTACATGAGACTACTGATGCTTACGCTGAAATATTTACATAAAATGCTGCATTTTATTTAAAAAAATTTAATGTAGAAAGTATTTTATTATTACCCTGTGATGGATTGGCACCCTGTCCAGGGTGTACCCCGCCTTGTGCCCTAAGTCTCCTGGGATAGGCTCAAGGCTCCCCATGACCCTGAATACAGGATTAATCGTTATAGATGATGAGTATTTTATTGTATTTTCTGAGGCAATGCAGTGCCATAATGGGTAGCACTGTGGACTTGCACCTCCAGGGTCAAGGGTTCGATCCCATCTCAGGTCCACGTGCGTGGAGTTTGTGTGTTCTCCCCATGCTCGGTTGGTGGGGTTAGGGTACTCCGGTTTCCTCCAACAGTTAAAAGACATGCAGAGTTGGTTAATTGGTGTTTCCAAATGGCCTGCAGCACATGAGTGAGTGTATGTGTGTTTGTGCTCTGTGATGGACTGGCATGCCATTCAGGCTGTATCTCACCTTGTTCTGCTCCAGCCCTCCTGCACCCCTTTATATCATAGGCAGTATAGAAAATAAATAAGTAAGTGAGTGAGTGTGTATTATATCTGAAGACCAGGAGTGATATCAGAGATTTTCTTTTGCTGATGCTATGGGGGTGCTTGACTTTTCGGTGAGAGTGCTCTGCAATTTAAGGTTTCCCCTTTAATGGTTGCAAAATTGAATCACCCTGACAAACACTTCTAATTTCATGGTCTTTCATAATTTTTTTTCTACATTGTAAAACAATGCTGAATACATTCAAATTATGCAATAATCTTCTTAGGACAGTTTATGTTGAGATGTATCTGCTGCTTATGCTCTGTAAAGCCTTCATAATGGCTCTAATCTAAGGTTCTGTTTATTGGTGATTTTTGAAACTGGTAACTAAATGAACTTCTCTGCAGCAGAGGTTATTTTGGGCCTTCCTTGGGATGGGCTTCATGAGAGCTAGTTTCATCATGGTGCTTAATGGGTTTTGTAAATGCACTTGACAATACTGTTTTTGCAAGAACTATTCCAGAACTGCTGACCTTTGTGTCTTAAAATACCAACTGACTGTTGTTGTTGTTACTTAATTACCTAATACCATATGTGTTACATCATAGTTTTGAAATCTCCAGGATTGCTCTAAAATGTAGAAAAATAAGTCCAAACGTCTGTCCAAACTTTTGACTGAATTAATATTTAATCTATATACTGTAGATTAAAGAATCACAAGCCAGTCTTCATACAAACAATCTGTAATATACAGTTTTATACTATGATAAAGCACACGCACACACAGGTTTGTACAGCGCCTTGACTCAAGAATCACCAGTGTTCTGTCCACTGATCAAATTCGATGAGAGAGAGCATCACACAGAGATAACTATAAGGAGAACTGCCAAATGCATTCAATTCAAAGCAAATGAAAGGGAGAATCATACATTTACTATACACATCTCCAAAAAAAAAACAACAACACTGTGCTTATGAAGTTAAAAACAATTCATTGTGATATGGTTAATACATCACACATTTACCAAAAGTGCTCAAAATTACTAACAGCTTCCATTCTGTTGCTTCTATTGGCTGAATCAGATCACCAGCTTTGGCTTTATAATCAGTTTTTATGAATCTAGTTATTCATTTTTCTAATTACAAAGTATACTAGTCACACATTCAAAATGTATAATTGAAAATAGACCACAGAATTTTCTTGGGTGTGCTATGGGGTGCTTGGTTTATCCCAGGGGTATCTACAGCACCCACTTCCCTTGCACTACCCATACAGTGCTGTATGTCCCTCAGACAGATAGTCTATAGTCTTTCACTATAGATGCTGCTACTGTTCTTTCCACATGATGATTCTCCTTTGTTACATACAATTTTTGCATTTGTTTTACCAAAAAATGAAATTGCAGGGATTTATTGATTTTTGAAGTAGATGGACTTTGTATGAGGTCATAAATGCATGACTGGCATATTCTCGAGTAGTAGTTTAACAAGTTCTGGTGTCTGCTGCTGGATTTTTTTTTTTTTTTTTTTACGGACTGAGCAAGAATACGATTGAGAAAGTAAAAGGCTCTTGAGAACATGCAAACTTCTCACACACTGAAGAGAGGCAAGATTTGAACCCCCAGCCCTGGAGGTGCAGGGCAACAGTGCTAACCACTAAGCCACAGAGCTGCTATTGCCTGTTATGTAAGCCAGTTAAGTGTTTAGACACTATATCCCTCTGGCTTCATGTTTCAGAAGGAAATACATCAACTTAAGAATCAAATCAAATCATCGCTATTATAAACCTTCATGGGATGTTTAACAGGGAGCACATGGCAGACATGCAGAGTTTTGTAAATTATACACAGTTTAATCAAAGTCATATTAGCAACATGGGAAATTAATACAAGTCTACTTACTATTCAGTTTTGGTTAATGGTACATGGCCACGCTGATGTAAATTTTCCTGAAAAGGTCCTTCTCATCATGCAAAAAATGAGTGATCCTGAAATGACTGAATCTGCATCTGTGAACAAGCCTCAAAGTACCCAACAATAACAAACATGTTATTTTCAAATCAGCATAATTAGTGGTTATTAAAAAGTTCCTTTCACACTAATGACTGGTTTGAAGATTCATGGCTTACCATGATGTGACTCACACTTTCTTTCCAAAGAGATTGCCTCAACCTCATCTGATCTGATGTGCCCTATAAAGAATGAAGGCAACACAAAGGGTGCCTCAATGTCTTTACATAATTCCCTGATGTTACCCCCCCCCCCCCCCCCCCCCCAAATCCTCCTTTGGTCAGAATCTGGAGAAAAGGATAAGCCTCATGATGCAATGCTATATTGCAGAGCAAGCATGTGTTTTAAGAGTTCAGCTGTGAAGGAGGGGAAAGGGCCGGTTCAAATTGTTCACTAACACATTAATACTACAGTAATTTATAAATAACTACACACCTCAGAAAGCAAGACCGAGCACAGCTGTTTAAGAGTTTGCGTGTGCTATTTGCGCAATTTTAAAACAGAGGCATACTGTGAGAGAGAGAAATAGTGTGGCAGAGGGGAAGAGAGAGAGAGAGAATCATACGCTTTCATTGAGGAGCGTGGAGACTCCATGGCTTGCTGCTTCATAAACTGTTTAAATCCCTGTGAGTGTGTTTGCACCCCCACACTCTCCCCCCAGGCCAGAAAACCAGGCAAACACAGTATGTCAAGGCCACTGATGTCATTTCCCTATGGAGCTTTGAGAGCCATGTGCTTAGGACTTGGATACAGGTTAAGCACTGTGTACTATGAATAGAGCAACGCTGAACGAGCAATTTAAACATTTTCACCAAAACAGAAGAAATTGGACTAATACAGTAAACTGTGTAGGATGACTTTCATACGTGCACACACACACACACACACACACACACACACACACACACACACACACACACACACACACACAAATGGAATCACTGCTATTTGTTGGCTTATTGGATCTTTTTATTTTTGTGTGACTTTAATAAGGACCCTGTCTAATGACACTTACTTTTCCCTCCTTTTGAGGATTTCACAATGTGACATTGCATTGTCGTTAAACAGTTTCAACTCCCACACTTCTACAACCATTTTAACCTTTTTCTTCACTTTTTGCAATGCAGTTACTAAAGAACAGTCACTATATTTGAGACTGGACATGAGAGATGATTACCCACAATCCCGAAGTCAGAGAGAGAGAGAAGAACCATTGGCTCATATGTGATCATGTGATACTCGGCAGACAAAGTGTACAGTATAAACGTACTACTCGCTCACATTGAAAGACTTCACTCGTTTATCAAGTTAAAGTTTCTTAAGTTAAACCACTTGCAGACCAAGTTACTCGCAATCCAAGGTTTTACTATATATACTGTACATATACTATACTGTACATATAGTTGAACACCACACCATGGATGTGAAAGGGAACACTAAGCCATCATGCCCCCACATAATGTACATGAAGGTAAGGGAACAAAAACATACAAAAAAAAACTTGGATTTCAGTGCACTTCATAACATTTTTTCAGTAAATAATAGGTTAAGTAACAGTTCAGTAACTGAATTATATTATTATATTAATTATATTTAAGGATAATTATATATTATACAAAACTAATAGGAGATATACTTAAAAGAATGAGAAATGTGGGTTTCAAAGATTTACAAAATAATTAACCTTAGAATAATAAACACTTTATAGACTAAAAGTAAAGATAGTGTAAGGTCACCATGAGCAATATAAGATTAAAAGGTGTGTTTGTTTACACCCAGAGGATGGTATAAATTTAAACATGGATCTATTAATGGAAGAGAAAAAGCTTTTTTTTAATTGTGTTTTAATGTTGCTTTTCATGGCTTGGTAATGTTGACTACTGCTGTAAATAATGTGAAGAAGCATTAATGTAAAGCCTACCCAGTGGATGTTAGTGAATAATGGAATAATAGGAATAATGGTATTTTTGTAAAAGAGAAATCATGTGACTGTGGCTATAATTATTTTCATCTGACTGATTTAACACAGTACCTAAAAACCAAACATCTGCACTGACCAGCTGAATAAATGATTAACCAGAGTCATTGGTGTGAAAATGCGTATTTCATCATCAGTGTTAAAGTTCCAAATTGCCTCCTGACTCACTCACTACTTATTACTACATCACTATGGCATTTGAAGCAGCCTGGCACTGAGGTCATCTTTTTCCATAATGGTAAAAGCAGAGTTAATGTGTCTTCCTCAGCCAGGATGCAGCCACAATGAGTGAGACATGAAAATGAGTGTAATTGTGACCTCCTCAACAGCAGTCAGGCATAGCGTAGGAGTTAAAACGCTTTATATGATCTATCTCCAGAATCAGATAAAAAGCACATTCACATCCTGGCATGATTACTTAAATGCTTAGATAATCTCTCTCTCTCTCTCTCTCTCTCTCTCTCTCTCTCTCTCTCTCTCTCTTTCTCTCCCCCCTTTCATCACTTAGCCTATCTTGATCAGTAGTTATTTTATTTAAAAACAAAAAAAAACTCCTGCATATTATTTCAAATGCACATATTATATTTTTCCTCACTGCAGCACACAAGGCTTTAACCCTGAAGATAGTGGTGCTTCGGCAGATCTTCTCTTCACTGAAAGAGACCTATGAAATAATGAAATCAAACTATCATACAAAATCATACATTTCCAGATTTAATTTATTGCAGGAACATAGACATAATATCAAGATATGAATGCTACAAAAGACTAAAAAATTTTTTTCATATTACCACTCCCCTTATCGGTTTTCCTCCTCCTCTTGTTTCCACCCTCACCTGCATGCTGTTTGGCTCTCTCTCAAGCAGCTCATCTGATCACACCTTATACTGCAAATAAACACAATACCAAAGCAATAGACTCACTTTAGCCGCTGTAAATGGTTGGATTGCTCAGTCACAGAGTTTTGGGGACAGCTCACTCTACATGGTATACTAGGGATAACAATATATAGGTTAAAATAAATGTCTGTAAAAACTGAAAAACTGTATGGTAGTACACAAATAATTTTTTTCTGGGTGTAAAAAAAAAAAAAAAAACATGCTTATGGCCTTATGGTACATGCTATGCCTGTACAATAATACTTAATACAATACAATCAGTATGTCATTTCATTAGCAAACTTATGAAGGAAACATAAAAAGATATGTTTAATAAGTGTGTGATGTTTGAATATAATGATGCATCCTGCCTACAGTACTTTTACAGTGGAATCTCGGATTGAGAGTAACGTGATTTGCAAGTGTTCTGCAAGACGAGCAAAGATTTTGAATTAATTTTGACTTGAAAAACGAGCAAGTCTTGGTTTACAAAGTATCATGTAGCACACATGCGCTTCTTGTTTTGACGTCAGGCGTCACGTGATCACAACTGAGCCAACGGTTTTTCTCTCTCTTGCGCTGCAGAATTGTGGGTAATAGTCTCCCCTGCTGGGTCTTAGTGTGCATCTCTCACTGATGTAATCAACATCTGTGCATGCATGTACTGTTTACTATAACACTGTGACCACGTGTGTGTGTGTGTAAAACATATTTTATTTTGTGTCTGTATACGTGTGTGTAAAGCATGCGTGTATTATAACACACATTTGCGCGTGTGTAAAGCAAAAGCAAGTCTCATTAGAGAGGTTAAAGATGCATTTTCTCTCTCTGTGTGTCTGTGTGCGCGCATCATTGGACACCATGCCACATACACACAAACACACAGACCCCTCCTACTTTTGCCTTCACATACACACACAGACACGGTAAAATGCAGGTTAATTTGTTTCATTTTTACTTTACATCAGTGATTCCGTTTTATGTCACTCAATCGAGCGTCGTTAAAGAGATTTCTTGTTTATTTTCCTGATAAAACAGTGTTTCCCGCTGTGGTAACAGGGTAACTGTGTAAGATGAGAAGAGGGAGAGGGCAGTTGCTCCTTACTTTAGCTTCACACACATACACACAAATACACAGCGCCTGCCCGCACAAACGGAAACATTTATCTGTCCAGATTTATTTTTACTTTTTTTAAAGGTAAAGTGCAGGTTAATTAATTAATTTATTTAATATTTTGTGTTAATTATTTTGGTTTATTTATTTCTTTGGGCTGTGGAACGAATAATTTGAGTTTCCATTATTTTTTATGGGAAATTTTTTAAAATATGAGAGTGTGGAGTATGGGAGTATTTTGAAATTCGAGCCCACTTCCGGGAACGAATCATGTTCGTAATCCAAGGTTCCACTGTACGATATTACATTCTTCATGATGTAGAACACAAGATAAGTACTATTAATTTAGATTTTCAAACTGGTAGTCATTGCATTTATTGGAATAATAATCATTTGTGTGTGTATACAAATACAGTCAAACCTTGGATTGCGAGCATAATTTGTTCTGGAAGCATGCTTGTAAATCAAAACACTCATATATCAACTCAAATTTCCCCCATAAGAAATAATGGAAACTCGGATTATTTGTTCCACAACTCAAATGTATTCATATAAAAATGCATATAAAATATAAAGCTGTAAACCTGTACTTTACTAAAAAAATAAAAATAAATCCAGCAGAGTATTTGAGTTAGTGTGTTTGTGCATGCATGCACTGTCCGTGTGTGTGTGTGTTTGCTTGTGCATGTGTGTGAAGCTAATGTAAGACAGGAGGAGGAACAACTCCCTCCCTCCTCTTATCTTACACAGTCGTCCCACACAGAAAGGCAGGGGCTGTGAAGAAACAACAAACTAACCTGCACATTACCGCAACAGAGCAGTAAAAGCAGTGTCTCTGTTGGACACACACACATAAACAAACACACAAAGCAAGTGACACACGCAGGTGGTCAAGGCCATTTATCCAGTCAGCATTGAAACGAAGCCAAATTGTGAAACAGAGCCGTGCTTGAGAAAGCAGGAGTGTTTGATTAGCGTTGTGAATCCAGTAGGCGTAGTAAAGAAGCCAAATCATGAGATAGACCTTCTTCCAAGAAAGTGTTTGATCAGAGCGATGAATCCAGTCAGGAGATGACACAGCATAGCGGCAAGACATAAAAAGTGTGGTTAATCCGCTGCATGGTGGAAAGAAGAGAGAGTCGGGCAGAGCAAGGGTTGATTTATTTTAATGATGAATGGGTGAGGTGAAAGTTTGGACAATGAAGTGAGGTGAAAATTTGCAGGACAAGGTGTTCAAGGGAATGTCTTTGGTAGCAAGCATGACACTTTGACCTAGCCAGTACATAGGAGACTTATAGTGTGCATGGTCTGCTTGGTTTTTGTAGGCTTTATCGGTGCATAGCAAGGTTCATCTAGCCAGTGGCCATGTCTGCTTACAACAGCAAACAGGTGTTGGGCAGAGGAGACATCCACCCCATCAAGAGCTAGAAACAAGGGTGGCCATGAAGCTGGAAGATATGGATGATTAATAATTCTTTGTTCCAATAAAATCACATCTTGGGGGAACTCAGAGTCATCAAAGGGGCAGCCATGGAGGTGTAGCCCCAAATGAAGTGGCAGTAGAAGTTGGCAAAGCCCAAGAACCACTGACGCTCTTGCCTTTAGGGCAGTGTTGGCCAATTGACAACCAACTGAAGCTTGGCTAGCTTCATCTCTATCCTTGAAGGTGCAATCACAAATCCCAGAAATGTGGTTGATTCAGTGTGAAACTCACATTTTTCTACTTTCACGAACAAGTTATTATAACAAGTTATTGTCATGCAGAACTTTCCGAACATGGAGTTGATGCTCCTTCAGTCTAAAAATTAGGATGTCATCCAGGCAAACGAACATGAAGTCTCTAAGGAGGTCGTTGATAAGAGCCTGTAAGACAGCTGGATTATTAGTTGCATTATGGTTGGCATGTTGAAAACAGTTTTCCATTTGTCACCTTCTTGGACTCGTACAAGATGGAAGGTGTTGTGTAGGTCCAACTTTGTTGGCTCCTTGGAGAAGCTTGAATGCCGTGGCCATTAGTTACTGGGTACTGGTTCTTTAAAAATCTGGCCCCCATGGGGGATGAAGAGGGATGATTGATACCTGCTGCAGGGACTCTGTGATATTCCTGTTCATGGCCTTCTGTTCCTTAGGCATTAGAGAGTAAAGGCAGCCCTTGGGAGGCAGGGTTCAAGGGAGCAGGTTGATGGCAGAGCTGCATGGTCAATCAGGGGAAAGAGAAACAGCGGCTAAAGGCCTGTTTGAGGTCATTGTATTCCGTGTGTATGTAAGAGAGATCAGGAGGTTCACGCATGGAGGGTTGAGACATGGAGTGACAGCAGCTTGCAGGCAAGAAGTTCAGCATGAGGGGCTCCAGCCAGTGATGATGTTCATAGCCCAGTCAAATTTTGGGTTGTGAAGGGTTAACCAGGTTAGGCAGAGGACAATGGCTGCATGGGACCTTTCCACGGTCAAGAGAGAAGTCTATTCAGAATGATTGCCGGAGACTCTCATGCCTAATGAAGGCATTCAATGGGTGATACTGTAGATGGGAGGGGGCTCCTGTCAAGGGTTTCTCAGGCAGAAATGGGATTAGCCATCCTAGAGGACTCCTCCTTTTACTGGACAGTCCTTAAGGCTATGACCTGATTTTCCGCAGTAGAAACAGGCACTCCTCAGATGAGATGCGAGTATTGTCCAGGTAGAGGTCTGTAGTTTGAAATTCAGAGAACATTGGGAGAGAAAGGAGCGGCATGTGACCGGGTCACCCCCATAAATAGGTGGTGTGGGAAGCTGTGGCTCTGGTTGCATGTCAGTGCTATGAAAGTTCCAGCTTTCACATAAGCCAGTAAAAGCTGGAACTGTTGGAACTGGGTGGTGACATCGGTGAGGGCTTGTTTCATGCTGAGAAACCCGGGCGCCTTGACTCTTCAGAGCTGATCTCATTTGGTCAAACTCCACTGGATCCATATCTGTGAGGAGGCTGGGCTTGGCATCAGGAATCCAGTTGCAGGAGATTGACGGATAAGAAAAAACTGAAGCATTTGATCAGAGCCTTGAATCCAGTCAGTGTAGTAACAAAGCTAAATCGTGAGACAGAGCTGTGGTTGAGAAAGCGGGAGCCTTAAGGCGAGTCCGTGAAATCTAGTAGCATGGTGACAAATCTAAAACATGAGACGAAAATGCTAAATAGCTGAGCAAATGAGGATTCAAATATTAACAAATTTATTCATTTGTTACCATATATTTGTTTGCTTGCTTGTTTGTTTGTTTATAAATGTATTTATTTACTTACATATTTATCCATGCTTATTCACTAAGAACTTTATCCCAGTTACACATGCATTGGATTCAGACCTAATTCTGGGAACACTGAACATAAGGTAAGAATATACCCTAATTTGTGTTGAGTTGGAAAGGATATGGAAGAAAACCAAAAAAACAAAGATGGGGATATTTTCATTTATATGTATATATACACATCCGTTCTTTAAACTTAAAAAGAAAATGTGTGTCAGTAGATGGATTAACAACTATAGCACATCTCAAGATGGAAAGAAATGTCCAAATGTGTGCATGAAAGGTGTTTTCTCATGTCATCCCAGCATTTCTGAGATCCACCACAGGTTGACCAGGAAAGGAATAGATGAAGGAATGAATGAATTAATTAACCATTTAACAAATAACACCAATTTCAGTGTTCATTTCTGTACTTAAAGTTAAATACTGATGCAGTCTGTGAGGAGGCTGGGCTTGGCATCAGGAATCCAGTTGCAGGAGATTGACGGATAAGAAAAAACTGAAGCATTTGATCAGAGCCTTGAATCCAGTCAGTGTAGTAACAAAGCTAAATCGTGAGACAGAGCTGTGGTTGAGAAAGCGGGAGCCTTAAGGCGAGTCCGTGAAATCTAGTAGCATAGTGACAAATCTAAAACATGAGACGAAAATGCTAAATAGCTGAGCAAATGAGGATTCAAATATTAACAAATTTATTCATTTGTTACCATATATTTGTTTGCTTGCTTGTTTGTTTGTTTATAAATGTATTTATTTACTTACATATTTATCCATGCTTATTCACTAAGAACTTTATCCCAGTTACACATGCATTGGATTCAGACCTAATTCTGGGAACACTGAACATAAGGTAAGAATATACCCTAATTTGTGTTGAGATGGAATGGATATGGAAGAAAACCAAAAAAACAAAGATGGGGATATTTTCATTTATATGTATATATACACATCCGTTCTTTAAACTTAAAAAGAAAATGTGTGTCAGTAGATGGATTAACAACTATAGCACATCTCAAGATGGAAAGAAATGTCCAAATGTGTGCATGAAAGGTGTTTTCTCATGTCATCCCAGCATTTCTGAGATCCACCACAGGTTGACCAGGAAAGGAATAGATGAAGGAATGAATTAATTAATTAACCATTTAACAAATAACACCAATTTCAGTGTTCATTTCTGTACTTAAAGTTAAATACTGATGCAGTCAGCATTATTTGGGAAAGTCTACTTATATCTTGCTTTTTTCACCCATCATCAATTGCTGGAAATATTAGACCATGGCCAATGAAATGGAAATAAAATAGTTAAGGGAGACCATTCAGGGTCACCTGATTACAGAGAGGGTGCCCTGCACTTACCGTAGATGGCTACTACTCAAGCCACTCAAGAGAAGTTACTCAACTGAGTTAACAACATTGGAAGGTATGCTTATTGTGGCCAGGCGTTTCATGTTTGGTTAGATTCAAATGATCTCCAACATGTTAAATTCATCACAGTTAAAATGAAAAGTAAGACAGAGAGAGAATGTGCAGTCAGTTTTTCCATTCTCTCAGTTCGACTGAGCTCAGTTTGAGTGAGTGAGGAGTATGTTGAGTTTGTGAGGACAGAGAGTGAGAGAGAGAGAGTACAGTCTGGCTGTATGAGTCTACTGTAAAAATGTCTCCTGGCTCTAGCGAAGGACCAGGGATGTTCAGTTTCTTTTGCTTTGACCATCTCTAATTTAACTACTACAGGCAAACATGGCATAAATCCAACTACTGTCCATTGGAAACAATACCTTCACATGAGTCTTATAAAGAAGGATGTAAATTTCTATTATATTTACAGATGTAGAATATGTTTTTGGCATTTTCTCAATTTCTGAAGATTTCATTTGTTTTTCACTCAGTGAATTGAAGTGAAGTATGAAAGATGTAAAAAAAAAAATGACAAAGTAGCTGTGAAAGTTGGAACTTCATCAATACTACTACTACTACTCTCTCTCTCTCTTTCTAGCTCCTTCTCACTCTCAGTCATAGCTGAACTCTTGCAGAGCCTCTCATCCTCCTCCTTCATCTGACCTCTCTTTCCACTTTCTCTTCATCCCTGTCCACACTCCTTGGACCTGTGTCCACACAGCATGCCTTTAATACTTGCTGCATGTGGTTTTAGATGGCCTTATTAGAATTTATATCTGACAAGTGTTTCCCTGGAATATGATTCATGGCTTAATGCTGCTGTAATGGCCTGGGAATCTCCACTGTGAAGGAAACCTCAGGTAATTGGCCAACCCGACATGCACCCTCTGTTATTGTCTGACAAATAAATTGAGAGGGAATAAGATTGGAATATTACACATTTGAGAGGATCATGTAAGGAACTCATAGTTTCCACAGCAGGAGGTGGAAGAGGCAGCTGTGTGGGGGTGTTTCTGTCTGGAGTATTCGGAAGGAGAATACTTCATTGCCTCAGCCACAGTGAAAAAGTCAGAGAGAATGAGAGCGGACAAGAGACAGATAAATGTGATACGAATAGATCAAATAACCCAGAAGAGCAGAGACTGGGCTCTTGTACTCTTCTGATCTCCCTAATCTTTCTAGCGAGCATACTCTGGTTAATGTTACCGGCTGCCACAAATATCCGAGATAATCACACATCCTCACACACACATACCACCCCTATAATGATAATACTCAAAATGTAGGCTTATAAAACAAACACAGTCATTTTGTGAAATCCTCCTTGAAAATGCATGGCACAAAAACACGAAAGCACATCTGTAGAGCCATTAGTACATGTCACTGGTGTGCATAGTTGTATGAGGCCTCCCAGCAGGTCCAAACACATTTCCACGTCTGATTATAAGATCATTTGTCCATATTTCATGCAAAATAAGGGAACAGCAGCAAACAGCATGAGTCTAATGTTCTCCGGCGTGGTCCTGTAGCAGAAAAGGGGGAACACTTTGTCCAGGATTATGAAGGACTGAAGGATCAGGTGGCGCCTGTGGCCTGAGGGAAAGTGTGTGTGCGTGTGTTGAGCTTGTTGTGTAGAAGCGCAGCAGGTGCCTGCACGTCAGACGGCGCACTGGGGAGAGGCGACAGCCTCTGATCTGACAGACAGATAGGCTTCACACGCTACCCGAGCCTGATCTTCTTTCAGCAGATACCTCTGTCACGCAGACTCTCTCTCTCTTTCTCTCTCTCTCTCACACACACACACTCCCTGTCTTTCAATCTTCCCTCTCTCTCTCTCATTTCTCCTTGTATTCCCATCTTTTGAGAGGATAATGTTGCCAGGACTGGGAAACTCACTCAACTCTTTATCTTTCAAAGTTGATCTTTTCTCCTGATCCCAGTCCAGATTTGAGGTTTCTAATCCTAATGGTTAGAATTTGATCGGGGTAGGTTTGCAGGGATTGAGGGGTTCCATGACAAGATACTGATCAGTGCAAAATAGTGGTCTACCAAAGCTCTCTCAACTGATAAAGAGCAGACATAGAGAAACTACATGATGACTGTCTGAGCCAAAAAAATGTAATGTGTGCAATGTATTCAGATGGCAAGCTGTTATTAATTGTTGCTCAAAAGCCTACATATTTTTCTGGAGTTGTAGAATTGAAATGATTATACAATATATATATATATATATATATATATATATGTATACATGCCCCTTA